>VDFB02058242.1:90120815-90470660 GCA_007258455.2 Sequoia sempervirens
AAAACTCCTATTTTATGAAGTTGACACCTTTTATATCATTGAAATTAAATTGTTGGAATACCTAAAACCTGATGTGGTTGTGTGGATATGTTTGCTCGGTGCTTGTAGATCACATAAGAGTATAGCATTAGGAGAATTTGTTACAGGACTCCTCTTTGGGTTGGATTGTAAAAAGACTGCACCTTATGTTCTTTTGTCAAACATTTATTCAGAAGCAGGCAGGTGGAGTGACGCTCAACAGGTATAATACCCAAGTTCTACTGGCATGGGCATATTTTTTCAACCCAAGTACATGATCACCCAAATGATGAGTAAATTTCGCAAAATTGTATGATTTTAAGATTCTTCCAATTTATATAGGTGTTTCCGCAGAAGCTTCAAATTGACCTAAAACCATATGCTTCGATTCCAATTACGTTGAAAGTAGATGCAACACATGATGAAACAAACCTAATGTTTGAATCAACATAAGAAATAAGACCTGCATGGTAGGACAGTTTGCACAAGCTGGCAGGACAACCACAATATTTGCAATTTAGCATATCTCAAATTTGGTCAAAAGTAGAAACAAATTTGGTTGAAGCAGAAACAAAATGACTGAAAGAGATATACTCTGATGGGAAAGCACTTAGAGCAGAATGCATGAAGGAGTCGTCCGGCTTCCGTCCCTCTCTTTGAGACATTGAAATGGATGGTTACTGTGGGTTCATTGACAACTCCTTAGAATTGCCTTAAAAGGCATTTTGCCATGGAATGCAATGATTGCCAGACATGCATAAATTGGGCGTGTTTCACCAAAGCATTATCTAGAGGACATAGTGTAAAATTGAAGTATTTGTGGTGGTTCCATGCTCTGTCAAGGGCGTTCGTATCAGGAAAACTTTTTGACCTAAACGATATCAATGAATATATCATACAATATAACTGTTTCGGTGAAATGCATCAAAAGAAACGCAATGCTTATCACATATGGACAGGTCAATAAAATTGACTTAATAATTATGTAATTAAGTGTTAATAAAATATCATAAGTGATAAAATTTTTTATTTATTAACTTAATTTTTTTTGATATGTTATTATAGTGCTTTGAAGAAAATCATTAAGTATTTTTAATATTCTAAAGCATATTTAATTTTAAAAGACCACTATCTATTGTAAAATGTTTTCACATAATGATGCAAGAAGGTCAATTCAAAGATTTCAAGACCCATATATTTTGACATAGGGATTTAACACAAACCAAAGTTATTAAAATCATTTGGACAAAAAAACTTGCAAGAATTCCATAATGTATGGGCGCACAGAATTAGGAAATTGATAAAATTGATTAAAGCTTTTAATATGGAGAAAATCAACTCTATAGAATTTGGAAGGTAAAGAAATGTCACAATAATTTATAATACTAATTTTAATGCTAAAGAGTGGATATTGCTCCCATGTTTAGTTGGACATGAACCAAGTTGAAAAATCAAAAGGAAATTGTGTAGCTTTCTCAATGTTGAAATTTCAATTGAGTAGCAAGTAAAAAAATAATTGTAACATGGAATAATCTAAAAACTCTTGCTTGTGGTTTCAAATTTTGCATACATGTCTACCAAGAAAGTTACAACTATAACATTTGACAAAACCCCCTTTACTTTATTCTTTAATACATTTCCATACCTTTTTTCAAAGCTCCCATTTTGATGCTCAACAGGTAAGAAAATTGATGAGTGACAGAGGAGTTGAAAAGACACCAGGTTGTAGTTGGATTGAAGTTCATAAAATGGTACACACCTTTTGTGTGGAAGATAGATCGCACCCACAAACACAGTATATCTATGCAAAGCTGGACGAGTTGTTTTGCAAGATGAAGGAAGCAGGGTATATTCCAGATACGAGACCTGTATTGAATGATGTAGAGGAGGAGGAGAAAGAATTACTCCTTGTACACCATAGTGAGAAGTTGGAAATTGCATTTGGATTGTTAAACACATCCCCTGAAACAACTCTGAGAGTTGTCAAGAACCTTAAGAGTATGTGCTGACTGCCATTCTGCAATCAAGTTTATTTCAAAGATTGTTGCAAGAGAAATTGTTGAGAGATGCAAACCGTTTCCACCATTTCAAAAGTGGACAATGTTCTTGTGGAGATTATTGGTGATACAAAGCAAAACAGAGCCTATAAATACATGCTTGCACTAGAACAAGGTGCATGATGTCAAGAGATGCATTGGTAAGAGGGCTCAGGTTTTATTTCCACTTTCTAAAAAGTATTGCTTCTGATTATTTTCAGAGTTACTATACATTTAATTTGAAGAAATGGTGTTCTATTGTATGCATCTCCACTTGATGTATTGACAATGTATTTATTTTGTAAACTATGGAGTTGCAACAATGAACTGTTTTTTTAGTGCATGCGTGAATTTAGAGTGAAACTTGAAATTTAAAAATGATACTTAAAATTCTTATTCTAAACACATACAAATCTCAGATGGAGCCTAATTTCAATATGCTCTTGTGGATGCTAACTATTGTGCAAACTCTTTGGCAAAATTACGACTATTTAATTGATATATTTAAAAATAAATAAGAGGTTTTTCATATAGTTGGATGAATTTTTGAAAGGAATGGTGAATATATAAATTTTTCACAACATTCACTACCTTTCGGCCAATATCCATCACAAAACTTGATTTTTACATTTCAATCAAACCCTAACAAATGAGAAATCACAAATTTCCCTAAACTTTATCACAAATTTCTCAAACTAGACACAAATGAGACGAGAAATCAAACAATCCAGTGAATGCCCCGAATGGAACCTGGCAAAATATAGTCGTTGTTGCTGGTGATCGGCTGACAAGCTCTTGCCCTCAATACTTTTGCCCGAGCGTTCCAAATAGTGGGCCTGGTTTTTTTTTGGGATTTTATAACCGATTTTCAGTCGATACACTTACGGTGGATAGAGTTTCAACCGAAATATACTCGACCAAGCAGGTCTTTCCAGATGTGCGCCGTGCTGACACTTTTTGGCCGATAATGTTTCGGCCGAAAGTAACTCGCCCGAAAAATTTAAGCCACGTAGGCGCCATGTGGCTGCCTCGTGGATTCGACCGAAACATTATCGGTCGAAAACTGGTCAGCCGAAAGTAATCCGCTCGAATTACTTTATTTGGCCGAAACTGTGACACAGGTTTGTGCTTTCACCCTCCAAATCAATCTTCTTTGCACCCTTCATCTTCTTTCTGAAATCATTCTTTCCAATGAATCGCTCATTTGTGTCAAACGCCTCCGACAAATCAAGCTCTCTAAAGTTCCTTACCTTTTCACCCACCTTCTTCATCTTGTTTGCAGCCAAATGCAAATATTCCTTTGTTTCACATATTCTCAAACACTTTTCAATGATAGATGACAACGTCATTGATGTAGCAAGCTGATTAGTAATCCCTTTTGATTTCAAAACATTGTCATTGGATTTGTAGACTGTTTGTTGAACTTGATTTGCAGATTTCTCTAATGCCAACACATTTTTGTTGTCCACTGAATATTTGTTGAGCTTCTTATAATGTTGTCTGATAGCATCAATCAATTGAAACTTGTCACACAAATGATCAATCCTTTGCATTATTTCATCCCAAATCTTTTGTTTCATATGCCTCATTGTTTCTCTATAAAATGCAGATAACTTATTTTGACAAGACTTAATTTCATTTTTTGCTTGCATCAACTCTGCCTCCAATCTTTCATTTCTTTTTCTCTCTTTCTGCAATTTTTGTTCCCATTGTGCATTTCCATTTGCAATGCTTAGTCTTAATTTTTCTAAAGTGGATTTTTCCTCATCATATTTCTTATTGCTCTCATCTAGCCTTTGCTTCAGTTCATTCACTGTAGTCTCATTTTTGCATATCCTCTTTGCTTTTTGATGTAGAGGCAGATTTTTTTATTCTCTTTTCTAATTCACTGCTCTTGTTATCTGCTACTTTCCTCTTTTCTTTCTCATTTGCTAGGTCTTCTTGTAAATTTTCTATTTGAGTTTGCAACCTTTTTCTCTCTCTATCTTGCATTAGCAATGATGTGTACACCAATTCATTGTTCTTCTTTGATACATTAATTTTGTCAGTATTTTTTATTCCAAAAAAATCCAATTGAATATTGTTCACCTGGAATTCAGATTGAGCCATCTGATTTGCCGGTTTATTTTGAACTGTGGGAATAAGAATTGTGTACTCCATGATTTTATTTTATTTTGGTCAAATGTGGGTAATACTGGTTGTTGCAGGCTTTGAAGTTACAACAGACACTCTCCATCAGTTGCTTCTTTTCTTTTTTATTCAAGTTTGATTTCTTTTAAAACTCTTCAATGCAATCAAAACCTAGGGATGCAGGAACAATGGAATGCTTAAATGGCGAAGGAATAGGAGTACTTGCAGTTGCTAATGATATTGCAACCACACTAACTGGCAGTGGGGGAGTGCTTGGAAATAACTCCATTGTGGTGGACCCACTAGTAGTGTGACTTGGGCTTGTCAAAATCCTTTGCCTCTTTTGTATGCCTTGATCACCTGGTGTTTTTGTGGTATCTTGTATTGTTGTCCTCTTGTGTGTAATTTTTTGTTGTAGCACATGTTGACCACTACTAGTACTACTACCCATACCATCGCCACCAGAGGCAGTGCCAGTTGCACTAAGCTCTCCACCACGGGCATGTCCTAGTTGTGATTGTATCTGACCATGAGGATGATGATTTGAAGCTCTAACAAATTGACTTGTATTCCCTTGGTCTATTTTTTCACCTCCAAGCCCAAGGCCAGATTTATCAAGTGGTTTTCTATGCTCTACATATGTTACCATCCAAGGGCCTTGTCTTTGGGACCCCAAAGGACCACCTTCATAACCCATTTTTTTAGCTATGGATGTTCCTGAAGTATATGCTTCTTTTGTGGCCTCACTTAAACCAAGTATGAAATTGGCATGGCTTTGTTCTTCCCTATCATCATCACATTCATCATCAGTTTCTTTGTCTTCAAGTTCATAGTCATGCTCTATATTCCACAATTTTCTAAACTCGTGATCTTCTTCGTTATCTCCATACTCTGCAAGATCTCTTGGATCACCTAGCTCCTTCCTCATAGACCAAAAGATACTAATTTTTGATCATGACCAATTTTTATCTGTAACTTCCTTCTCTAGAGAACCTGGTATTTTTACTCTACTAGATGGTTTATCACTTTTTTCATAAAAAATGTTGTACCTCCTAATTGTCTTTTGATGCAATGCCATAATTTATGCTAACAATTGTTCAAAAGAAATACCATTCTTAGAAACACTTTTCTCCATTCCTATTTTGACCTCATCCCAAGAATCCTTGTTTCTCAAGTTTTCAAGCAAGGGTTTACTTTGATGTTGAATTCTACTTGCAACATTCTTATTGGCCACAATCATTGATTTAATGGTGTCACATGGATCATAATGCCAATGACAGATAGCATCAAGATCAAAAAATTTCAAAAGATTATGTACCACACTAAATGCTTTTCTCTCGAATGTGAACCCTCAACATGAAAAAGGTAAAGAAGGAAATAAGGTCTTCTTTTGCTGACCAACAAAGTGTAGTTCATCAGTACTCTGCATCTTCCTTACATATTCCAATGCAAAATCCCTTTTTGTCACATGTATTAGAAGTTTGTATGGTTGTACTCCTGATCCATAAAATCTTAGCACAATATATTCTTCCATTAAGTACCAATCAGCTAATTGTATTTCTTTTCCTAGTTGAATGTAGTTTCTACATGACATAGGAAATCTAGGCATTGGAGAATTTGTAATTGCTTGATGCAATGGAGCCAAAAAGTAGTCTACAAAATGACTATAGTTCCTTCGAGAATCATGCATCCTTATCTCAGTGGTCCATTCATATACTGGAGCCATTTCTTCTCTCCGACATTACTATATGGTTGAATCTGAAGCTTGTTGGTCTGAAACATTCCTCTAAATTTGAATAGAAAAAGATAGCACAAGTAGGTTGTGAACCTAAATGTCTTGGTGGAACCTCCTTAATCATTAAAAAAAAATTATGCATGGATTCTACAATGTGCTCAATAAAATTATATTTGACATGTGGAGCATGATAATGGATATTAAATACCATTTCAAGGAGGCTTGCACCCATTTCCAAATTGCTATCCAGTCCAAGGAAAAATGCTAGTATGGAAATAGTATCATGAACCCATGGTTTAAAAATATCCAAATCATAAGGAGGCTTATGATCACCTTTCAATTTGTTTCTATCTTGAACTATTTTATTTAAGAAATAATTTTTCTCCAGTTCATCCACTGCTTCATAATCACTAGCGAGCTTTTCTAGGTCAATGTGGACATTTCCAGATTCTTCGATTGTAAAACCCAACACTTTTCCAGGTTCTTCTGCATTAATGGATAACAATTCTTCTTTGCTATCTTTATTAACAATTTCTATTTTATTATCATCATAATTTTGGGCACAGACCATGATAAATTCTGGGCAAGGGAAAACCTTATGTAACATCATGCGCCCTAATCCAGTTACCCACGGTGCACTAATACTATTAACTTGCATTTTCTTTGCAACTTTATTCTAAAATGAAAATCTAAGTTCTGAGGTACGCCTACCATAGGTTTCAGGATCATAAATATCATGGTATTCATCAATGAAACCCAGGGTTTTAAGCAATTGTGCATAATGTATTTTTTATCCAAAATTGCTCTAGTGGTACTAGTGGTAGACATACTTATACAATGTGAAATTGTGAATTACCTATTAGTCCTCCTTAATTTTTCTTAATTCTTAAGTCTCTTAACCCTAAACCCAAACTTCAAAGTTTGACAAAATAATATTTTAAGAAACGTCAAATGATGAAATGTAGCCGCAAGAATTCTTTCACTTACCCAGATTTTGATTCTTGAAAAGATTAATGTCGATAGTCATGGAAACTAGGTTATTGGAATGGATTTGTTGGAAGTGGAACCTTGGAACACAGAACAGGGCGGTGCACTGCAATGAGCAAACTGAAGACTGAAATCTCCCTGTGTGCTAACCCTCTCACTTAAAAATAAAATCACTTAGCAATAGAAATTGATTTTTTTTTAACATTAAAGTGAATGAAATATCTACGTGTTGCTTCTGAACTACACAATTAGTACATGGCTGACAATATTTAAAACAAGCCATTTAGTCCTACATTGGCAACAAATTCTAAACCATTGATCTTTGTAAATCTAATGGTTATAGGTGATTCTAGAGGTTTAAGTTCGTAAGCCTAGCGCTATGTGCATTTCATTTCGGAATGAAACTACAAACATACATCAAATGTTCATCGAATTGTTGAGTAATTTATGATATAACTAATAAACATGTATTTTAAACTTTAATGCACTAGCCACTAGGATTGACATCAAGGTCAAGGGGTCGGTAACTTAACGTTTCAAAGGACTTAATAAAATGAATAATGATACTAGGAACCAGGGGAGAATGTCAATGACAAATTAGAAATCAATAACATTTCGGAAAACCCTAACAAGAGTGACAACTTTCAGTGTATAATGTTTTTTGTCAATTTTATGGCAACTTTCTTTTTTCATTTGTATTGCTTTATGTTTTTGTTAATGTTGGCTAACAAATTGGGCACCTTGATATATCACAATTCCACATCAAAATTACAGGGTAACAATTTTAAATCTGCATGCAATTATTTCATAAATAGATAATACTTATTTCTTAAAGGAAAAAAATTTGATTTGAATAGATTCATAGACATTAAACTCAAAAAATAATTCTTTACTGTAAATGAATAATGAAGAATAACACAAGTTACACAACCATTTATTTTATTACAACTGAATTACAATGTCACATTATTACATATCTTTTTAAAGATGAGTAGCTATAGAGCAGGAAAACTCTTGTTTTGTATAAATAACATATGTCACTTTACATAGACACAATTTATTCCAAGTTGTTGCTCATGACAATGGATTACAAATTAACTCTAAAAATAAATGCATGATTCCAAGCTTCTGCTTGTGACAACATAATACAAATGTTTCTCTCTAAATAAATGCAAGGGATTTGCTTGGCCAACCATGTTGGGGAAAAGGGAGCTGTGAAGATACAAAATGTACTTATCCCTTTTGAGGACTAGAATCATACAAAAGATGAGGGGTAGTAAAATTGCTCCCATCTTCTACTTATAGCCTCCATGCATTGGGATAGCACTTATCTCCATCAGAGCTCCTCATCCTGGTTCATAATCTATCTGAGAAGTCAGGTCAACCAAATCAACTTCTTTCCAATTCCACCCATTTTGAACTTGAAGGAAATTGGTCTTTTACTTTGTAACTACATAAATGGAGGTAGGAGAATTTAGAGTATCCCCAATAATACCACATCATCTTCTTCCTGAATCCTTATTAATCCTAAAAAATGAAAACCCTTATGATACTATCCTGTATCCACTATCACTATCCCTATTTATGGGCAACTAGTGCCGCTACCAGCTTGATTACCACAAACTAAAAATATAACTTAAGTGATTCGTCTAACTTAAGCCTTACATGTACAGTTAAAATGTTTAATTTGATTAACTTCTAGCTACATGCAAACTGTACCTCAAGCTGACAAGCTATCAAAAACGCTAGTGCCACTCAAACTACAAACGATATGAAATACAAATCTTGTTTCATTAAAGCTATGAGTTGTGAGTTGTCCTCTCAATTGCTTAAAATGTTCATATGCCTGGCATTAATCGTCACTCACAGTACGACTACCAAACTTTCTTCAAAAAGATTGAGAATTTCAATTAAATGAAATGTAGTACGTCGAGGCATTGAAAAGAGAGAATGAGCGATGAGTGATGAGCCTTGATCTCACCACATGTCTGCATCTAATGGTTCTAGTGTTATTTCAAAGGTTTCAATTTGCAAGTCTAGTGCTTCAAAGATTTACTTCCGAAATGCAACTGCAACCGTCCATCGAAAATTCATCAAACGGTTGTGGTAATATTGATTTGTGTTGACATCTGGCTACATATATGGAATATCCTTCGCACATATTTCCTTCATTACTTTGGTCTGGGATTGTATTATAAATTATTTTATAAGGTTGATAATTCAGCCTTGTTTGGCCTTTACATCCTTTGTGTAAAACGTTCTTAAGTTTTTAAGCCCTGGTCCTACGTTCTTCCTAGGTGGTCTCTATTTTAAAACAAACTTTATGCATGTGCATATTTCTGCCACTTAAGTTCTTCTATCACTCATTGCCAAAATCCTTCAACCTATCGTGTTCAGTACCGCGATGAGCAATGAGCCTTGATCTCACCACGTTTCCGCATCTAACGGTTCTAGTGTTATTCTGGAGTTTTCAATTCGCAAGTCTAGTGTTTCAGATATTTACTTCCGGAATGCAACTACAACCGCCCATCAAAAATTCATCGAACGATAGTGGTTATATTGATTTGCACTGACATTTTTCCATTGAATTTTATTTCATTAGTTTGAGATTATGTTTAATTCGCCAATGATTTTTCTTATTCATTTGAAAATAGATTTAATTTTCCAATGAATTTTTTTTTATTTGAAAAAGAGTTTTAATCGCCAACAAATTGTTTTTTCTATTTTGAAAACAGGTTTAATTTGCCAATGGAAATATTTTCTAGGTTTGAAAATAGATTTTAGTGGCCAATGAAAATATTTTATTGGTTTAAAAAAATTTGCAATTCGCTAGGATTTTCCACAAACTTCTAGCAATTAGAAAAGATTCACCAAATGAGATTATTTTTTTTCTTGAAAAACGAAAAAAATTGCCACTAAAATTAATATTTTTATCAAGAAGTATACAAGATTTGCAAGGATTTTACACCTTCATCAAGGGGGGGGGAGGGGAGTTTCTTAAAGTTATCCTTGGAAGTAGAGATAGAGAGGTTCTATTTTTATAGAAAGTGTTAATTTTTATCTTACTTAGCAATCATGGGATGATAGGGTGCATGGGGTACTAAAATGTTACGTGATAATGATCCATGTAGTCATGCTATTTGTCTTTGTAGCATGTTTTCTACTTGAGAGCTTAATCATGGGATAACTGGTTGTATCTATAGGATGCAAATGATTATATAAGGAAAAATAATACATGAAATGCAAATGACATTAAAGCATGACAATTGGAAAATAGTTGATATTGACTTATAATTTGATTTTGGAAAATATAATGAAACCATTAAATTTTCTAGGAATCATTATTTATCAATCCAATAGATTTTAAGTCATTATAAAATTATTTATGAATCATTTATGCATAATATTTTTTAGTAGTAAACAATGCATTTGTAAGGGGGAATCACCTAGAATTGTGGAGACATATTTTACTTCACCAAAATATTTATCAATACCATTAAAATTACATGCTAAATGAATACCAATTGCACCAATACCATTATATTTCTATTTTATGGCTGGTTGTGCCTCTAGTAACCTTGAAATCATAACATATATTTTGGATCATGGTCATAACTATCCAACTTTTACATCAATTATTTTATAACCACACAACATTTGCCACATTTTTAGTCCAACATCTTATAATTTAGCAAGTTTCAGCAAATTTAAATTCATGTAAATACAACTAAATTTTTTTTTTATTATTTTCCATATTTTGTTGTGATCTTAATTGGGAATGACTCAATTCTTGAACCTTTACATCTTTTAAATAATTATGTTTTTGAATTCTTTCTTTTGTTTCTTTTTTTCCCTAGAGTGTATTCTTCCTACTTTGAGAGTTTCAAGAGTTTTAGAGTGACTACTCTCTTATGTTAATACAAGCTCAACCTAAATAGCCACTAGGGGCACCATAGGTGGTGCTTCTACTTTATGATATTTTGGCAAGGTTAGGCCCTTGACTAGAGGGAACATAGTTAATAGGGGCACCATTGGTGGTGATTCTACTTTAGGATATTCTAGCAAGGTTAGATCCTCAACTAAAGGAAACACAATCAATTAATTCTCCTCCTTTAGTAAGGGAAGAGGATCAATTTGGATATGGTATAAGGGAACACTCTTGGAGGCGTCATCAATCTAGAGTGGAGGAAGTAACCCTCAAGGAGCCATCATATTGTGGGATAGGTAGTTAGTAGATGAAGATAGTATACTAGCATACCACATGAGCGATCTTGCTCAAACACATCCACCCATTTTTGAAGGAATTACATAGGAACCAAAAGCTAAGAACTAGCTCTTGGCCCTAGAGAGATGTTTTACAATGCACCCCTATTATATAAATACCAAGGCATTGTGTTCTATCATGCACCTACATGAATTTTCTTCCATCTAGTGGCACCAAGAGGAACATAAGTGATGTTAGCAAGAGATTGGCTAGAGCCAAAATAGTGACAATTCCCACTACAAACCACCCCCAAGCAATTGTTGAGATCCTAAATGAACATACACACTCTAGGGAAGTAGATGAGTTTAAGGGACATGCCTCACCAAATAGCTATATGTATAGGATAAGATACAATGTAACAAAAAAATAAGTATTACAAAATAGAGATATAATTTAGAATAGAAGGAATATCATATACTGATTAATGAGAAGGGATTAATCCCTCAATGTATGTATGTGATGGATGAATACTAATACATATATATTTGGAGTTATCTCATATATACATGTTATGGTGGAATATAATTAGTTTATTATTTATTAGATAATCTATTTACAGTCTTTGTCAACCTCTGATCTCTTTATCACTACTGAGTCTGGGGTATAAATACAACATATAGAGATTAGTTGGAACTCAATACTCTAGTCTGTGTTCCCCTGTTTTCTTGCTAACATTGGTTTCATTGTTGTGACCCTTGTTAGGTAATATATAGTAGAGCAAGAGGAAGATTCAGGAAAAGAGATTTATTTTTTGTCAGTGATACTATCTCCTTGGTGTCAACCTCATGAGAGGGAATTAGGAATCAAGGAGATGGAGAATAGAAATGGGGGATCTATGAAAGGACAAGATAACGGAGTAACACTTGACACCAAATCCAAAACACCCATGGAAAAATGTGACTATAATAAATCAAGAAAGAGTAAAGAGGAAATTGAGCTAACAAGTAAAGTTAGCATGGCAAGCCTAGATAACAAACAAAGAAGACAAAGGAAAAATACTGAGAGAGAAGAGAGACACTACAAAAGGTTGGAGAATGCAAAGAAAATGATTGATCACACAAATGTGGGTGTTGCTAAGTGTGATAATGTGTGTGTTGCTAAGGGTGCCACTGTGGGTGCTGCCAAAAAGAAAAAAGGGAAAAATAGTCCTATAAGAAGAAGAAAAGACTCTTAAACTAGTGATCTCTCCCTTGGATAAAGAAAAATAAATCTTGTCAAATTTGGATAGAAGTATAGATGAATATGGGGAATCAAAGAAGTAGTTGGTATAGGTCTTGAGGAATAAAATGGCTCCGACACTACTGTACTTGAATAGGACATTGCCACCAAGACCAAATTTATCCAAAATCACAATCAACTTAGATGAAAAATTTATGGAATTCTTAAAAACCCTAAAGAAAACATTATCAGTTAAAGGGGAATATTTGGAACTAGTAGTCAATAAAAGCATGAGAAAATTAAGGAGAGAAGAAATAGAACAATTAAACAAAGCCATGTTTGTTTTGGGGAAGGAATTGCTAACAACAAATGAAATGTCACTCACAAATGAAAAGATATCACCAAAGATCAATGTTATGAAGAGTCACAACCCTTAGACCAGGACCCATCCCCTATGCCCTATAAATCAAGAAGAATATTAGTTAAAGAGATACTGCAAAATGAAGAAAGCCATCCACAAGAGAAATACATAACAAATTGGGAAGAAAATTTGGGGAAAGAGTATTTTGAGACAAAGTTTGAAAGAGATAAGGGCGAGAAAAATAAACCTATAGCAATCAAGGGTATTAAAAAGGAAAAAAGGAATCTCAATCCATTTAAAAATTTAAATAAGAGAAGCCCAAACATAGCATGGAATCGTCCATCAAACTCTTGGTATTCAGAAAAGGCACCATTAAGGTCGTAGAACACATATATCTCCTTGAATCATTATGATAGAGAAATGACCTTGATGAAGATAAAATCAAATTATTAGATTTTGTAGCATTACTAAGAAAGTATACATTAGATTGGTATAAGAAAACCTTCCCTAGGCATGGAAAATATTGGGAGGTAGTAAAGAAATATTTTTTAGCAAATTGTGATACTTCAAATACCCTCTAAAAGCGTAAGTAAAATGAGGAAGAACTTGGTATAGAGGAAGGGAGAGACTATTAAGTAGTATGATATAGGATATTCAAGGAAGTCTCTTGAAAAATTCAAATCCCCTAACAAAAAACAAAAAATTGAATGGTTTATCTATGGTCTTTACAGAGAAACAAGGACAAATTTAGATGATCAATTCTTTGATTCTTATCTAGATGTGGTAAATTTGGCCTACCACATTGAGGAAAATCCTTGAAGAAAGACAAATAAAGAAAAAGATAGTGGGATGATGGATAATTTAGAACTGGTAGTAGAACAAATCACTCTACACTAGGACATAATAGCTAGAGAAGAGGTCAAAAAAGGGGAAAAAACCATATGGTGTTCTTATTGCTCAAGGGAAGGCCACTTGAGATATGATTTACCTAAGGCACAAGGTGAAAAAGAGTAGCACCAATAAAATTAGAGCTGCAAAAAACACCACAAAACCTCAATCAATGCCAATTGGATTTGCAAAGTTGTTGGGAGAAAGTTGATTGTTTGAGAGGGAAAGGAAAGGATTTTCAATCCCTACAATGGAATACCATGCTTGTAATGTTGAGGCTTCCATAAAATTTGGATTTATTATAATTGTAGTTGGAAATATAGTATCATGAGCTTTTCCACGCCAGGAGGTTATATGTCCAAATTTGATCAAAATAACTGGAGGGGTTGGTTGAAGATCCAAATCAAATAATTGTTTCCCTTCAAATTGACAATGATGACCCAAAAGTGTAACATCAATGGTCAAACATGACATGTATATGATTGTTGCAGTACATTTAATTGTTTCAGTTCCATCTCTCTTACAGATGATCAATGCAGGGGAGATAGATAAAAGTATGCCAATAACATCTACAAGGAAATTAACATGCAATGAAACCAAGGAATCTATGCTCTTGATATGGAAGATGTGCATTGGTATTATAGAGTCTACACATGTCGAAGGAGTTATTGTTGATGAGTTGTGGAGGAATATTTCAAAAGGTTTTGTAGAGCTACTATATTTTGTATTGGCTACTTTTATTCAACCATTTGAAATAATATAGAGACTATTAGAGTGCACAACATTGTAGAACTCATCAACAAATTCATTGAAGCATATAACATGTATTTCAGAGCTTGCTTTGTCAGTGAAGTCAAAACAAAAAAAATTCCTTCCTGGCTAGCATTTTGAAAGTCATGGATTAGAGTTTTTGTTAATGCTCTACCCTCAATGGACCAATGCTTATGGTATGGGGTCAAAGTTTTGATTGGAATTATTTCATAAGGGGCTATGTTTAGTTGTTGGGTAGAACTTATATCTTGTTGTAATGAACAATTGGTAGATTG
Organism: Sequoia sempervirens; assembly: GCA_007258455.2. Classification (NCBI taxonomy): domain Eukaryota; kingdom Viridiplantae; phylum Streptophyta; class Pinopsida; order Cupressales; family Cupressaceae; genus Sequoia; species Sequoia sempervirens. The sequence goes on from VDFB02058242.1 coordinate 90,135,439, forward strand.
AGAAGAACCCGATGGGCCCTGGGAGCTAGTAGATGGCATGTGACTTGTAGCTTGGAGAAGAGGAGTTGGAGTTCCAACGAGCGATGTATTATTTGAATGTATTTCTAAATTATTGATAATGATAGCCCTGCAATGGAAAGACATCAATGATTTAGGAAAAGCAAATGAATAAATGAGAGCAATATTAAAAAAGAGAGTAGGTATGGACATACATGTATTTGTTGAACACCTTGGATTATATTCTTTAAGGCGAACAATAGAGCCAGTACTAAAGCCTCTTCTACAACAAGATTGTTGAATTGGCTGGGAAGCAAAGTTGGATGGGTGTGGACACCATCAGAGAGTTGTAGTCGGTATTTGATAGTTGTAGAATGAGATTGTTGTAAAGAGTCTATGGATGTAACCTATAATGAAGGGTCAAGATTAAACATGCCTGCAAGAATTCCTTCAATGGCACTTGGAGTTAAATTTTCCATTAGGAAGGTGAAAGCGAATGGAAGATAGTAGCTTGCGAGTACTTTGAATATTGTTTCAACATTTATTGTTGTTAAGCTAGCATAATTGAAGAAAGGATTATTGAAAATTATTACATAACAATGGTACATGTTTTTCAAACCAATGGTCCGTGGAGGTGTTTAATTTGATGCAGGGTATATATTAGAAAACTTTCATGAAGTTTTCAAAAGAAATGTAATACTTATTTACATAAATTTGTTTTGGTTTTATGATGGTGTATTATTTAAGCATGAATTGAGAACATGAGAATTATAAATATCAACAACTTTCAAATAGAAAGAAATCATTTAAGTAATAATATAGGTTTAATTTATCAGAATGATGATTGAAAAAACACCATTAAGTACATGATAAACAAATATATGAAACAAAAGTATACTATTTTGACAAATCACAATACCAAAAAATGGCTTCATTTTTTTTGTTAGAGAGTATTTACATTGTTTAGATTTAGATGGATTACTAAAAATGACAATACAAGCCGTTCGAATTTCTCTACATCGCACGCATACATAGGCATAGTTTAGGTACGCAAAAAAATTCTTATAACAAACTATATATTGTTCAGGTAAATCTGAAATCCATTAATGATAGTGGTTGTCGCAACATTATTATAATGCTGATCATATTTCAGCTCTCTAAGGAAATTACATAACCCCTCTAGTTTAGTGCAACTGGACTGGAATGTTGACAATGAGGCCTAAAGTCTCTCTACATCCAATTCTTCGACATGTCTGACATGAAAGTTTGAATTTGTTAATGATATTGAGACAACTATTAGACATAGTTGAAGCGAGATGTTAGACATCAGTTTGAAGAGATTTAGGTTTATTTACAGTTGAAGATGACTCTGATACTGCGATTGTTGCATCCGTTAGAATGAAGGGGCTTGGTTGTGTCGCCACTAGATAGTTGAATGATACGAGGATTATTTGGATGTGTAGCCATTTCCTAGCATAAGTGAATAAAAATAACATATAAGTCACAAATCAACATAAAAAGTAAACATGTAAATGAATAAGCAAAACATGTCAATTAATTAGAAAATAATTAACAAATTAAGTAAATAAGAACTATGTATTATATGTTGTGATAAAAAAACATATAATTTAAAATAAATATTAACTTATAGAGGCACATGGCATTAAGAAATGTAGAGGGTACAAAGTTTTCTTTTTAATGTATTGAATAAAGTATAAGTAGTCAATTAGTATGAAATGTTCAAACATTTATGTATAGAACAAACATTTCAATTATATAATAGATGTGTGATATATTTATATTTATGAGAATTGTAATATATATTTGAATTTGTCAAAACAAATATATAATTATTTAAACACCTTATAAAAATAATATAAATATAAAAAAAGTAGAAGACTATTATAATACTTTGTAAATATATATAACAATTAACATTACTTTATAAAAAGTAATATAACATTCATATAAATTGAAATACAATTTAAATATATAATGAATGTAATACTACAAAATATTAGATAGTAGATTATATTATATAGAATATAAATGATAAATTCATGATAAAAGATATATGCTATCACTTTAATGCAACTCATGACCTTGTTTGGCAATTCTTTATAGTGGGAGTTGAGCTTCTGTCTAGGTATGTGGCAGAACAAATAGCCTTTTAATTATTTGAATATAATGTAAGTTATTATGCATGGAGAGCTATGGATTGTCAAAATAAGGACTACACATTGAGGAAGGTTGATCAAGCTAAAGACAAAATGAAAATGAAAGTGAGCACAATTTAGAGGACAAAGATGAAAGATCAGGATGATTATAATGTAGCATTGTAGCATCAAATGGAAAACAGAAACAATAGAAGGCCAAGATGTGTCCTCAATAGTGAATTGTTAAAAAAATATTTGATGTCCCAAACTACGTCAAGTCAAAAGGGAAAACCGAAAAAGACATTAAGTGTAGGGCTTCTCAATTACAACCAAGAAGATCCTTTTCAAGTGCTATTTAATTGAACTGTGGAGAAGAGGTATTTTCTTGTTTACCATTTAGTACCCTGAAACAAATGTATTGGAAAAAATAATAAATAGCACTAAGCAATCCAATGCCTTTGAAAATTTAAGAATTATAACAATTTGGTTAGCGTTAAGTACCAAAAAAGTGCATTGAGATATGAGAGATGATTCTCACTTCAAGTTTATTTTTAATAAGGTTAGATTCAGGAGTTAGATCTCATGAATTTTAGACTGAAGTATCTTATTGAGTTTGTTTGGATTATATTGGATACACTAAATTTGTTGGGTGCATTTAGATCTCATGAATTTTAGACTGAAGTATCTTATTGAGTTTGTTTGGATTATATTGGATACACTAAATTTGTGGAGTAATTTATAGGATTTGCCCATTTTAGCTAGGGGCTTTTTGTTTATTACCAATGGTGAGTTGCTTGAGGAGAAATCTGGACCGGTGAAAGACTTTGTAAGACAAAGTTTGCAGAATATAAGCCATATTTTATTCCAGAAATGGAAATATTTGCTTTGTTTTTTTTTAGAAATTTGTTTATATTCTGTTGTTTTTAGATTTTGGTGCTCACTGTCTATAGTGGGAGAAGTTTTCACTTCATAATAATCAGTTTTTTGTATCAGACTATTTTTGGAAACAATCCTAAGGGAGTAGTTGATCTAATTTATCTTCCTAAGGAAGATGGATTAGCCAAGATGCAGTGGACTTTGTGAAGCATGTACAAGATGTGCAGCAATCAGGTTAGGAAAAAGCTGCAAATAACCAATGAGTAGTGTAAAAAAATGCAGATTTGCATCAGAGAGGAAAGGTGTATCAAGGGGCGAACAGTCATGCTTTACTTGCATAAAGAAATATTTCCTTAAGGCAAGCTGGAGAAAACAATTTAATGAGAATGCCTATTTAATAGACTAACCAAAATAATTCAACCTCAGACCTATATTTAATGTCGCAGATCTTTATTCCTGTCATGCAGATAGGGAAGAAATTCAAGATGAGAACATGTCGGGAGAATGGGCCAGACTTTTGCCAGTGAAAAAATGAAGCAGATTAAAACGATAGTAAACACTAAGGTTGCTGTCACAAAAGAGAAACTCGTGAAGTTTACAAAATCATATTCCTCAAACAAAGAGTTTAAAAAATTTAAAAGATAAGGAAGATGATGTACAACAGAAAAATTAATGCTGAATATTTCCCACATTCTCATCAATATAGTTTCTCCATTTAGATAGGGTTTTTTTATTTATAGTAATGGTGGGTTGCTTGTGAAGTGTGGACCGGGGAAAGACATTGTAAGAGAATGTATGCAGAATATATGCTGTAATTCAGCCCAAAAATTAAAAGATTTGTTTGTTTGTTTTTTTATTGTATATCTATATATTTTCTGCTGCTTTCATTTTTTAATTTCTGAGCTTATAGTCATAGCTAAAAGTTTTGACTGCAAAAAAAAGTCACAGAATAAATTTGTACCAGTTGTTGAGAAACACTATTTGTTGTTGCATCTATTTGTTTACAACTTCCTTGTATTTTTCTTTTTTCTTTTTGGAGTTATTTGAATTTTCCAACAAGCATATTCTTAACAAAATGAATATTATGGTGGACATAAGTTATTTAGTGATATTTGGGGCTTTGTCTCTGAATAATTTGATCTGCTAAATTTTTATTATATTGTATGAGTTTTTATCTTTTCTCCTATGAGAATTTTATGTGAAGCTTTCTATGTTTATTTCATAGCCACTGCTAGAGGATTTTGAGGGTTTTGAGTCCCCATTTGTAGCTTCCATCATTTCTACATAGTTTCAAACCCTAATGCACAATACTATATGAATCTAGGGTTTACAAATTTTAAAAAAAGTATTTAGAAAGCCATATAAACCTAGGGTTTGAGAAGTTTAATATGAACCAAAAAGAATAAAAAAAAGAACAAAAAAAAATTGATTTAATTGAAGAAATTACCGATTAGCAGCGAGCTAATTCTAATCTTGTAAGGGTTTTCCTTAAGGTTTTGCAGTTTTTCTTCTTTTTCAAAATGTTTACACGAATTTCTAAGCGATTTTTGTGACAATAAAACCAAGTGAATGATCCCTCTCATTCTTCCATTCTATAATACGCTAGTTATTTTTAATCTTACCATTTCAAAAGTAGGAGGATAGATGCTAAGAACTCAGACACTTCTTCGGTGCATTTAGAGACCCTTCCCGTACTATGTCATGACCCTCATGAGAGAACATAGGAATATAAGGAGGAACAAAATAAAAACAGAGGCAATGCAAATCTAGGCGATAACAATTTACTGAGTATTGCTCTACAAGGAAAGGAAAAAAAGAAAATTTGTATTAAACAGATTGAGGTTTATCCCTGGTTACAGTCACCTCCTATAAGTTAGCAACATCATACTGTATGACCATGACTTTGAAAACCCTTAATGCCCTTCCTATGGTCTACCAAAAAAATATATATACAAGCATAACCTAGAACCCTATAAAGGATGTGAATGAATAAGAATGCAACCAAAAATAAATGAAAATAAATAAACCGAGTCTGATAAATAATAGCAAGAAAATAATATATTGTTAAATTCGTGAAGGCTAAAACTGTAGAATCAATGCCTTCATTTAACACATAACAACACAATTATTTTAGAATCAAATAAAACATAACAAAAAATGATCTAGTTGTGTACAGGTTTCCAAAAAAGCTCACTAAAATTAGGGAAAGTGACTTCCCTCAAGGTTCTGCACAAATTGTGTCTTTTAGTCAATGATGCCAAGGAGAAAAATGTGCAGAGTTTGCAAGAAGAATATTACAAAGCCTTAATGAAGCAAAATTTGTTTTAAAATAAGACAAACTGAATCCAATCTGCCTACATATAACAACACAATTTTTGTCGAATCAAATAAAACATAAGAAAAAATGATCTAGCCATGTATAGGTTCCCAAAAAATCTCACTAAAACCAGGGCAAGTGACTCACCTCAAGATTCTGCACAAATTATGTCATTCTATCAACGATGTCAAGGAGAACTAAATCCAATATGCTTATAGTTGATGCTTCAATCTATTAGCATTCAAGTTAAAAAGGGGCATATTATAGAAGGATAAGATATTCACACTATCTTCACTTATACACCTCCTAACTATCGTCCACCTATGGATTGGCATAAGGAAGCAGGGACTGCCAAATTAGGGGGGGTGAGAGTAAATACATGACTAAACTTTTAGACTCAAACATTTACACTCCCAATGGGAACACCTAGGTTGGTAGTACGTTGTAGACTTCATACTACTAAGTATTCTCATCGCCACCCAAATGGGAAGAAGCAAATGAGCGTCCTCTATTCTTATCGGTTGACATGGCGTAGAATATCTTATTTCAGGTGGGAAGAAGTAGATGAGCAGTTATTAGCATTCAAATCCACATGATAATATATTCACGCATCTGCAAAATACCTCTCACATTGTTTCTGTATAGTGTTGTACTCAATTCTACGGATCAAACGATTACAATCAATTAGATCGCCTTGCATGCCCTCTCTCAAATTTGAGACTGTTGATAGACAAAATAAGCTTGGGAAACCTCATTGAGGGAATGCCTTCGATGTAAAAACTATTGTTATGAAGTAGCATTCCTGTAACTCTCAACGGACTTCAAAACTCACAAGAAACAATTGCAGAAAATGAATTAAATAAAGCAAAAAATCAGTAATAACAAATATTTCTTATATTGCATAATATATGGTCTCCTGTAACTCTTAGATCTATGTGCAAAATGAATATATAATATGTGCATCCTTCTGGATTCAAGGAATAGATCAAAAATCAAATTCAAATATCTAATACAAGATACACAAATTATTTATTGGAAAGACTTTTTCAATCCCATATCTTACTACACTTCCATTCTTCTCTTTCCTACAACCTTCTTTTGAAAAATCAATTCCACATTGAACAAAACCTCTCCCAAAGTTATTTGCTGCTAATTGACACCTCCAACCTGCAATAACAAAGTGTGAAACCTCTTCCTAGGAAGAGCCATGCCCCCAACCTCTCCAACTCCAAAATTCAAGAAAATTAAGTAAAAAAATGAATTGTCAAAATCATCTCTCTTGCAACCACTAAATCCACCAAGCTTGTAACTCCTCCATGCCCAACCTCGGAAAAATCAATTAAAATTCATAAAATCAAAATATGTAACTCCTCAATGCATGTGCAATCACTCCCAGGAATAATGGTCTCCATTAGCCGCCACATTGATTCTCTCCCTTCACAAGTAGGAGCTCATTTTAAAAAATTCTTTGTGAGCACAACTTGGGCACCCAACTCCTGCAATTTCAAAACTCCCAAGAAATCCCATGTCCCTAAGTTTATTTTTTCCATTTAAACATTTAAAATTGTTCATTTCAGCACATTTTCCCATTACAAATTAGAACCAAAATTTGTCCAATTAATTAACTTTGATTTCTGGACAAGGAAAGTCAACTAACTACTCAAAACATTATTCAAAATATTCACATCAAAATTTAATTTTTTTTGGTGATGCAAGATTGCTCTTACACCCTGGATGCTCCTGCATCATATTGTTAGCAACAATTCCTCAGTTTTAAATAAACCACAGGTTTGAAGAACAATTGTTAGTATTGATTTTTTTTCATTTTAAATCCGTTAATGTAGGGAACTTAAACCCATTGGTCTTTCTTAGACTTCCTAGAAGTAGCTAGAATGCCTCATTTAGAGTCACTTAGAGTAAAATATAACTAGAAACCCCCTCTCATAAAAGATGACATTGTAAACATGATGTCATCATTATCGAGTTAACGTATGAAACTCAAACTTACCTTAGGTTGAAAAATAAATTGGATGATGTGTATGGTTTAGGTTGAGTAAACTTTAAGGCATGACACATTGTACCTAAATGAATTTCTCCTCCAATCTTCATTTTCCTCACTTATTTGAGTGTTAGACTATGAAAGCTTTTTCTCCTATTATCATGGTCATTTTTGCAATAAACCTAGAAATATTCAATGGTGGATATATGACCATAATTAGGAACAAACACTTTTTAACCTTTCCCTTTGGGTCATAATTTGTCCAAGAGGAAAATTCTTCAAATTCAATGAGGAAAACTCTTCTTCTAATGATCTAGAATAAACAATAGAAGTACAAGTATAAATACTCAATAGAAAAGGAAATTGTACCCAAATCTTATATCTATCTATAAATTTCTTGTATATTTTTATGTTTTTTTTGAAAATCCAATAAAATAATTTTATTAGTGCAAAATCTAGGGCAAAAATAGAACTCCTATAAAACTAGCAATCCTAATGTATGCAAATTTAGGGAATTAGCTTAAAAAAAATTCCCCAACTAGCTATCAATTATTTTTCTTTAATAGAGTCTAATAGTATCATTCCTAGATAAATTGTTGATTATGTGAAAGATAAAAGAATCATTGACCCTTTTGAAACATCTCTAAACTTTTTGAATTCTAGTTGAGGGTATGTTGCTAAAATCTCTTTTCTCCTTCACCTTCTCCTAGTGTTCCTTCTATGGATAATCTAGGAAATATTACATATCTTGCTAACAAATAGATGGCATATGATGTCTTGTGACCTTCCTACTAACCTCTACTATTTTTAACTTCTAATGGAGGTTGTCACTCTTGAGTTGTGTCCAATATACAAATTATTTTCCTATAATAATCATGCCTATAAACTAGTATATTCATGTTTGGTACATCTTAGAAGCAAATTTTCCCATAAATTTGTTCAATTGGGTGATCATATGACCAATCTCTTTTTAGAAATCTAACCTAGTGAGGTTCTTGAGAATATTAGTTATATATTTCCTTTCCTTAAATAACCAAATTTTGTTAAGGTGTCAGACATTTTCATCTTCACCTTTTTGGTGTCCTCTCTATTCTCTTTCTTCTACCAGGATGGTCAAAATAGCCTTGAAAGGAAAAAAAGATATGCGAGATTGTTTCTAGAGTAATATCCAAAATAAAGTTTTTCTTTGGGTCCTTATATATTCTTATATTTGGGTCATATGCCTAAGCATAGGATAAAATTAATTGTAGACTTTGAAAACTAGATGGAAATGTTGCTATATGCTAAACCAAAATTAGCTATAACCATGGACATGAAAGTCCTAGAATCTCTAATTTTTTTTCACAATTTACACTATCTTGGAGACCTTAACAATACCTTGAAATTGTTGTAGAAAATTTATCCAATTTATCAGACTTCTTAGCTTTGTCATTCATCTTGCATGTGAGTAAAATATGTTGGCAGTTGTTGTCATTAATGTCAACATTGATGGTTGTCATTGATGGAGATTGTTGGCAGTTGTTGTCAACATTGATTATTAGTTGTAATTGTTGTTAGTCCTTGGCATTGTTTGCCTTTGTTACATTTAGTTTGGGATAACATTGGTTGTATGTCATGCCTTATCAAAGAAGAGAAGAGTTGAAGAAGTTCATGGTTGGATGTCATGCCTTATCAAAGAAGAGAAGTGTTGAAGAAGTTCATGGTTGGTTGTCATGCCTTATCAAAGAAGAGAAGTGTTGAAGAAGTTCATGGTTGGATGTCATGCCTTATCAAAGAAGTATTATTGTTGATGTTCATATAATGCATTATTGTTGACAACTATGTTTTTTTCATGATAATATATATTAAGATGAGGATTAGAAGCTTGACTAATGTTGGAGAGATGTTGTTGAAGATATATAGTATGTCTCATGCTCTCCCCTGATGTTCCTAATAATATATGTGTTGCTAAAAGGAAGTTCTAGTCTCTGCAAGTTTCTCAAATGTTTTTGGTTTAGCAAGTTGCATTGAAATATGTTTGGGAGAATACTCCACATTCCTCTGCTAATAAAACTTTGGTCTTGCAGTTTGGTATTCAATGTTAGTACTCTATATAGATTGCACTCCTATCTTTTTAGGTCACTTGTGTTGCCAAGGAGGTTCCTATGGATTGCATAAGGTTGATAGTGTTGCTAGTTATATGGACTAGTCTACGAAATGCTCCACATTTCTCTATATTAATTTCTTTGCTCTTGTGGCTTGGTGAATGTGTTCACAACATCTATGCAATGTATCAATTCCAATCTGATATGTTGAATTGGTTTGCAAGTCATTCTACAAATGTTACATCATCCAAATATGTATTTTGTGTTTCCTGAGCATAATTTTATGTACCTATTTGGTTTAGAGTGGTTGTTGATGGCATATGACTGTAAGAAAGAAGTGTATTGAAGTGATGATGGATGTTCAAGGAGCATCCTTATGCGATTCACATGTTGCTAATTGTCTACTTTGGTGTCGCATTGTGTCTTGACTTGGCTTTCTAGGTTATTTGTGGATATTTAGTCGATAAGGCTTGTTCCTTTACTTGGTCTTTGTGCTTGGGGGGTTGCACCAACAATGGAAGATGTGTTGTGATAGATATGGCTCCTTCCCTATCCTATTTTGGATTGCATCAAGTAAATTCAAATTGAAAGAATGTTTTGCTGGTAGATGGTCAATGCTCCCCTCGGGATTCATGACATGGACTAATTGCCTCTTGTGGATCTATTAACTTTGGTGGTTGTATTGAGCATTATACGTTGACCTTTTGGTGCAACGACAACTGTGGGGCCAAGAATTGGTATCAAAGCCAAATGTGTCAGGTTCTAATCCCCTCAGGTAATGTTGAGGGGGAGATTGTTGGCATATGGTCAATGCTCCCCTTAGGATTCGTGACATGGACTAATAGCCTCCTGTGGATCCATTAACTCTAGTGATTGTATTAGGCATTATAGGTCAACCTTTTGTTGTAATGATAATCGTGGGGCTAACATGTTTATGTGTTGACTAGTTATGTGCTTCAATGTCTCATCCACATGTTTCCTTGATGTCGACTTAGGTTGATGTGCACCTACATGTAAATCATTTTGGATTACATTGAAATAAGTGTTAAGATTGGTTTTGGTCATCTCTATCCTTAGGATAGGACCATATCATTCTTTGGTGGCTAACCAATTGAATTAATTATTTATTCTCTTCCTAGTCAACCTAATTAAAGAATTAAAGTGTTACGATGGATACTAATGCAAGATCATTTTAGATGCAACATGGATGAAGTAGAGTATAAGTGTGAAAAAGTGTGTGAGTGAGCTATATTGAATATCTAGCATAGATAGTGCTAAATATTATGAAAGGAAAGATAAATTGAGCTTGAACACTTAGTCAATAGAGAGTTGTCTTGGAAATCTTTGTAATTCTCTTATAAATATTTTTTTATCCTACTATGAGATAGTGTATCTCATCAAGCCCTCTATACGTTTCTCTTGGAGATGGTTTTCAATGTTGCAGGTCCTCTTCTATCTTGCTCTAAGGTAGTGAGCCTTCTTGTAATTCTTTTGGCAGCGAGTCTTATATTGTGAGTTAATTCTCACTATGGTTTTTGCCTCATTGGGTTTTCCACATAAATCTGGTGTCTCTTTATGTATGTGTGTGTTCTCTATCTCTTTCTCTTTGCTGCTAATTTGATTATTGCTATATATTTCATTCGTAAAGTTTGTTGAAGGCGTTAAAGATTCAAATTGTTATATTATTCTCTGTTACTACAATTCTTAAAGTTATATATTTATCTGCTAAAGGAGTTTGAGTTGTGTTAAAAGTTTCAATTTCTAGAAGGGGTTAACCTTTGTGTTGATTGATTCACCCCCCCTCTTGAAATCTCAAAAAGTGTTCAAATATTGGTATTAGAGCCAATTTCCTCTATAGAAGCTTAATAGCTTGAGGCAAAGGTTCGAGATGGCACATGATGGTTCATACAAAGGTCCTAGGCTTGATGGGACTAATTACTCCTACTGGAAATTAAGAATGGAAGGACACCTAAACTCTATAGGGTTTGGTGTTTGGAAATTAGTCAAAAGTGGTTATACTACTCCTACCACTCCTATTACAAATCTAGCCGAAATCATATTATATGAATGTAATGCTAAAGCCAAGAATGCTATTTTGTGTGGATTATTTGATTCAAATTTTTTGAAGGTGATGAATTGCAGTTTTTCCAAAGATTCTTGGGAGAAGCTTAGTAGCATCTATGAAGGAGATTCTAAAGTGAAGCAAGTCAATATATAGATCTTCAAATGAAGATTTAAGACTATGCAGATGACTAAAGATGAAGACATTGGAAGTTATATGCTTTGGGTACAATAAATTGTATATGGGATCTCCAGACTTTATGGAGAAGTAAAATAAAATGAAATCGTAAAGAAGGTTTTGAGATCTCTCCCAAAATCGTATAGTCACAAAGTATTTTCCATTGAAGAATCTAAAGATTTGGATCAGTACTCAGTTGATGAAATATTTGGTACTCTTATTTCCTTTGAGATGAGAGAGTTTTGTCAAGATGTTCCAAAGAAAGAAGCTGCATTCAAAGTTAACAAAAATATTGAAGATGAAGTTGTTGATCAAATTGATGAACTTGAAGCAAACTTTGCGAGAAGACTAAGGAAAGGTACTGAAAAATACAAAGGTAAGTTACCTTTTAAAATTTTTAATTGTAGAAGAATAGGTCATTTTATATCCAAATGTATTTATAAAGAATTAGATGACAACAATTAAGAGACAAGGTCAAGAAGGTTCTATATTCCAAAGAGAGCAGTGGTTCCTTTGAAGATGAGGAGAATTATTCAAATGACAAAACTCTCTTTATGGATTTCAATACTACTAATAAAAGTATAATGTTTAGATATGTAAGGAGTCAAGCTCCTTAAGTGATGAAGACATTTTCCTCTAATCCGGATTTGGAATTTATGGAACCTAAAGGTTGGGACTTTAATTTAGATGAATGGGGGATTGAATTTGAAGGAAAAATCTAATTTGAATTGGAAGACCTGAATGAAGCAAGAGGTTTAAATAAAAAATATGAAATCTTTCTTGCAAAATCAAAAGAAGAATTTGAAAAACTAAGAATTCAAGTAAAAGAAGGAAAAAGATATGAGATCAGACTAAAAGAGGTAGAAGGTGTGATCTCTGATTTGAAAATAAAGGTTGAATAAGGCAAGAGGATTGAATATTTTTTGATTATCAAACTCAAAGACAAGACTGTTCAATGTTTAAAGCTTGAAGAATAAAATACCATCTTAAGGAATGCCCTGAAAAGAGAAAATGAAAAAACTGACAATGAAGAGAAGTCTAGTCTAGACAGTTTGAAATCAAATGAAAAGATTGAAGAGAGAGTCTGCTCTAAAGACTCTAAGAAGAATGCCTCTAGAGATGCAAGGAATATTCATAATGACAAGAAAGAAGGTGAATCTAGTTTTGACTAGAAGTAGAAAGGTTTCAAAAGTAGTCCATCAACAAAAAAGAATGATCCTAATAGGTTCAGTCAATCCTTTCAAGGTTACTATTTTTCTTGCAATATTTTTGGGCATAAGGCTATTAATTTTAGAGTTAGATAGAGAAGGAATAACAACATAGGAAGAAGGTATTTTCTACCTCAAAGAAAAATACTATGCTATTTCATGGATATTTCTTTGTCTACAATAATTATGATCACAAGGTTGATGGGTGCAAATCCAAAGCGAAGAGGAATAAATTTGTTCTAGAGCACAATGTTGTGTACTTCAAGTATAATAATGTGGGACATAAGGAAAACTAATATAGAATTTTTTTTGTGAAGCCATTTGCTCAATATCAGAAAAAGGATGAATCCCTTAATCAACAAAAGAAGGGAAATGAAAAAGTTTGGAAAGAAGACCACGAGAAGAAGGATGATACTACACTTGTACACTCTACACAAGTTTATGAGACAAACTCAGATAGAGAATTATCCCAGGGGGAGACTTCTCTTGCAAAATATTTTTTCCCCCCTGAAATGGAAAAGGTGCTGAAATTCTCAATATAAATGAAGATTTGGATATGAATAGTTGGTATGCATATTTTTTGTGTATAAATATACCTTTGTTGAAATTTCTAGTGGAAGAAAAAGATGCATGGAAGATTGGAATACCTATCCTAAGTAATATCTTCCCATTTTTGTGTACCACACGTAAATATATGTTTTAGAAAGGTGAAAGAAGTCCGCCATGACATTCACAATTTGGAAAAGTCATGGTCTGCTTCTCTCTACAGAAAATGGTTTTATCTTGTAGACTAGAAGATAAGGTGAGAAATATGTGAAGGTGTTATATCTAAAGTTTCAAGTCCTTACACCTTTTGAAGTAAAAGATGCAAGTGATAGAATTCCTACCCATACTCTGGCAGGGTGAAGTTAAGATGAAGGCTTGCTTGAATGTTCTACTTTCCCCAGGAAATAATGTCTTGTCCATATTATCTTATGGATATATTTAGCTATGCTATGAGTGTCAAGTATATTTTTAAAAGGAATATGGTTTTGGATGTTTATATATGCTTGATTTCAAGCCAATCCTAAGAAATCTCATGAGAAAGCTGTGAAAACAATTTTTAGATACTTGAAGGGAACTCTAGATTATGACCTATGGTATAATTAAAGGATCAAAATTTCTCTCTAAGTGCCTATACTAATGCTGATTGGATAGGTTGTGTTGATGATCATAGGAGTACAAGTGGAAGTACATTATTTTTGGGAGATAGATGGTCTCATGGTTCAATAAAAAAGTAGGATTCAGTGTCTTTTTCCACAACAGAAGCAAAATATATTGTTGCAGTATTTTGTTGCACTCAAGTGCTTTGGATGAAGTAGATCTTAAAGGATGTAAAGGTGGTGTATTATGAACCTATTCCTATACTATGTGATAATACAAGTGCTATTAACATTTCTCAGAATCTAGTGATGCACTCAAGGACTAAACACATTTCAATTTGGTATCACTTTCTAAGAGAGAAGGTTCTATAACATGAAGTCAGAATGGAGTATTTGCCTACCAAGGACTAGATTGAAAATATCTTTACAAAGGATCTTTCAAAGGAAATATTGCATTGGATATGGTTGAAAACATAAAGGAATATGACTTGTGTGAGTTGCTCCAACTTCAGTTATTGAAAAATTTGAAAGATAATAAGAAAAGGAAAGGTATGTTCAGATATGGTACACTGGTTGTATGCTTAATTTTCTACTTTATGAAGGAGATTCCTGAAGCTGGTGAAGTTCATTAGGAGCTTATCGAACCAATCTCTCATAAAATTGAGAAAATCGTAAGGAATATTGGGGATTTGAATGCACAAGAAGATGCTTTTGCTGCATACTTTGGAAAATTTCAAAGAAAAATGAACAAAAGAAGTAGAGTTCCTAGAGAATTGGTTACAAAGTATAAGAATGACTTAATAGTTTTGGTAACCATTGAAAACTACATTATCAAGGTAGTTGAACCCAGGATCTCATGGATACTTGAGCTTGGTTATGAAATTGAGAAGGACTATGTTGCTGGTTGTATTGAAATGTTAATTAATTGCCCCCGGGACCCCACAAAACTTAGTCTGGAACTTACTTGGAAGTGGTCAAAGCTCTTGATAAGTCTGAATTACCCTCAAAAAAATCAATTCTTGCCTCTAGAGAAAAGAGAAGAGTCACAAAAGTTTTTGCATTAGTTGCACAAGCTAAGCTTGCTCCAAGGAGATCAAGACTCAAGCAGCTAGCAGGGTATATAGGACAATTTCAGATGGTTCCCAGTGTCAGTTCCAGTTTAGCTCAACCTACATTGGTAAGAACAAGTCCATTAACTAATAGATTTGATGAATTAAAGTGTAAAGAAACAAGTGACATGGTCAGTTGGGTTGAAAACAAAGTATTGTTGGAAATTAAAGAGAAACGTGAGTCTACTCATAGTATTGCACTTGATAAACT
This sequence comes from Sequoia sempervirens, assembly GCA_007258455.2. Lineage (NCBI taxonomy): Eukaryota > Viridiplantae > Streptophyta > Pinopsida > Cupressales > Cupressaceae > Sequoia > Sequoia sempervirens. Next base: position 90,150,777 of record VDFB02058242.1, read on the forward strand.
CAGAGTTTTTCAAGAATGTGAGATAGAGGCTAAGAATTTATTCACATTTTGCTGGTCTTGGCTTGATGAAATTCAGAAATTCAAGGATAATCAGAGCTTGATTGAAATGCATATCTAGCACATTTGATCCTACTCTTGATTTAGATGGACAAACATGGTGTGAATTGGTAGAACTTCATGAGAAATATTTGGCATCACATAAGAAAGGTGAAAATATTGAATTGTATGGGGAGATCAAAGATGTAATAAAGAGTAAATGCACTCCTATCTTCTATGCCCTCTCTATAGCTGACAGGAATTTGAAGTCTAATTCTACTCCTGGAACTGTGGTTGAAGGAAAGGACATATTGAGTGATCTAAAATATCTATGCAATGTATTAGAAAAAGTAAAAAGACTTTGGGATGAAGGGGTATCCTCATGGTCAAGGATTCTTAACAAGCTTCAAGAAACCACTGCCTCCGATCATCATCTCTATTTGGAATATACTCCTTAGGGGGAGTGTTCAAGTTTGCAAAGGATTTGTTAATTTTTTTTTTCCTTTTCCATTGATTTCAAGGGCAGGGAGAGAGACCCTAGAAGAGAGTAAGAAGTATCATGTGAAAACAATAATTTTTTGACTAGATGCAACTCCTTTTTGAAATTAAGGTTTTTGGAAGGTGCTTTGATGGTTTTCACATCTTTTGTTACCATTAATGATAAAGGGGGATATTGTTGGAAATTAAGAGGTTTTCATTGATGTCAACATAATTTTAGCATGGTGACAACAATATGAGAAGTTTATTCGGTTTACCAAAATCTATTCCCTACAAAAAGTGTTCTTTTCTAAAGAACCTGTGTGTTGGTTTTTTAGTATGGAATTCTTCATAAGATGAAATACAACTTGGTGCTCTTAATATTATCATTATGACTCTTAAATATAGCTATATCTAATATCCTAAGAAGTTTTATGTTGAGAACATGCAAATATCATTGAAAGAGTTCATCTTTGTACATTGCAGTTGTTCCTCTATTCAGTATGTTTGTGTGGGAGACTCCACATTTTCAATTAAAGAATATTTTCGTGATACGGTTCCAATGGTAGTCTCTATGATGGAAGTATTATGGGAAATTGATGTGATCTTAGATTTAGAAGGTGTTCATTTTGAGATGCTTGCATTGGTTTTGAATTTTTGTGATTAGGTTCCAACTCTGGCCGACCTAATACATGATATGCACTAAGAAGGTTAAATATACTTTATGGATGTTAGCCGACTTGATATAATGCACTACATGAAAAAAATATTTTAAATCATATATGGTGCCGACAAGAATGTTTTGATTATTTTATTTTCATCTAATTAGGCTGACCTAATTGATGAATGAGATATACTTGTATATATATAAGATTCTTTTGAAGAGAGAAAGATTGTGAAAGAGAAAAGTTGGGGTGTAGTTAAGTGTGGAAATAATTAAGGGGTATGTGAAGATCTGAGCCTAAATGTTTTATCAATAGAGGATCAAAACAGATTTGTTGAGTGACTGTTGTGAGAGGACATACTTCATATTCAAAGCTTCATTGGAATTGAACCTTGCACACAAAAGGTGTATTCAATAAACTAATTCTCTTGGTAGTGATCCATAGCTTTTGTATCTTCGCAGTGAACCATCTCTTTTTGTATTCAAGCTATAAGCCTTTCAAGGAAAGTGAGTCCTGGCAGTGAGCCCTATAATATTCTATATCTGGATATATTATATTGTGAGCTAATCCTCACCGTGGTTTTTCCCATTTTGGGTAGATGCAGAGCAGGTGGGTAAACTTTCAACAATCAAAAAATGAAGTATTTCAATCAATCTCTTAACTCTTAAACCGCAACTAGGGCGACTTCTCACAAAGCTTCATAATTTCTCTTGTAGGTTTGCAGACCTAGGTTTTTTTATCATATCCTACAAATTTCTCCTCAAACCCACTAACCAAATATATTTTTATATACCCATTATTGTCTTCTTTAACATATCTCAAAAGGTGGATAGGTTGTTTCAAACTTTCACCATCAAAATAGGATTGTCCTGTTGTCCCCTTAAGCCAATTAGGCCTATTTTGCAAAGCAACTCCCAACCAATTACTCTCTTATTCACAAAAACCTATTCAAACCTTCTCCTCAGGTCTCAAACAACCTAAATCCATAGTTTTAATCAATGGAAACAACCAAGAACTCACCAAAGTCTCAAACCCTTATTCGAGGCTTAACCATGCTTACATAATGAGGGTTTATTGTAAATCACTACTCCAGGCTCTGTCTCGCCTTACCGACACTTCCAACACATTTAAATATGTCTTCCCAAGCTTTTAAAACCCTTACACAACCTTTATCAATGCATCTTATGGAAACTCCCACTTGTAGCCATCATTTTTCAAGCAAAAAACTATGTAAATGCACCTAGGGCACCAACAAGAACCCATCAAATCCTACTCCCCACTCTCATAAACCCTAAAAACATTTAAATCTACCCTATACCACCCATTCCACCAAGTTAAAGAGAAATTTAATGGTGGAATGGATGTCTATAGCATTTTGAACACCTACAAACACTTAAAATTGTGTTACAGACCCATGTTCAGAAGAAAGCTTCTAAAATGCTTCAAATGCTATGAAATATCACAAAATAAAAACCAATGTGAATTCACTTCATGCCTCCATCCAATAAAATTTATTTTGGACCAATTCGCTATTGTAGGGACTGGTACAATAGACTATAACAATAATTTTTTTAGAGAACACACAGGAAACAATTATTTTTATTGCTTTTCTTTGTACAAATTCTTCAATAGTAGCCTTGCCTCGAATTCCTGAAGCATATTTGAACTTGATACACCAAAAACTACCCAAATCAACTAAAAATTTGAATTTCCTAACTATTGGCATTCCAATACTTGCATTTTTCCCACTTTTACAACATTGCACGTTTTAACAACTTTTGAAAACAACATCAACTTAAGTAAAATGATCCCACTAAGACTCAAATTACATTATAAATGGTCTATTATGACCTTATTTTCATTACAAAAGACTCAAACATGTTAAACCAACCTAAAGATCTCATTTACTTGAACTTGCTATGGTGCCTCTGCACTATACACCCGACCAAAAAAAAGTGCTCAAGTCCTTTTGAGGACTGAGTTGTCTTGGATCATGCTTGATAATTTCATTCCTTTGACCTCGAAAAGCTCTTCCATATGGAAGCCCCTTCCATTGAGTCAAAAACTGGAAACTTGCAGTGTGCTTTGCATCCTTGAACTGGATGCCATCTAGACATTGCCCCATCTTTGCAAACTGCCTTGGTGTAGGTTCTTTGACCTGCTTCTCATTTGAAAACAATGTATAACCTACCTTCAAACTTGTAAGCATACCTTTTCCATCTTGATTTTGATTTTCCCTCTTCTTTACTCCTGTTGCATATCCAAATTCACCTATTTGTCTTTGCCTTTCACCTTGTCTCATTCCATCTTTACCTCTAATATCTTGCACCAGATTCTCTACCCTTAGAACCTTAACATTATCAAACTTACACACCACTATATTGATAGTATTTAATTGTCCACTAACCTCTCTTGGAACCATAGAACGCAGTATTGTTCCTATCCTTATCACATCAATCTTCTCTCACCCATCTTGCTTTTTCTCCAACAATTCATCCTTGACCTTCTCTATCTCAAGCCTTGACACTAGCATATCATCTTTTTCTTTCAACTTTGAATCATTCTTCACACTTTTTGTCTCAACATCTTCTTCCTTTAAAGTGGCTACACCCACTTTGTTTTTGTCTGCTCAACCTTTATATACTCCTTGCCAAACATGATGAATTTTTTTGCCTTACCTTGTTCCTTCCCATCCTTAACCAATGGAGTCAATGTAAAAGAATTCCCATCCTTCTCAATTTGATATGTATTGGCTCTCCCATCATAAATTTCATGTCTATCAAACTGACATGGTCTCCAAGTAATAAATGACAACAACTCATTGGAAAAACATCACAAAGTACTCTATCCTTGTAACCACCAATACTAAACTCAACCGAGGTTTGTTCATTAACAAAAATGGATTGATCATCATTCAACCAAGATACTCTATATGGTGTTTCAGGAGGAATTATTTCTAAGTTCAATTTATCTACCATTTCACTTGATACCATATTGTTAGTGCTCCCTGAATCTACTACAACTTTGCATACCTTACCTTTGCATTTGCATGTGGTCTTGAACAATCTCCTCCTTTGTGTAGATTCCTTCTCCTTGGATTCCTTTAGAAGTTGTCTTCTCACCATCAATGACTCTCCCACTTCTGGAGCAACAAGATGACTAGGATAATTTACACTTTAACATTCATCTTCTTGCACCAATTGCACTCTTTTATCACTTCTTCTTTCACCACCACTTGAAATAGAACCTTGATTTTCAGGGAACTTGAATGTTGTATGACCAAACTCATTACAATGATAGAATATACCTGAAGATGTGTTTGAACTTCTACCACCACCAAATATTCCTCTAGGGCCTCTGAATCCACCTCTATGATCAACAATTTGTTCTTGACCTTTGTGTGCATCTTCTTGGATTTCACTTGATTGTATTGAAGTAGAAAATGATCATCTTCCTCTTGAAGTGTTGCCTCTACCTCTATTTGTCTTGTTTTCCTTCTCTTCACCTTTTCTTCAGCCCTTATTGCCATTTGATAACATTCATCATTAGTTCTTGGATTTACCAAGGTTAGTTCATCTTGAATGTTAAATCTCAATCCACCTAAATACCTAGCAATCTTTTCAACTTCATCTTCATTATGACCAGACCTAATACACAACTTGTAAAATTATTCAGTATATGCTTTAACATTCATTTCTTTTTGTCTCAAACCTTGAAGATTCCTAAACATTTGAATAGAATAATTAGAAGGTAGAAACTTACCTTTCATTTTGGCTACCATTCTATCCCAAGAAACAATATTTGATTTCCTCTCTTTCTTCTCTCAGATTGCTCATAATCGCACCACAAAAGTCCATGGCCTTTCACCTCTGTCTTTGCAATCTTCACTCTTTTCTCTTCAGGAACATCTTGACACTCAAAGTGATTATCTAATGCTACAATCCAATCCAACAATTCTTCATCATTTAGAAAACCTCCATATTTTGGCGTGCACCAATCTTCACTTTGTGTCTATCATCCTTGATTTCTCTTAGCAACTTAGCCATCCTTTGATCCTCAGGATCCAATTCCTCTTCCTCTTCACTGTCAGTTTCCTCTTCTTCATTAGTGTCACTGTCATCTTCTACCACCATACCTCTTCTTTTATTTTGTTCTAGACTAGCCATCTTTTATGTCAATCTCTCATCTCCCTAGTACGCTTGTCTTTCAGTTCACTCATTTCTCTAGCCATATTTTTCCCTTTTGGAGGCATCTTTCCTTTCAACCTTCAATCTTTCACTGCTTCCAACTACAACTATCTCCTTCAAAAGATCTACTTCCTAAGCTTTGATACCAACTAATGCAGAGCAAGTGGGTAAACTTTCAATAATCACAAAATGAAGGATTTCAATCAATCTCTCAACTCTTAAACCTCAACTAGGGTGACTTCTCACAAAACTTCACAATTTCTCTTGTATGTATGTAGACCTAGGTTTTTTATCATTTCTTGCAAATTTCTCCTCAAACCCACTAAAAAAATATATTTTTAGATACCCATTATTGTCTTCTTTAAGATATCTCAAAAGGTGGATAGGTTGTTTTAGACTTTCACCATCAAAATAGGACTATCTCGTTGTCCTCTTAAGCCAATTAGGCCTATTTTGCAAAGAAACTCCCAACCAATTACTCTCTCAGTCACAAAAACCTATTCAAACCTTCTCCTTAGGTCTCAAACATTCTCCTCGGGTCTCAAACAACCTAAATCCATAGTTTTTATCAATGGAAACAACCAAGAACTCACCAAAGTCTCAAACCCTTATTCTAGGCTTAACCATGCTTACACAATGAGGGTTTATTATAAATCACTACTATAGGATTTTTCTCGCCTTACTAACACTTCCAACACATTGAAATATGTATTCCCAAGCTTTTAAAACCCTTACCCAACCTTTATCAATGCATCTTATGCAAACTCCCACTTGTAGCCATCATTTTTCAAGCAAAAAACTATGTAAATGCACCTAGGGCACCAACAAGAACCCATAAAATCTTTCTCCCCTCTCTCATAAACCCTACAAACATCTAAATATACCATATAGCACCCATTCCACCAAGTTACAGAGAAATCTAATGGTGGAATGGGTGTCTATAGCATTTTGAACACCTACAAACCTTTAAAATTGTGTTACATACCTGTGTTCAAAAGAAGGCTTCTAAAATGCTTCAAATGCTATGAAATATCACAAAATAAAAACCAATGTGAACTCACTTCATGCCTCCATCCAATACAATTACTTTTGTACCAATTCTCTATTATACAAACTGGTACAATAGACTATAACAACAATTTTTTTAGAGAACACACAAGAAACAATGATTTTTATTACTTTTCTTTTTACAAATTCTTCAACAGTAGCCTTGCCTTGAATTCTTGAAGCATATTTGAACTTGATACACCAAAAACTACCCAAACCAACCGACACAAACCAACTTTTGAATCTCCTAATTGTTGGCATTCCAATAGTTGCATTTTTCCCACTTTTACAACATTGCACTTTTTAACAACTTTTGAAAACAACATCAACTTAAGTAAAATGACCCCACTAAGACTCAAATTACATTGTCAATACACCTTAAACCAACCTAAAGGTCTCATTTACATGAACTTGCTATGGTGCCCCTGCACCATGGGTTTTCCACGTAAAAACTCTGGTGTTCATGTGTGATGTTTCTGTGTCCTGATTCCATGTCTTCTTTTGATAATTTAGTTAGATTTATGATGATGCTTAGATGCATTATATGTCAATGGTTTTATGGAATATTGATTCACCCCCCCTCTCAGTATTCTGGATATTCAACACCCTCATTGAGATATTATCATATATTCTGTTAATGTGTGACATTGTTGGTTTTTGCTCGATGCCAATGACGTTCAAGTTTACTTGTTACCAAAGACCTATGGTGCCATGATACATGGTCGAACAATACACAATCACTCATGTTGGACACAATAAGAATGACATATATCATTCTATCATCGCCTTATTTATCGTTTCCCTTGTGCTGGAAACCCATGGTAAAAATGACGCACAACCTCTCTAAGGCCTTGCTATCATTTTAATGGCACCTATGGTGCTCCATGAATGTCCATATTGAAAGAATGAGGTATCGTTCTAAGGTTATTTGGGATGAACGATTCAATCACTTGATGATGTTCTTAAACAAATGAGATAACATTCCCATACAATTATATGTTAAATAGACACTGTGAATAGCATTTGTCCTTTTTAATGACCACAATTTGTAGGATTCCTTATTGGTTGCCATGCAATGACCGTGCATATATATATATATTGTGTTGCCAAAATGTGTATACCTTTCTTGATATGGGAATAATTGATGATAAGTTGGACTTAATGAGGCCCCGATTTAGTGTTATGAGGTGTTTTACACGTCCACATTTGGTCTTGGACCCTTGTAAATGTATTTATCAATGTCTTGTAAAGGTGTTGTAAAGTTTTGTAAAAAGACTTTCACACTTCTCTAGACTTGATGAACCCATTTTCCCTTAATTCAACAATACAAAATGTATCTAATTACATTATCACATTAATGTAGAAGGCTTGTAAACTAAATTTGACTTTAATCTAGTGTTTTAATGTGTCCTACACATTCACATTGGATGTTGTGCTTTTCTAGGCTATGTGGACCTCATTTTAATGATGTAAATTGTATTTAATCACACTTTCACATTGATTTTTGAGTCCCAATCCCTAATTACTCTTTACATCATCATTAATAGGCCCCTGTGACCCCATATTGTGCATCTTGAGGCTTAATTTGATCAAATACTTGATAAAATCACCATACAAACCTAATTTATTCATTCCCTAACAATCTAGCTGGAAAAAGGACCCCTGTGAGACTAAGTCACCCATCTGGGCGAATGAGTCCCTACTAGGTGGGACTAAGTCACCCAACATGGCGACTTAGTCCCATTTGGGTCATTTTTGAGGTTTGAGTGGGAAAATTTGGTTTTTAAGTTTATTATTCTTTCATGCCAGCCTTGGGGATCAAATTAATGTAAAAATTAGGTTTATTTCCTATAAATACAAACCTCTAAACCCTAATTAAAAATAAATTAATATTATTCATCATTTATCTTCTACCTAAAGTCAAGCAAGCTAGGGTTTTATCATTTCAAGTCACCAAGATAGCTTTCTAGGACATTGAAGGGCATATTTTCACCAATTGTTGTAGAAATTCAAGATCAATCATCATGTCAAGTCTCTAACTCCATTTTTTCATGCTTCATTACATTATTCTTCATTTTGGTTTAATTACCTAAAAAGGGGTTTGACCAAGGCAAACCCCCATGCCCTAACATCCAACATTTCTTCTTCTTTTCTTGTGTATTTGTAGATTTAGGTACTTTGAAGACTTGGACATGATTAAAGATTAAGTTGAAAACTTTTTGAGGTCCTCTCCTTGTTGGATAGGTCAATATATCCACAAAAATTCTCCTACAGTGTTGAAAATCAAACTTTTAGAAGCAGACAAATGTCAGAAACCAAAGTACAAACTGAGGGTTTTCGTTTCCACTTTCGAATTTTCAAAAATTCAGAAGTGGAATAAGTAACCAACAATGGAAGAGTAGTCCCACTAAACATGTCCTTTCATGATTTCTGTAGATTTAGACACCCATTTGGCTGAAACGGGCTCTAGTGCAGTTTTTCCAGATTTGGGATTAAGTCGCCTAGATTGGCACAAGTGTCCCAGTTGGCCTTTGCATCAAGTTTTTTAGGATTCCAAACCTTCATTCCATCCCTTTTCAGCTTCCAGGTGCACACATTATGTTTCATAACTTTTTTTCTAGTTTTATTTGCATTTCTAGGTCATTTAGCACATGTTTGCATATCACAATGTGTTTTCCAACATCTTACATTTCTTAGGTTTTGTGTTAATAATCAATAGTATTTATCAATTTACTACATTTATATCATTCCATTTAGACATACTTCATTCATATTAGCATTAATATTGAGTGTATCCTTTAATTTCTATGGGTTACCTTTCTCCTTTTAGGTGAAAAACCTAGTAGTGCAAGGGAGTGTTTACCTATGAAATTTTGGTGACACATTTTGGTGAACCCAACTTTAAAACGTCATAGTTTTTTATTAGGATTCCATCCTTTCCCCGGATCTAGCTTGCATTGACCTTGCATTAGGGGTTGCATGGATTAATTTGCATGCTAGGTTTCAAATTTTGCATTAACAAAAAGTGCATATAGGTTGCATTGTTGGCATCTAAAATCATTAAAAATTTATGAAATTATACATTTGAATCTTAGGTCTACATCATACAACACATAAACCATAAAAATCATTCCAAAAACTTTGAAAATTCTGAAAAAAAGCCCTACTGGGACTAATTCTCCACCTTGGGCAACTTAGTCCCTTTTCACCCCTGAAACTACCTTTTATAGAGTTGAAAACCCTATTTTTATGCTTCTGTTTGCTACCATCAACTACCTATATTAGTTGGCTGAGTTTCTATTACACACTTTTCATTAGATCTAGCTTATATTAGCTCATTTCATGCATTGTTTAATTTCAATTTTTCCAACATTTCATCTTTCAAGTTGTTGAATAATGTAATAAAAAAATTACTTGTTTCACATCTGAAAATTACATTTAAACATTTCATTACACTGTACTTTCTTTACTTTTCCATGATAGCATGTTTTTCTTCAAAAGATATAACTTTTATAAACATTGATTGCATAAGTACAATATCCCCTCTTATGTGTTCAATTTTGATTACAACAATGAGGAACATGTTAGTCATAGATTTGATCAAACCAATACATTACCCATGGTGAGAATGGTGGTGTAGACAATCATACTTGTTCTTCTCCCGACACCTCTCCTATTAGTGATGAAGGTATCTTGGTGAAGGAAGTTACAAGCATTGATGGTCTTGATTGTCCATCTCCTCATCCCCTTTTGGAAGATGTTAGACAAAAAGACCATGAGATCATAGAAAAATTTCTAAATATCACCTTACCTAGTCTTCATAACCATGACCATCAACATTGTCCTTCTCCTAATATCCCTCTTCAATGCCACGATGATAGGTTGGTGTTAGAAGATATACCTATTAAGAATCATGAGAGTCTTGACCCTCCCTTCCCTAATACTCCCATCATTTGGGACAATTTATTTGAAAATCATAGAGGTCCCTCTCTTGATGTCTCCCCTACTTGTGATGAAGCTGATTTACAAAATTTAACCATGGATGAACATATTACAAGCTCTCCTACTAGGGTAGCCAATATGGAACAAGAGAATGAGACCTTCCAGAAAAATGACAATTAAATAGAGTCTTCCTAAACATGAAAATCCTTGATCATTCCTCTACTTGTGATGCAGTCATTTTAGAAGAACCAATTCATGAATGTCCAAAAAATTTGATTCGTAGTTTTCCTAAAAAATCTCCTCCTAGAGAAAATATCATAGTGCTAGAACATGGCAACAATAGTAATGTTTCTTCCTTAGATAAAAAGGTAATTCTTGATTGCCCTTTATTAGAGATACATCGAACCAAGACCACTGAGGTTATGAATATGCAAGTGTCCATTAGACCCCCCTCAATCAATGGACCTCATACATACCCTGTGAGACATCCTAAGAACCCTCTAATTCTCTACCCATCTTCACACAAACAACAAACTCAAAATCAACCTGAACTCATCCTTTATCCACCTTCAAACAAACCTTTAACTCAAAATAAGCTTGAACTTGTCCTTTACCCACCTATGAACAATGTTTCACAACAACTGAGTCATAATACCATTGCTCATACATACCCCACTAGAAACAATCCATGACTGCCACAACCCTCCCCAACACCATTACCTTTTCCTAATCCCATTTTTCCTAGAGATCCTCAATTTACTCCAATGTATGATCTTGTTGAACAACTTAAGAATACTCTTGCCAAGATATCCTTATGGGATTTAATTCAAAATTCACCTAACTATTAGACTACGCTTCAAATGGCCTTACAAAAAATTCCCGTCCCTTCTAATGTGCAACCAATTGACATAGCAGCCATCATTCCACTAGTACAAAAACAACAATATATGACTAAATAAACTACTAAAAATTGTATATAAATGACTAATTTTGGTCATGTGACCATTAGTAGTTTATTGCCGATCATTTATAACATGACCAAATTTATGACTAAACTATTTTATTCATTTATCTAGTCATTGATTTGGTCATTGATTTGTTCATTTATTTAGTCATTGATTTAGTCGTTAATTTAGTCATTGATCGTTGGTAATTGGTCATTTATTTAGTCATGGTAGTGATTTATTTATTCATATATTTAGTTATTAATTTATTCATATATTTAGTCATTAATTTAGTCATTGATTATTGTTAACTAGTCATTTATTTAGTCATGGTTTAGTCATGTTAATAATTTATTTAGTCATTTATGAACTAATGCTTTTAGATGTGTATGCAAACTCTTATGTTTGGAGAATGTTATTACAATAACTAGTCTATGAAATTGCAAACCAAGAGAAAATTCTGTTGTGATTGAATAATATAAAACTTTAAAGCTCTTATGATATTAAAACTTCAACAAATTTGGGATTGAAACAACATTGGAAAATAATTCTCTATATATTCAAACTGTATATAAAATATGTTACAAAGAACTCTATATATAGAGTTTTGAATACAAAATCTTTTGCAGTATGCAAACTGTCGATTTATTATACTTTTAAAATTGAAAAAAAACTAAAACTAAATGGTGTGAATGTATGTCTTCAGTGATGCCACTATTGCACATGAGATGGGCAGTAAATGCTTCTAGTAAGGCATTGGTTTTGTATTTTCTCCTTGCTCTGTACCTATCCACAATAAATAAATAAATATATTACTAGGTAGCATAAACAACGAATATCTTAAAAGTAGATACCTATAAGCATTAGAGTAAGTCTAATAAATAAAAATGCATAGAATTAATGATATTACAAAAGAAATACATTTGCAAAAGAATTAATATTAGAGTAATATCTTAAATATTACTAGCTTATCAGAGCAATATCTCCTTGCTATGTACTGTCCATAAACATATTACTAAATAGCTATAAACAATGAATATCTTAAATGCAGATACCCATAAGCATTAGAGTAAGTCTAATAAATAAAAATGCATAGAATTAATGATATTGCAAAAGAAATGCATTTGCAAAAGAATAAATATCAAAGTAATATCTTAAATATATTACTAGATTATCAAAGTAAGTCTAATAAATAAAAAATGCATAGAATTAGTGATATTGCAAAAGAAATGTATTTGCAAAAGAAATAATCTCTACTTTTTCTATTTTTATTCAATTATTGTATTATTCTTTAAATCAAATCACCACAATATCTTGAAAACTTAAATTTCATTCTAAATTTAAATTAAATTCTAATTTATAATTTAACAATTACTAATTTAGATATAAAAGCAACCTTTCTTTTTTAGTTTTTCTTTTCTAATGAAAAAGAAAAACTAAAAAAAAGATTGCTTCAAAAAAGCTAAACTAGTAATAAAATTATTTAAGAAAAACTAAAAATTTAAGTTTCATTCTAAATTTAAATTAAATTCTAATTTATAATTTAACAATTACTAATTTAGATATAAAAGCAAGCTTTCTTTTTTAGTTTTTTTTCTAATGAAAAAAAAAAAAACTAAAAAAAAAAGATTGCTTCAAAAAAGCTATGCTAGTAATAAAATTATTTAAGAAAAACTAAAAAAAATATTAGAATGTCTAATTTAAATTAAATTCTAATTTCTAATTTGACAATTACTAATTTAGATATAAAAGCAACCTTTCTTTTTTAGTTTTTTTTTTCTAATGAAAAAGAAAAACTAAAAAAGAAAGATTGCTTCAAAAAAGCTAAGCTAGTAATAAAATTATTTAAGAAAAACTAAAAAAATTATTAGAATGTCTCTTTATAACTAAAATTCTATTGTAATAAAATTATTTAAGAAAAACTAAAAACTTAAATTTCATTCTAAATTTAAATTAAATTCTAATTTCTAATTTAACAATTACTAATTTAGATATAAAAGCAACCTTTCTTTTTTAGTTTTTCTTTTCTAATGAAAAAGAAAAACTAAAAAAGAAAGATTGCTTCAAAAAAACTAAGCTAGTAATAAAATTATTTAAGAAAAACTAAAAAAATATTAGAATGTCTCTTGATAACTAAAATTCTATTGTAATAAAATTATTTAGAAAAACTAAAAACATAAATTTCATTCTAAATTTAAATTAAATTCTAATTTCTAATTTAACAATTACTAATTTAGATAAAAGCAACCTTTATTTTTTAATTTTTCTTTTCTAATGAAAAAGAAAAACTAAAAAAAAAAGATTGCTTCAAAAAAACTAAGCTAGTAATAAAATTATTTAAGAAAAACTAAAACCTTCAAAAAAACTTAAATGTATATTATCAGCAGTGACTGCAACCATGAATGGAAGATACACTATGAAGCTGTGAATGTGCTCAAAATAAATTATTGAAAGCATTGTGAGAATAAAATGGGTTCAAGAATACAAGCCTAGATTATTTACAAAATCTACTTCAAGAACAAAATCTGAAAATGAATGAAAATAGGCCAGAGATTTCAGGAAATGCCAAAAGTTGTGATATTAAGTGGAAAGAAGCTGAAACAAAGCCCTCTATTAAAATCAAGATTTCCAATAAATATAATAATTCTCTCAGTTATGAAGGTGCTCTCTGGGAATTCAGACACACTTTGGCTGCTCCTGTCCAATCTGTCATTCATCCCATTCACAATCAGACACTTTACTTGGATGAAAAGCATAAAAGAAAATTAAAGAAAGAATTTTAGGGCATGCCATTTATATAATTTTTGGAGTTTCCTTTGTGGAAACGTCAAGTATACAAAAGTTTGTTTTATTGAGTATTGGGTCTCTACCACACACCCATGAGGAAGAGAAAATGAACAGAAAGAAAAATACCTAGAATGCTATGAAGGTCACAACCATTAGAACACAAAAAGCCCTCAAAATAATGAAAATAGTAAGTTGAGAGTGCAAAGTTTTACATTTTCTACAGAAAGAAAGTAACCCATCAAGATTTGTGCAGGGAGATACAAGGGTTTTTATCATATTGCCTCTACTGAGCTGAATCAAGCCTATTCTCATAGAAATTTAAGAGATAAGAATAATGAAACTTACACAAGATTGTTGTAAAGGAGACGCCCTCCAAAGTCTTCAGAAATGAGCCTCAAAGATACTCCAATGGCAGTCAAACAAAGAGGAGAGATATCAACAAATGGTAAGAAAAGGAAATACAACAAAAAATACTCAGTCGCGACCAAGTGAGCTCGATAAAATGCTTCAAAATGGAGAATACTTTTCAGTTTCAAAACCAAAGACTTACCTCTGCAAGATTTTTTTTTCAGGAAAATCATCAGAAACAACAGAATGAGTCACCATTCCACTCTCAAACCCTACCCAGGCATGGTGGTGTTGAGTTTTCTCCAAAAATACAAGTGAAAAATGGAATGAGTTTCTTCTCCAAAAATACAAGTGAAAAATGAAATGAGATTAGGGCTCGGTTTCTTTTTGATTTAGGGTTTTTTCATTACCCTAGGTGAATGGTTGATTTTTCACATTGTATTAAAGAAAATAGGTACCTTTTTATGATTTTTATTAGAAAAATCAAATACCATCGCCCACTTTCCCGCTTTTTTACTTCATTTCTTTACTTCATTTGATTTTGATTTCAAAATTAAATCTATCACTTTTAAATATATTATAATATTACATTATAATATATTATAATATAATATATATATATTATATTATATTATATTATAATATTATATAATATATAATATTATATTATATTATTATATAATATATTATATATATAATAATAATACAATATTATATTATTATATAATATATTATATATATAATATTATATAATATTAGTATTAATATATATATTATATAATATCATATTATATTATAATTTATTATTATAATATATTGTATTGTAATATAATATATTATTATTATTATATTATATTATAATACAATACACTCCCTCAATTCAATTTTTTTTAATTAACCACTTTAATGTCATATTGTCTAATTTTTATGTGTGACTAATTATTTAGTCATTTTTATTTGTTGGACTAATTATTTAGTCATCTTTATTTGTGTTTTGAAATGAAAGCCCTCAAAATACAATTGGATTGTTTAAATAATATTTTATTAGTGAAATTGACCACAATTGCTCTTTGATACATTTGACATGCTAACACAATAGGAAAATAAAATTGGCTTCAAATCATAGTTAAAAACATTAATGATTCATTAACATAATGAGTAATAAAAGTTAAAGAATGTAAATGTTAATTTTTTTTTATAAAATATGTGAAGGCCTTAAGACTGCACCGAGAGCCAATGCCTTCCACACAATAGGTATTTTTGGTGCATCAAGCAACCTAGGTGGCCAAATGTTCTGCTTAGGTAGGGGTCCCATGAGGGGAGCTTAAGCTCTATGGATTATGATCAAATTCGAAAGAAAAAAGAATAGAGTAATAGTCATTTATTTAGTCAATTATTTATTCATTTATTTAGTCATTTTTATTTGTCTAATATTAGTCATTTATTTAGTCATTTAGTTGTGATTTTACCTAATGACCAAATTAGTCATTTATTTTCCAAATTCTACTAGTGTTAGTCACCTAACTAAAAGTTTTAGTCACGTAGTCATTTATTTGTCAAATTCTACTAGTGTTCAAGGATTGAATTTTGATATTGTTTTCCACCAAAGTGAACTCCCCCCTTTGGAAGTGAAAAAACAAAATGACGCATTCATGATCATAACTCAATACAAAAAAAAAGGGATAAAAATAACTCTTGTAGATATCGGCTCAACCCTTAATGTGTGTAGTGTAGGCCTTCTAGATAGGCTTGGCATTGATAATTCAAATATTCAACCTGGTTGTTTATCCATTAAGGGATTTGACAATGTTGAAAAGAAACCGCTTGGGGTGATCATTCTACCTATTATAGTTGGAGTGGCCACATTGAAAACACCAATCCATGTTATGCCTCATGAAATTTTATGTAATCTTTTCTTAGGCAGACCATGGATTGATGCAATGAATGGGGTTCTTTCTACTCTTCATCGTAAAATGAAGTACATCTACAACAACAAAGTATACACCCTTGATGCTAACCTTGAACCTTATAGTGTCTTATAACTTGAGAAAAACAAATAAAATCCCTTGACACCATTCACACCAACCACACAAGTGGAACCCATACAACAAAAACCACCACACGAAGCTATTAGATGATGATTGGCGTTCTTTAGATTTCACACCAACATTCATGGGTGAGTACAATATCATCAACAAAGATTCAGATAAGGGACACGACAAAGCTATAATGTCAAAAAAAAACTCAGATGACCCTTCCAAAGCATCCACCTCAATCACTTCAGAACACACGACAACAAATTACACAACCTTTGACGAACTTAACCACAAACACCCACCTGATTCCAAAGCAATGAAAAAGATTTGTGGAAAAGGTTATGAGCTTATGAAACGACTTGGCTACAGTGGAAAAGGATGTGGTGCTAGAGAACAAGGTATATGTGTCCCCATCAATCCTCAGATGCAAGAAATGACTCATGCTATTTTTTATTGTCCTTTGATAGAAATCACCAAGCCTTCACTCAACATCAACCCTATCACACAACATTCCTCTAAGCCAACCTTAACCATAGTGCATCTTGAATTGATCGGCACTAGTAGTCTAGATCATTCTCCTTTGCAAGTAATTAAAAAATGAAAGAAATCTTCGCCTAATATAAATGTCATCTCGCAAAACACTAATGATTTGAATTCGTTAGATTCTACACCCTCCTACAAAGGCAGGAACAAAATCTCGCATCTAAAGATTCTTGCATAAGTATGACATCTTGTACTAAGCAAGAAATATATTTGTCACCAACTACATAAACAACTTCTACCACTGATCAAGAGGGTATTTTGGCGAGACTCCTCCAAGATCACTTGATATCCTTTCCTCTAAGAACTTGAAAGAAATTTTATTACAAGATATCATTTCGTGCATATCATAGAGTTCATGGTCATTCCACTAATGAATGTAAGGCTTTGAGTAGTAAAATCCAACATCTTAAGGATTTTGGTGTTCTTCCTTATGTGGGGGCACCCAACTCCTCTAATTGATACCAATTTTCACTCTAGCATGCACTTCATTAATCATTTTGGCTCACCTTTGTCCTACACTAAGTGGGGGAAAGGGGTTAAGTAGCCTTGTCTTTGTATGTCACTTGTCGTTGTCTCTTTTGGCTATCTGTTAACCTTTCATGACCATATAAGAGCAAGCTTGGGATGTGGACGATATGCCTTAAGTTGGCTCACATGTGACATACTACATTTTTGATGACATAGCTTATCAGAAACATATGACTTGGCATAGGGATTTCCAACTAAGCTCTCATGTCTCCTTCTACTTTAAAGTAATTACTCATAGTAATGGTGTTCGCAACCGCTTTAGAGTGGGGGCATATGTTGACACTCACATTTAATTGTGCAATATGTTCTCTTCTTGGTGGTGTCATTTGGCTTGATTCCCTCTAAGAGAATGATACTTATTTGACATATCCTCTCCTGGAGACATTAAGCACAATGTCTCGTAAGATGAGACTTCACACGAACTAAGAAGAATCCCTTTGAACATTCCTTGCACTATTTTTCATTGACAATGTCTATGAGTGTCAAGAATATGAAGTTTTTCTTACCTCATAGAGCTCAAAGATAATTTTTCATGTGGCGCCTTATTAAAGTTATCAAGAGGTATAAGTTTGGTATGGTTGAGCGGGAAGCCCATTCTGAGGCATGACTTTCCCCATAGCCACCTGCGTGTGTGTGAGTGCATACCAACCATGAGTGTATGTTTCTCACCTTTTTTAGGACTTCTCATCTGGTGGACAACCAAGAGTTCTTTCACCTCAAAGTGAGTATTTATTTTGGACAAACAACCTATATCTGATCTACAACGTGTTGGACAAATAGTCAAAGCTTGATCCACCTTTTTATTTTTTCCCTTCTCTTCCTTCTAGTTCTTGCCATTGTATGATCATGTATCTTGTTTTGCTACAAG
The DNA here is from genome assembly GCA_007258455.2 of Sequoia sempervirens. Classification (NCBI taxonomy): domain Eukaryota; kingdom Viridiplantae; phylum Streptophyta; class Pinopsida; order Cupressales; family Cupressaceae; genus Sequoia; species Sequoia sempervirens. Next base: position 90,169,185 of record VDFB02058242.1, read on the forward strand.
TCATTTACTTTGTGTGTGTCCTTTTGCACTTATGTCGAGTTGACTTAGGATCTTGGATCCTGGGGGCTCGTGTAACCTCCATTGATCTTTTTCATCTTAGACCATCCACATTGGTATGATTGGATATCTTCTTGAATGTCTACTTTAGTGTGAGTTTGAAGCAAGTTCATCCTCTCACTAAAGTGGGGGCTTAATGTGTTGCCAAAAAGTGTATACCTTGCTTGATATGGGAATAATTGATGTTAAATTGGACTTAATGAGGCCTTGGTTTAGTTTTATGAGGTTTTTTACACATCCGCATTAGGTCTTGGACCCTTGTCAATGCATTTATTGATGTCTTGTAAAGGTGTTGTAAAGTTTTGTAAGAAGACTTTCACACTTCTTTAGACTTAATGAACCCATTTCCCCTTAATTCAACAATATAAAATGTATCTAATTGCATTATCACATTAATCTAGAAGGCTTGTAAACTAAATTTTACTTTAATCTAGTGTTGTAATGTGTCCTACACATTCACATTGGATGTTGTGCTTTTTTAGGCTATGTGGACCTCATTTTAATGATGTAAAATGCATTTAATCACACTTTCACATTGATTTTTGTGTCCCAAGACCTAATTAATCTTTACATCATCATTAATAGGCTCCTATGACCCCATATTGTGCATCTTGAGGATTAATTTGATCAAATACCTAATAAAATCACCATACAAACCAAATTTATGCATTCCTTGACAATCCAGTTGGAAAAAGGACCCTTGTGGGACTAAGTCACCCATCTAGGAAAATGAGTCCCTGCCAAGTGGGACTAAGTCACCCATCTAGGAAAATGAGTCCCTACCAGGTGGGAGTAAGTCGCCCAACATGGCGAATTATTCCCATTTGGGTCATTTTTGAGGTTTGAGCAGGAAAATTTGTTTTTTAAGTATATTATCATTTCATGTCAGCCTTGGGGATCAAATTAATGGGAAAATTAGGTGGATTTCCTATAAATACAAACCTATAAACCATAATTAACAACACATTCATCTTATTCATCATTTATCTTCTACCTCAAGTCAAGCAAGCTAGGGTTTTATCATTTCAAGTCATCAAGATAGCTTTCTAGGACATTCAAGGGTAGATTTTTCATCTATTGCTGCAGAATTTGAAGATCAATCATCATGGAAAGTCTCTAACTTCATTGTTTAATGATTCATTACATTATTTCTTCATTTTGGTTTAATTACCTAAAAAGGGGTTTGACCAAGGCAAACCCCCATGCCCTAACACCCAACATTTCTTCTTCTTTTCTTGTGTATTTGTAGATTTAGGTACATTGAAGACTTGGAAATGATTAAAGATTAAGTTGCAAACTTGTCGAGGTCATCTCCTTGTTGGCTAGGTCAATATATCCACAAAAAGTCTCCTATAGTGCCAAAAATCAAACTTTCAGAAGTAGACACCTGTTGGGAATCGAAGTACAAACTGAGGGCTTTTGTTTCCACTTTCAAATTTTTAGAAATTCAAAAGTGGACTTAGTTTCCAACAATGGAAGATTAGTCTCACTGAAAATGTATTCCAGTGATTTATGTAGATTTAGACACCCATTTGGATGAAACAGTCTCTGGAGCAATTTTTCTAGATCTGTGACTAAGTCACTCAGATTGGCACAAGTGTCCCAGTCAACCTTTGCATCAAGTTTTTTAGGATTCCAGACCTTCATTCCATCCCTTTTCAACTTCTAGGTGCACACATTCTATTTCATAACTTTTTGTGTAGTGTTATTTGCATTTGGACGCCATTTATCACACAATGTGTTTTCCAACATCTTACTTTTCTTAGGTTTTGCATTAATGATCAATAGTCTTTATTAGTTTACTGCATTTAGATCATTCCATTTAGAGATACTTCATTCATATTAGCATTAATCTTGAGTGTATCCCTAAATTTATATGGGTTACCTTTCTCCTTTTAGGTGAAAAACTGAGAAGTGAAAGGGAGCATTTACCTATTGTTGATTCCAAAAATTGGCATGGTAACAACCCTTTGTGGGAAAATCAGTTTATGGGGGACTTATTGCACTAAATTGAGTGACCTCCAGATTTTTAAAGAATTTGGCTTCTTCTATAATTGGGGTTTTGGAATAGGAAACAAAAGCAGATATAAAAATAAAGAATCTAAGTAAGGCGATGCACCAGAATATAGATAAAAGGCACGATAAACCTATCTTTTGGATATGATCTAAGGGCCTGCTTAGCAAGTTACCATGTCCTAGAATAACATAAATTAAAGATTGTATCATGAAAAACTCATTCAATGACATAAAATAATTTTCACACCCATTTACTGAAAGAAGAGTCAAAAGACATGATCTAAACCAACAAACTTGCATTCAAATTATGGAAGTACGACAAATAAACCATTCAAACAATAATGAAATAGTATAAAGTTTTTCAATAGCATAAGAAATAGAGAGGCTGAATAATGGCATAGTCTGTGAGTTCTTGCAATAATCTAAACAATAAAAAGGCTTGCTCTCTCCAAAAATCCTATAATTCTAGAACTAGTGAAACTTGAAAAATATGTAGCATGTAATTTTTGAACTCATAACCTAGAACCCCTCTTTAGAAGCAAAGAGAAGTATTTATAGTGATCCTTCCACTACTGGTGAGTAGTAACTGAAAAGATTTAGAATCCCGAGTAATGATGTCGAGACAATGATTTCCCTTGGTCATTGTAACAGAAAATATTCAAGCCATAACATTTGGTCGCTCTCTATTCAGGTGCATCCCTTGCAAATGATGGCAGTGATCCCAACAAAGTATCATGTAGACAAGTGTTTCCTCCTTGGATAGGCAGTTAGAACACATGGAAGCATATCACAAACCTTTTTTCACTTCATTCCTTGCACCAAAGACACATGCACTAAAGGGATGCGTGGCAACATTTTGTTGCCCACGATTGATTTACCCTTCCTTTATTGAAAGCTTGCACTGAGATGACATGTAGCAATAATGCTTGATAGATGCCACCTTTGGGGTTTGTCGAATCTTTATGTGAATGGGAGCTATGTGGCATGCGGGTGGGGACCGATGAGGAAGTGGAATGAAGCAATCAAAATAACCTGCGGTGAAGACACGTGGGAGCATAGTAGGGGCCGATAGAAGAGCAAGGAGAAAATTCCCTCAGAGAGAAATGAGTGGACACGTGGCAGAGGGCATGGTGACTATCAAAAAGGGGTCGAAGATATTTATTTGAAGGAATGGGCCAGTACTTAGCCAAAAATCAAACCCAAAGGGAGCATGGTGAATTTCGTATTCACAGCTTCTGGAAACTATTAGGGGCGTTTCACTTAGAGGAATGAGGAAACCAAAATTTTCTTTGGTTCACAGACCAAAGTGCCATCCATTGGTGACATAATTAGAGCCTGGAAAGGGCTACTTTCAGGGGTGGCCAGTCATCTTCAGATGGTCTCACTATATTGCACAGATTTTCATGTGCTCCACCTAGGTCAAGCATTTCTTTATAAGGAAGTACCTCATGTAAATCATCCTTGCCTCACAATGGAAAACTAGTTGTGTAAGTGGATGAATAACATCTTCAATGTGTGATGTGGTAGGAGGATGGCTGAAACTCTTGAAAGTGGCTAGATCTTGCTCCTTTTCTTCAATTCTTTCTACAATCTGCTTGGCTGTGGCGATCGACCCATCTTCAAGAAATGGGGACAACGGACCCATCTCACTCAGGTGGGAGAAATTTTCCAGCATGCCTTCCATTTTCTAGTTCAAAGTAGTTGCGACATCTTTAGTTCATGAGAAGGTCGAGTGGAAATGGATGAACTTGTTTTCCATTTGGGTAGTAATATTTCGATCCTCTATCCTTGCTTTGGCCAGGTCTTCATCAGATATTGTATATAGTTTGCTAAGAAAATTCTTTGCTTCAGGAACCTTCTCTGTGATGAACTATGGGAATTTCTCAATTGTTCTATGAACCTCCTGGCTCAATTTTGTTGCCTTTGAGATGAACCGGAGCATTGGCTGTAGTGTTAGGAAAAAGGCTTTAACCTTTTCCCAATAAGAAATATATAGTTGTCGAGCTAATGGGATGAGGTCTGGTTGCGAAGCAGAGGCTTGGAAAGAGCTCTTTAGAGAGGTGATCTCTGTATATTTGAATTGAAAACCCTTGTTAATTCTGCAGTTCTCTTTTTTGTGGATGTTAGTTGCTCCTCAAAGCTACTTATCTCTTTATACCTAATCTCCTTGGCTCGGGCATGGTTTACCAATATTGTGTCAAGAGAGGAATTTGTCTCTTGAAGCTCCTTTTCTAATTGGGCCTTTCGCCCTTCAAATTCCATATGATTATTTTCTAATTCCTACTCATATTGAGTGCGTTGAGTTGCTAACTCTTTATCCTTTTGTTGCAGATTTTGCTCTGCCAAGGTCAATTGGCTTTGATATTTCTGGTTCCTTGCCTATAGCTTATTGAGTAGTGTGGGGTCAATGGATTGGGACTTATTTAGTTCCTCTTAGACTTCTCTCTACTCCAACTCTTCTACTGACACTTTCTCAGACTAGTGCACAACTTCTACTTCTAGTGATTTTTCTTTTGTTTCTAGAAAATTGACCCTTTCCTTCACAAGCTTTAGCTGCTCCTTTTTCTTCAATTGATGGCTAGAATTTAGGAAGTCAGTCGTCACCACCCAATACATTTCCTCCATGAGTTCTACATTATCCTATGGTTGGGCTCTGACCAAATCAAGCCCCATGGCATACATGTGGTAATTACCCAACAACATCTCACCTTGTGGTCTGGCAACATTTAGGTACATGGTGGTGAAATTCAACATTTGTTGCACTTCATTGTAAACTATATACACCTTAGAATCTACCTCCTTTTTATCATCCTTCACTTTTTGCTTTTGGATCCTAAGGGCTCACATTTTCTTTGTGGCTTCTCCCTGGGATATGAATTCAGATGGAAAATGAACTAGTCCACTAGCAATAGGTGCACCAAGAGGTAGGGAAAAAAGGAATACAAGTGTAGAAGGCCCCTATGTGTTCCCTGGTGGGAGATTGACAATTTTTGGGGAGAAAAAGGGAACCTGCCATAGTTCGGTTTATGAACCGGAAGAAGGGCTCATCAGTTGCTACGATGATGCATTAGTCATAATCGAGTCCATTTGCTTGGCATACTGGGTCAAACCCGAGGTAGTAGAGGAAATAGGGGTACCAATGGTGGTTGTGCTTTTAGAAAGAGAGGTGAGGAGAGATTGAGCAATGACAACTGGTGTTAAGGTTCACAAAGGCTTTAAGATAGATGGCCCAGTTTGGGTGAATTGGGAGAAACCTCCTGCAAACATTGTGGTAGGGGTAGATAAAGTAGGGCCAACAATTGTTGTAAGGGGCGTTGTGGAAATGGAAGAGGATACCAAAGATTGGGAAGTAATAAAATCAAAAGCAAATATTACCTATTGACTGGATGATGGTGGTGGTTTGCTCATTGTTGGATCCTTACTTACTTCGGGCTCCTGTTGTGAGCACTTGGCTTGTGGTGGATCCTTGTGAACCTTCTCCTAGAATAGCTTCCACACACTTTCATTTAGTGGGCAGGGTGTTTCCCACTTCTATAATCTCTAGTTGTCATTGCTAGGGAACTCTTTTTTTCGAGGCCTAGGTGATTGTTCGCGAGGCTCGTGACATATTCAGTCGCACATTTGAAGAAACATAGGTAGTCTACCTTATAGACTTCCTCTTTTTTTGGGCAGAGGACTGGTGTCTCAACTTTCTCTTCTTCCTGCTCTTCTCCTTCAATGGGGTCATCGCCTCCACTAGTGCTTGAGTTAGAAGCAAGGTGTTCATCATCCCAAAGCTTGTTAAACCATTCATCCTCCTTTATGCTTTCATAAGGTGCATCAATCCAGTTTGTTTCTTGGAAATACACCCAAAAGGCTCTAATCCTTTCATTAGTCCATTCTTCTTCATTCCTCAACTTATTGTATAGAGCTCTTCCCATCTTGCAGTTATTGTCATAATCTTCCACAACAAAATAGAACATATGCCATGGTATCCTACTATCTTCCGTGGGGATATGAATTAGGTCAACCAAAAATTCATCTTCATCCTCTAGCGAGTTGTGCCTCTGCTCCCAGTAAGGCCGAGGGTTGTAAGTTACCTTGAGATGCTCCTACGAAATATCATAAAAAGGGTTGTAATCCCACTTGTCATAGATCATTACCAACCCTAAATGAGTCAGCTTATCCTATAATTGCAAGTGTGTCTACTTCTTTTTCATGGCCATTTTTTTGAAGCTTTGTAGGCAGGCGAAGAATTCCTTCCTCTTGACCTTTTTTCGAGTGCAGAAGGTAATATCAACAATGCATGATTGCCAGAACAATTCAAGGGCCAACACTCGATTATTCAAACATGTGGGAAGGAAGAATGGTTCCTCAGTGAAGCCTCACATTTGGATGAATGTAAAATCCACTCCAAAAAACCAATCACATCTAGGAGTGAAGTTCTGCATATACTCTATCTGAGTTAAGGTGAGCTAATTAATACCCTCCTCCCCTTGCAAATCTTGCAAAATCAAAGTCAAGAAATAATATGAAAATGTGTAATAATTAAAAGTAGAAGACAGGAGAGGGGTCCTCATATAAATTGGTTTTTTCCTTTTCTTTTTGTCAAAGATAGGCAACTTCACCCACTTATCAAAGAAATGAGGGTTTTGATACAAAAACATATGAGCAAGATAGGAGAGAAATTTGAACTTTTATTCAACTTGGTACTTGTTAATTTGCTCTATCATTTTCTTTGAGACGAATTCTACAAAATCATACCAGAAGTAAGATCATTTTCTGTGAAATTGGAAAGCCAAGCCCAATTGAAAAGTTTGTACCTCTTGGTTGGTGTCCAAACCGAAAACAAATTCCATCATTGAAAAGGCATCTTGCGAGTCTTGAAAGTGTCGTGTGACACAGGAATTGTTGGTGGCTTCTCTTGTTTTGCTTGGATCCTTTGGGTTTCATTGTTATAAAATTCTAGAGCCTTATTCCTGATGCTCCATATATGATCCCCCTATTTAAGAGTGAATCTATCCACTTCCATCCCTCTTTGTATAGGATCTGGAATACTCAAAATATTCCAGATGGTAGTCGGGTTGATGTTGACTAATAGAGTCCAACCCTCAATAGTGTTGGCACTTGGGTTGAAACAATTAATGGCCACATCGACTAATTCTAGGTAGTAGTGGACAGATGGGACCATATATTGAGGAAGACCACTGATCATAAATTTTCTACAGTCAACATTTCCCTTTTGGACACCTTCATTCTTTCATTGGCTACTTCCCTCAATCCTTTAGGGTTCTTTGCAATATGTTATCCCTAACTTCCTGAATCAAGCTATGGTCTCTATAGTTTTTGGGCTTGTCCAACTCCCTTGTGTTTTCCCATCTTGGCTTATTAGGAATACCTGGTGCAGCATAAGAAATATTCTCAAATACATTAACGGTTGGTGCTCCTTGCATAGATTTAGCTAAGCTTTGCATCGTTACTTGCCTAACTTCTTGGCTTGAACTTTCTTCCATTGTTAATTTGTGAGAAGCTTTTTGCTCTAGCTTGAATTTTTCTACAACTTTACTTTAGCTTTGGCTATGTGCTAGGAATTGCTTTTGCTCTAGAACACATATTTGAAAAGACCTTTAAGTGCCTAAATTTTTTGCATGCAATACTTAGCTATTTTCTCTCAAGGTGGTAGATGAGAGTTACCTTTTTTGCATTTAATTTGGCATGTACTACCAACCCCTTGGCTTGTGTGAGATGAATTACTTGCCATTTTGATTTGATAGGAATTCCTAAATATAATTAGCAACCGTATTGTACAGTGTGATTTTCTTGGAACTTGAGCTGATGCTTTGCTAGCAACTTAAGCATTTGTATGCATTGGCAATTAATATCCCAAAAGGAATGATTAAGCCAAAGATGTGATTAACAATTGAAAAGATATGAGCTCTACCTCATAATAAGAAAAACACCTGGAGAATGACACCTCAGTCCTTGGCCATGCATAACGCTACCGATTGTTGCCACTAGCTTAGGCTAATTAATTAGCCCTTATTATTTTTGCACACAACAAACTGTACTCAGCAGACACAACTAGGTGGGAAATTCGAACAAGCCTGGGCACAAATTTCAAGTTGGTACTCGATTAACATCGCGTTTATGGAAAGCAGATTACCACACCTTTCCTTGCTTTTTCTATAAATAGGCATCTAAGCAGTAGTGAAATCACACTTAGTGATTTGATCAGAATTGGTATTAGGTAATTGGTTTAACAGTTTAGCATTTGCAGTTGCGTAGCATTCTCATAGGCTAGACTTAGGTGCTTTGCAGAGATAGTTTTAAGGTATTTGAAGGGATTCTAACAAGATGAACACCCCAATTAGGCTAGTGTCACATAAGTCTTAGATAGCCTTCTTAGGTGAGATTTCTACCAGGCGCTTAAAAAGGATGATGAAGAACAAGCACTCGTTGTCAATCATAGCCATAAAATGTGTCTTGGGATGAGACTGCCTTGAGTATGAGGATAGATATAGAGTTAACACTGACATGTGCTCACACTTTATTGCCTCCATGCTGGATATAGGAATTCCCAAGCCTTTGATTTTGTGTCTGGTAAAGGAAATTTTCCCCAAGAAGTACCTAAACGGCCTTGGGAAGGTTGTTGCAAACATTGCACATGGGGGAATTTTGACTGCAAGCAACCTTCAAAGGTTCATAGAAGAGGACGTGTTCATGCCGTGGCTGCCATTTCTAAGTGGCTTTTTCCTCCAGTCACAAGATGAGCACTGCCAAAGGGTCACTCGAGCCTACCATTTCCTGTTTTGTATCTACAACACGATGTCGTTCTATGACATTGACTGGTACATAGACTTCAGGAACCTAGTGTTCCCTCTGCTTTCTTTTGCTCCATTGATGTTGTTGTTGTTGCTGATAATGCCCCTATGGATGAGGATATTATGGACATTGTCATTGATGCATCCATTGTTGCTGCCCATGTCATGAACTGAAGACTCATGTTTTTCTTTTTGCTCTCTAAAAATCTCATAGTGATTAGTCTATTTTTTGTATACATGCCTGAAAAAGGCTTTTCATAAAATATATAAAAGAAGCAGAATAGGCTTATATACTTTTGGAAGCATGGCCTTTGAGCCATTTTGAAAATGTAAATATCAAAGCATATGTAATGAAAATATATCTTTATATAATCATCTTGTTGTCTTCTTTTGGATTCTGCAATTGAGTCATCTTCTCTTTTTCAACATGTATGTATGAATTCTACATGTGGTTGTTTAATTTTTTTCTCCTTTCAGCTATGAGTTTATTTCCCTTACTCTTTGCAATAATGGGTCACTTGTTCTTTTCCATCTCAAACCATAGAATAAATAAAAAGACTGGCCAACAAAACAAAAGGGAAAGAAGGGAAAAGCATTATAAACACATTTACATGGGTATGATAAGCAAGCTTAATTGAATAATTTCAGGTGAATTCCATTGACTGGAATTCCCAACACTTCTTTTTCCATAGTTTCTAACTCATACGCATTGTGCTCTTTGCATTGAATTATTCTGAATGGGCCCTCCCAAAGGCTTTCAAACTTCCCCTGTTGACCCGACTTCGTGGCCCTTTCATTAAATTTTAGCACTAAGTCTCTGCACTTTAAACCTTGGTTGGGCGCCTTCTTGTCAAACCACCTTTTAACCACTTGTTGGAAGTTAGTCATGTCTATTACATACTTTTCCCTTTTTTCTTGTACTTCTAGCAACTTGGCTAATCGCACCTCCATTGCGTCATTTTTTCCACCTTGAGAGATTTTAGCAATTACACCGCCAAAATCTCCACAGAGATAGGAAATAATGCCTCTTTTCCATATACTAGCTCATATGGTGAAGTCTTGAGGATTTGCTTTGGAGTTATGTGGTTCGCCTAGAGTGTTGCTCAGAGGTTTTTAGGCCACTCCCTTTGGTATTCTAACCCAATTATTTTGAGGAGTTAGACCAAATTCTTGATTGTTGATACAGCTAAGTCGTTCCCCTGCGGGTAGTAATTTAACGATGTTTTAAGGAATATGTCGTGTGTAAGTGCGAATTGTCTTACCTTGGAGCCTAGGAAATATTTAGCATTGTTGGAGATGATAGTTTTGGGAAGGGAAAATCTCATCACCAGTTCCTCTAGGAAATCCACTATCTCTGGCTTTGTCGTATTCTTTAGTGGCATGGCTTCGATCCATCTCATGAAGTAATATGTGGGAGTCAAGATCCATTTATGTCTTGCATTGGAGGCTGGGTTGATCATTCTAATGAAGTCCAAACCCCATTGCGCGAATGGCTCATTAACCACTATCAGATTGAGAGGAATTGTAGAGTTCTTTCTTCTTCTTGTAAAAAACTGAAATTCCTTGCAAGTTTTCACCAAGGAGTAGGAATCATTGAATAGTGGCAGCCAAAAGTACCCCATGCACATGATTTTGATGGCGATTATCTTTGTGGAGAAATGCCCGCTCGCGGAATTGCTGTGGTAAGTGTCAAGGATATTTTTTCTTTCTTTGTATTAACACATCACAATAGAATGCCATTGAAACTTCTTTTGAACAAGATCCCTTCAATGAGCGTGAATCCGTTGTTTTGCAGCTGGTAGAATCTCCTCCTTTGAGAAGGAAGGCCTGACAAATATTTTCTTGTATGCATAAATCTTATTCTATCCACCAACCAACAACCTTTAAAATCCAAATCATTTGTTAGGACTAGTTTTGACTTCTCTTCTTCAGTGACTATTTCTTCATCATATGCAAGATATTCAGACAATCCTCTTGAATAGTTTTTGTAGGCTTAACTTCAATGTTGTACTTGAGGATCTTGGTGATACAATTGGCTCTTTTCTCGGTGATTTCTCCTTCCATGATGTATTCACACACACTAGAATGTGCAACATAGACAATCACCTTATTGCAAGAAATTAGGTGTCAGAACTTCTTGAGTCCCTTGTCTATTGCAAATGGCTATCTCTCTAAAAAGTTGTAGTTTGTTTCATATTCCTTCAGGGTATGGGAGTGAAATGCTATCATATTTTCTCCCTTGCCCTCGTTATCTTTTTGAGTTAAGACAGTAGGAATGCTTGATTTTCTACTAAATACATACAATATGAAGTCCTTTGATAAGTTTGGGTTGACCAAAACAAGAGCGGAAGAGATAGCATCCTTGACTTTCTCAAAGGCTTCTCTAGCTTTTTTTGTCCATTTAAATGTTTGATCCTTTTTCAACATTAGGGTAATTGGCCTAATTATTCCTACAAAAATAGAAATAAATTTGCTAACAAAATTTTCCTTCCCCAAGAAGGATTGAATGCCTTTCTTATTGACCAGGAGAGGAAGCTCTTTGATTGCTTTCACCTACTCAGGATCAATTGAATTTCCTTCTTTGGACACTACATGCCCCAGTAGTTTGTCTTGTGGTACTCTAAAGACACATTTTTTGGGTTTGGGGATATGTCAAACTCTTGGAATTTCTTGAACACCATCTCAAGGTGATCAAAATGATCATCCTTGGACTTGGAGAACAACATCAACTCATCCAAATAGATTAGGATAATCTTGTTGATTAGCTCACTAAAAGCAATATCCATTTCCCACTAGAAGGTAGCTCCTGCTTTTGAGAGACCGAATGGCATCTTAGCATATGCAAACATTCCACACTTGGTAGTGAATGTTGTCTTATGTTGATCCTCCTCTTTGACCCAGATCTAATTGTAACCAGAGAAGCCATCTAATAGGGAGAACATCTCCGACCCTACCATCATTTGCAAGATTGACTCCATTGAGGGTAGCGGGTAATTATCCTTTAGAGATGCTCTATTTAGGTCTCGAAAGTCCACACATAGGCGAATATCTCAATTCTTCTTTTGGACCAGGACCAAATTGGATACCCATGTGCTATGCTTGATTGAGAAGACAATCCGTGATTGGATTAGCTTCGTTAATTATTTTTCCATTAGCGCTTCAATCTTGGGATTGACTGGCCTTTGTTTTGGGTGGACAAGATTTACACCTTCTGCCAACTCTATTCTGTGTTGAATGATATCGCGATCATATCCCCTGAGGTCATTGTATGACCAGGAAACCACTCCATATTTTTCACAAAATTCAATAAGAATTTCTTTATCACGATGTAGGACATCCTTCCCGACTTTGAGCTTTCTTCCATCTCAGACCTGAAGGTCTGCATAGTCAACTTTTTTTTGCTACAAACTTATGTTTGTCATTTCTTGTATCGTCACAATCAAAAAGGTTTTCAAGAGTAACCAATCCTTTTGGAAGCTTGTTGGATTTCAGCTGGATGATTTGTCCTTCATAGGCTTCAACAATCTTCGATTGGCACTGGGCAGCAAATTCTCCCGACTTCTAGATGAATGAGGCAATGTGTTCATCACTATCAAACACTTTCCAGCTTTGGTCATTATCTGGAATCGCTAGTCATACTATTACTCATACAAAGTGTTTGTTGCGAAGGAGATCAGAGGTAGGATCAAACTGAGATCCAATTGATGCCATGCGATCCACATCTGTATTTTTTTCTCGAGGCACCATATAAATGTTGAAGGCTTAAAAACCCTTAATCAGGTCCCAAACTCGGTTTCTATAGGATCGTATGTAGACATTCTTGGCAGCAAAAATTCCTTGGACTTGATTGACTACTAGTTTGGAATCTCTGAACACCATTAGTTGCTTTATGCCCATCTGTTTTGCAAGGCTGATACCTTGCACTAGTCCTTCGTATTCAACTTCATTGTTCAAGAAAGTGAACTGGAAGCAGAAAGATCTCAGTGTCTTTTCATTCTCTGGGGACATTAAACATATCTTGGATCCCGTGCCATTCTTGCATCTTGTTTCGTCAAAATGCAACATCCATGACTCTGAGGTTTGACCGTTCTCAGACTCTTTGACAACCTTCGAGAGCACTTGATCTTCATTGTAGATGACATAGATACCCATCCCAGTAGCATGGTAGTTGTCGAAAGGGTCAGTATCTATATGTTCACTCAAGAGAAGATCTTCTTGATCATTCTGGTCTCCAATCACTTTTTCATCTTCTAGTAGCTCAATGCAATACGTTTCTTGCTTGGTGATAGAGGTATACACGACTTCAAAGTTGATATGGCTTCATCAGCTACATGTGTTCCAAATGTAAATCTTTAGATTCTATCTTCATTTTTGCACCATGCTTGGTTCTAAGGATCAAATACGACCAATCTAGGGACATATATCCTCCTAATTTTGAAGTAAACTCTCGGGATAAACAAAGGTTGAAAATGGGGGGAACATCTATGATCATAGTGTCTTGTGACACTGTGATACTAGGGAAAGTGAATAGGTTCAAGGAGAGTGCTTTGATGACACCTACAGTTTTGAATTTGTTTCCATCAAGTTGCATCACTCCTCTTTTTAAGGGTTCATAGCTAAGTCCTAAAGCTTCAACTATTTGTTTAGGCATAACTATGGTGTTATAACTAGAATCAATCATGGCATTATGTAATCATTTCTCCCCTATAATGAGAGTTAAGAAGGGTTGAGGCTTCAGCTTATTTCTTACTTCAGTAGGGGCTTCCGTTGTGCTATTTGTAAGAACTTTGGAAAAGATGGTTGATCAACAACCCTCACTTTGGGAAACTGCTCCATTAGCATTTTGTTTACATCTTCTTGGAGAGCCTTTTGTAGTAGCATCTTCTATTCCAGGATGGCTAGAATATCCCACAAAAACACATTAGCAGGTTATTTTTTCAATTGTTCCACCACATTGAACGGTGGTGGATTCAGAGGTTTCTGCTCCCTAGCTCTTGTAATAACAATTTCCTTTCATAGTGGGCATTATAGCGACACTGCAGAGGTTGTAGGCATCTGGTTAGAAATACTTTTAGGTTGTGAACTAACTAGTTGTAGGACAACTGGTTTTCCCATAAATCTCCTCTTCGAGCGAGTGTTGTAGTAAAATTGTACTTGCAGTGTTTTAGATGTGGATGTATCATTAGCAAACACCACTTCTTCTTCTTCCATCCATGAGAAGAGTGCATGGTCAGGAGTGATATCTACTTCTTCCTCTAGTGGTATCCCTTGCATCGGTGTGGTGAGCACAACGTTGTCCATTTGTGAAGAGGTATACATAGAGCCTATGGGGTCTAACGTTGTGGCTTGGCTGCGCTGCTCCACCACCTTTTGTTGTAGGTTGTCATGTGGGCAATTTCAGGGTATATGTGAATTGCTACAAGGGAAGCACCAAAGGTTAGTGTCATCAATCAATTTTTTTTCCCTACAGTCAGCTCTTTACTTGAACTTAAATTAGTGCTCTGTAGCGGAGAAGGTACCAATACTATTTGATTTGTTGTTTGTGCCTATGGATTGGTGTGAATGCCTCCTTGGAAATGGTTTTATTGGTAAGAAGGTTTCCCACCTTGATAATTCTAGTAGCTCAGCCTCAGGGGTGTTGGTTAATTTTAACGAACCAATCAAGCCTTAGCAAGTACCTATGAGTCTGCCAAACCCAATTCTAGAATACCTACCAGACCAGTGGCCAACAAATGAGATAAAGTGTATATTTCTTTATCTCCTACACTTCGGGTTCTACCAAACTCGGGAGGGTATTCCCACAATGCCAAATATATCTCATTTCAACAATTTACACATACATTGTAAATCAAGGTAGAGAGATTCTAATTAATAGCAAATAAGATGAAATCACTCACAAAGATGGCAATTTTTTGAGTTAATTATACATCTTAAGCTAAGAATGTAAAACAACAATGAACAACAGGTGGGTTAGTGATTATTTTAAAAGATTTCTCTCAAGTTGGGTGACCAAAACCACAAGAAAGATTCAATGGGTTAGAGATTAATGCCATTATCTATGGGCTAGGAGTCTGTGCAAATTGAAACATATGGCATGTTTAATTTTGAGCAATTATGATCTAGTGACATCACCTTGTAATTCACAAATCAATGATTGAGCACTAAAGACTACTTATCAAATCCAAATGACTTCATATATGAACCCATGATCTAATTCAAGGATTTTAATTCATTCCATTAACAAGAGCCAAATCCAGATCACATATCAAAGTATAACACGATGACAATTAATGAAATGATCGTTGATCAACATTTTCATTAATGATTCTAATACAAAACCAAGATGGAGAGACTATCGGCTCAAAAAATCTCCATTATCATTCAAATATACTCAAAAACCATACATTTAACTAAACTTACTGTCTAGACTCAAAGTATTAGATAAAGACTCAACATATCTGCCATGTGTTCTTCAATTCTCTCAATGTAGCTCCATAATTTCAACAAAAGATCCACACAAATGACCCTGAATTCCCTTTTATAGAATAAGGGAGAAAAACAAGCCACATGCCAAATGTACACATTTCACACTTCAATTGAACCACTGGAAGGTATATTCCCAAATTCAGTTATATTTGCACTCACCAAAAATGGAGGGAATACACATAAGAAAAAATATTTACATTCACAGCAAAGAGAAACTTTTCCTTTCAAAAGCACATGTCAAAAGGAACACATCCAATTTATCGAGCAAGATGAAAAAATCATGTAAAACATAGGTGATTCAACATCTCAATCAACATCCCACATCATCAATAGCCAATACTTCTCTATAAAACATATGTTTTAACTTGGTAACATCTAAGGCCAGACCTGAATAATACATGACCCAGTATATGTTTCACAAACCAAACCTACCAACATACAACCTTCCCCATTCTTCATACTCTTCCTCAAACAACCAATCAAAATCCATAATTTTGTCATGGCTTTCCTATAAGGGGAGTACTTGGTTACTACTACATTGGACTCCCTGTCAAAATCCTCAAGAAAGATGATAAGAAATGTCAACCTCCCTAGGTTGTTATTGAAGACATCAATATTAACTTCTTTGCAAATTTTATGTACCTAGGAATTGATAACTTCATCTAGTTCCCTCTTCCACATCTGCAATGGTTTCACTTCATAATTGGACACCTTAATATCTGGTAGTGGTGCCAAATCAATGTGGTTATATTGAGCTATCAACTCTATTATCTTTTTCTCCAATGGGGTTGCATATCCCTGAAACTTCTACTCGCTTAACTCACACACAAAGTCATAAACTGGAAGCACTAGAGGGTACTTATCTTCATGTTGGCCAGCTCCCACTAATATCAACTTCAATCTCTCAACTCTTGGGACCCATTTATTCAAGGTTGGTATGTCCAACACCTTATCTCTTTGGGACAATCTCATTGCACACACCATTAAAGCATATTGTCATGCACGCTATTGAGTCTATCCTGAATCATCTCATTTAGATGATTTAAAGTAGTGCAGAATTTTTTTGATATGTTCTCATACATTGTGTCTTGAGCTTTCTCTAGCAATTTCTTATATGTCTCAATTTGTAGAAGCAATTGATCTCTGTCATATGAGCTAGAGCTTGGTCTACTTATTGCTTCCTTTGCAATTGATTCTTGTTCCTGACTATACGGTACTATTGCTAAAGCCTAGATATGAAATGAATGTTGCACAAATGTCATTAGAGAAGCTGAAGGTGGGTGGCTTGAGCTAGGATGACCCCATTCTCTCTGTACTTCCTCTCTTTGTTTATAAAATTCCAATCCAGTTTCTAGTGTAGCCACTTTCTATTGCTGTTGTCATAGTCATCTAGGAGTTCTTTGTATTTAACTCTGAGATTCTCTTTCCAAGGTGAGACCCTCTATAGTTGACTGGGAAAACCTAGCAACATTAACAACCATGTCTACAGCTTCCAAAGCCAGAGTATTAGCAACTCTTTTTACAAGTAGTTGTCCACCAAGTTCTAATGGCTCTGCTAGGGCTGGTTTCCTAGATGCCGAAGATAGTGACCATATCTCCAATGCATCCCAATCCTTGCTGAAAGCTGAACCTCTGAGTGCCATTTCCAATTCTTCCTCTATCTATACAAGAGGCCTTTCAACCCTTCTTATGACATCCAAAACAATAACATCAGAAATATTCCATTCTAGCAACAACAACACACCACTCTTCCTTACAAGCTCTCTGCCCTCTTGGGAATTAATTTTTTAAAATCATTTCTCATAATGTTTCTTACATTTTCTTGAATAAAATTTTCAAGAAATTCAAGGTGCAAGCTTCTTTCAATGGCAACCTTCTTTGCATAGTCTGCAGTCTTGGATTTCCACCAAAAATCTTGGAATGCCGAGGTTTTAATGAAGGAATCATCTTCCATAAACTCTTTGTTGGCCTCCACCTTCAAGTCATTTGTAGTAATCAATCCACAAATTTCAAGCTTCCCTAATCTGAGGATGCTCTATCCTGAACTTGAAGCAATTGCTCCTTCATGAGGTGGCATTCCTATCTACATTTCCTCAAGGGTGAGATAGATATCATCTTCATCAATGTTAGAATAATCAACCACTCCTCTTGATCCAATTCTTTGCTTCTTTTAAGGTGGTTTCTCAGGAGGGGTAGAACTTTTAGGAGGTGAATCAAGATCAATTACAGGCAAAGAGGCCTGTGTAGGAGGAGTTGTCACTACACTCTTGGGAGAGTCTGCTTTTGGCTCTTTAGAGGTGACAGGGGTTGTTGAGCTCCTTTCCTCACTTGCTACTTTCTTCCTCCGATAATAAATCCTCAATTGTTTTGGAGGTTGATATGGAGGTTTTTCTTCTAATGTCACTTCAACACTTTCTTCAACAACCATTCCCTTTCCTTTATCTAGAACCTCCCGTTGTTCTCTCAAAATACCAACATTCTCAAAATTGCCCATAACATACATAACTTTATTGAAATCACCATGTATATTTGGTAGAGGATCATATTGGGGATGATTCTTCTTCTTAGCTTCTACCATCTTTCTATAAGCCAGGTAATTTTCCTTTCTCTCATCTTGCTCCTCAAAATTGAATTTTTTTTTGATGACATCCTCAGGGTAATCAAAAGCATGTACAAAGGTACCCATTTTCTTATCTGCTTTGATTTTACTAATGAAGCCTTCAGGATCATAATTCCTTAGGCTCATAGTCATCAATTTATAAGGAGTTAGCAGATGTTCTAATTCATTCATTGTCCCTTTTGTCACAATGTAATTTTCAATGTAATCAAGATAGATATTCAAATCTCCCCAATTATGGCTCAAATTCAAATCTGGCCTCAACTCCCTTGGTCTCAAGAATTCATGGATTTCTCTAGGGATTCTAGGTGGTTCATATACTAAGGCCCTCTTTATCTTGGATGCAAAATCATTTCTAAACATCACAAAGTTGTACCTCTTGTCATATTTATCCAAGATTCGTGTCTAGCACTGAACAGGCAGGCCAACATCTTCCTTCTTCCTTTCCAAGGTAATCTCCTTCTCAAAGGCTCTCTATATTTTATACAAGAACATATGAATTAACAATGAGTACCACTAGAACTTCACCCATTTTTTTCCTTCTTGCAATTCAACTAAGCCTTTATGGATGTGTTCAGCTAGATAAGTTCCATAGTCATAGATAATACTATGCAGTGGGTGTTGCAAATGTGTGGCCAAGTAGCTATACTCCTTTTACAATGTGTCAAGTGGATTGGAACCAACAATTTGGTACAGAGAATATACATTATTTCTTAAATAACTAGCAAAATAGCTCATTGGGAAAGGTTTGAGCTCTCTATCATCAATCCTAACCTTCCTCCTTTGTTTCCCAGTTCTAGTCACTATGGTATGAAGAGGCCACATATTTTTTCTGATGAACACCCTAGTATTGTTGTACTCTATTCTAATAGTATCCATGTTCAAAGGGACCATGTATTGAATCCATTAATGCAAGTCAAAGACTTTTTCAATTTCTTCCCCGGTTATTTCTACCATAACCACCCCATCAAATGCTCTAATTTACCTAGAAACTAGGTCATATTTTGATGCGATATCTTTCAAGAGATCCACATCCATGTACACATTGGAAACAATCAGTTTTCCCATATCCAACTTCCATGGGTTACCAAAAGGGGCCCCAAGGTTCCTATTTCTAAACTAGTGTTGAAACATTTGAAATCCCATGTAAGGAACCTTAGCATCCTTGATGAAGCAAGCCTTATCTATTAACCCTTCCTTCACAGTAGGGCCACAAAACAAGACCCTTCCCTCTGGTTTCTTATTTGTAGACTGGGGTAGCAAATCAATCACATCCTGAGAAAGGGTTCTAGACTAGGTAGAGGAAGAAGCACCTTGAATTTTGGGAGCCATGAGCTTGAATACACAAGAGTTCTTACAGAATAATTTTAACTACTCAACTTCCTAATTACAATTTATGACTTAGGATGAGAGCTAATTTTGGGAAATTTACAGGGCTACGACTTTTAAAAGCAAAGACTAACTCTAATTTAAAGAAATGAAAGTAGAACGATGAAACACACTCATTTTAAAATAGATTAAAAGAAAACCCTAACTCAGAAAACTAAAAAGGCATAAAATTGCATTTATTATACTCATTGCTTTCAACCATGACAAATCCTAATGCTCGTCGGGATAAATTTTTCAATTCACTTCTCAACTCTTTGTATTGCCTTGGACACGTCTTCAAATCTCAAATAAGCAAGAGTCGACCACATACACAATTTTTGAAGGGAATTGAATAGGTTTATAGGTCACCTCCGCCATTAATGCTCATTCTTGCAAAGAAAAACAATTGCAACAGGTGTACTTTTCATTTTTTTAATACATTTCATCGATCCATAGGTGAGCTGGGCATCTTGAACAACTTAGATTAAGTCAAAATCATTTGAATTCACAATAGAAATTCATTGACAAGACCCTCCCCATGTACATGAGGGCCCCACCCACTAGTAGTCGTAGAATGCACGTGGCAACATCTCATGGGTCTTGCCATTTTTAAAGAATTTGCATCTTTCCTCCGTGAGTTGGTGGGGAACAACTGTGATCATCTTTCTTCGATGAACTAGCACTATTGATCTCAAAGTTCTGGGCATTGAGATGGGACATAGCGGTTGGACCCACTTACCCGTGGTGTTATTTTGCTAATCCCACAACAATTAAACTACATTCACTTCAAACGGATGAGCCAACAAGGAGTGGAACATATTAAATCTTGTCATCTCATGATCATCAAACTTGCACGAATGCAACAATTAGTCTTAAAAAAGGGGCCTTGACTAGGCCGATGAGAACTTACCCCTCAAGGATTTATGGCTTATACATAAGTCATTTGTATGCAAAATATTGAAGGTTGAATTTGGGAATATTTAAGACACCTTGTGACTGGGGATGACTGAACAATTCTAAACGAAGGGGTCGGTAAGAAACGTTAAATGATGACTCAAGAGGTAACTTATATCACTGGTAACTAGACAAACAAGTCAATGCAAAAATAAGACATCTGAGGATTATATGGGGATTTTGGATGATGAGGCTATTCAAATAAAACCCTAAACCATGTGTGTAATCAACATACTATGTTGATATTGAGGATAGAAGACCTCAAAATGAAGGATTTTTGGGGGTCTAATAGGGGGTGCTACTTGGTTGTGCCTGATAACGGTTATCTCATTAACAATAGTCTTCAACATTTCATTGAACTTGGTCATCTCCTCCTTTGAAGAGCCAAATGTAGAGGCAACATTTTGTGATGCACTCAGATACATGTACATGGATTGAGGAGGATTCAGTGCACTGATAGAAGGCATATCCTAAGTAGGAACTAATATTTTCGGGAATATAGGAATGATGGGCTGAGGTGGAAATTTCCTATCATCTATCAAATTGTTCTCTACTTTGACAATGATGCTATATGCACCTAGTAATGAGGTTCTGCCGAGAGATTGGATCATCATTGAAATGTCAAGATTGATAGACTTCAAGCAGAACATGAATACTAGATCGGGTGGTGGGTGGATATCTACTTGAATCCTCTGCCAACTTGAATGGAACTAGGCATTGAATTCAGCCATGGCTTCGTGCAAGGCCTGCTTTATAAATAGATGATAATATATCGATGATCGGTCTCCTTCATTTGAAAATATCTAATAGAAAGGTCCCCTAAGCTCATCATAGGTACTGATAGTGTTTGGTTACAATGTGTAGTACCAATCCAGTGCCTTGCCCCTGAAAGAGGTGGCAAGCAGGGTTAATGCCACATTTTTGGTTGTAACCCCATGTACTAGAAATGCATCTACAACATCTTGCAGATGTTTAGATGGTGTTCTTGAGCCATCTCCAGTGAATTTAGGTATAGCCTTTAGGGTGGAAACTAGTATAGTGCCCCAAATGACAAGCGCTACTGGTGCAACAAGAGGGCTTCCAAAATACCATGCCACATAATTCTTGTTAGCCGCAAACAACATGGCTAGCAGAAAGGGAGGAGAAAGTGAAACATTCACTAATTGGGTCACGAGTTGTATTGTCCCTAATGGTGGTATTAATAAACAATGATTATTTATTGTTTGGGACCTAGTAACAAGTCGATGAATCATACACCCTTCTAAAAATTGGATTCATTTAAGCACAGTCCCACTGGGCGTGCCATGAAAAAGAAAAATTGTTGATGCCAAAAATTGGCAAGGTAACAACCCTTTGTGGGAAACTCAAATTATGGGAGACTTAATACGCTAAATTGAGTGACCTCCTAATTTTTAAAGAAGTGGATTCTTCTGTAATTGGGGTTTTGGAATGGGAAACAAAAGAAAATATAAAAATAAAGAATCTAACTAAGCTAATGTACCAAAATTTAGATAAAAGGCACGATAAACCTATCTTTTGGATATGATCTAAGGGACCGCTTAGCAAGTTACCATGTCCTAGAATAACAAAAATTAAAGATTGTAGCATGAACAACTCATTCAATGAAAAAATAATTTTCACACCCATTTACTGAAAGAAGAGACAAAAGACTTGATCTAAACTAGCAAACTTGCATTCAAATTATAGAAGTATGACAAATAAACCATTCAAACAATAATGACACAGTATAAATTTTAACAATAGCATAAGAAACAGAGAGGTTGAACAATGGCACAGTTTGTTAGTTCTTGCAATAATCTAAACAATAAAAAGGATTGGTCTCTCCAAAAATCTTGTAATTCTAGAACTAGTGAAACTTGAAAAATATGTAGCATGTAATCTTTGAACTCGTAACTTGGAACCCCTCTTC
The DNA here is from genome assembly GCA_007258455.2 of Sequoia sempervirens. Classification (NCBI taxonomy): domain Eukaryota; kingdom Viridiplantae; phylum Streptophyta; class Pinopsida; order Cupressales; family Cupressaceae; genus Sequoia; species Sequoia sempervirens. The sequence goes on from VDFB02058242.1 coordinate 90,191,413, forward strand.
AGAAGCAAAGAGAAGTATTTATAGTGATCCTTCCACCGCTGGCAAGCAACAATTGAAAAGATTCAGAATCCTAAGCAATGATGTTGAGGCAATGATTTCCCTCAGTCATTGTAACATAAAAGATTTGGGCCATAGCATTTGGTCGCTCTCCATTCAAGTGCATCCCCCATGAATGATGGAAGTGGTCCCAAAAAAATCCTGTGCAAACAAGTGTTTCCTCCTTGGATAGGTAGTTAGAACACATGGTAGCATATCACAACCCTTTATGCACTTCATTCCTTGCGTCAAAGAAGCATGCGTTGAAGGGACACATGGCAACATTTTTCTGCCCACGGCCAATTTACCCTTCCTTCGTTGAAAGCTTGCTCTAAGATGACACATAGCAATAATGTTTGATAGATGCCACCTATGGGGTCCATCGAATTTTTATGTGAATGGAAGCTACGTGGCACACGGGCGGGGACTTACGAGGAAGTGAAAGGAAGCAATCAAAATAACCCATGGTCAAGACACGTGGTAGCATAGTGGGGGCCGATAGAAGAGCAAGGAGAAAATTCCTTCGGAGAGCGATGAGAAGACATGTGGTAGAGGCCATGGTGACTATCAAAAAGGAGCCGACAATATTCATTTGAAGGAATGGGCCAATACTTAGCCAAAAATAAAACTTGAAGGGAGCATGGTGAATTTAGTATTCACACCTATGAAATTTTTGTGACATACACACACACACACACATATATGCATTCTTTCTTATGTTCTATGTCAATATATTTATCTTGATATACTAGTGTTTATTCAAGGTCGAAGATCGACCATAGTGTTTGTTTTTTTATGAAATTTTTATTGGGTGTTTTTATAAAAATGCAGATTTCATCATAGTCTTTTGCTATCGATTGATATATAGACTCTATAAATAAATTGACAATGTGTTACCATTTACAAAGTAGCATGCATATCGATCATCCTTTCATGGTAAGGAAGTATTGTAAACAATATTAATTGATATGATGTTGATTTTGATAAGCTTTGAAAGTTAATTCATTGGAAAATCTCCAGTTGAGAACAAATAAATATATGTATATATGTGAAAACAAACATTTCTAGAAAACAAAACTTGAAATTTGTTAAATGAATTCTTCTTCCTAAAAGTTCAGATGAATCTCCGAGTTTGAATACTAGGAGAATAATAAATCAACCATGTTGAATCTATGTTTGTGTGTAAATTATTTTGATTTGTTTGAAAAAGTTGATGATGTTTTGTCTGAATATGGATTTCATGTATGAAGGATAATATGTCTTTTCTATTCGAAATGTATATGCAACTTCCAACTCCATTCTATTTAGGCATATATGTACACATGCATAAACACTTATTTATGAACATGCACATACATGTGGTATACATTTTGAATTCATATTGATTAAAATATTGGACAAAATTGTTATAATTTGATTTGCAAGAAAGGAACTATCTTGTAGAACATGTGTTTGCAAAATGAAACTGATAAACTATGATGAATGATTGAATGGTTGTACTTGAATGAACAATGACTAGATTGTGGATAAATCTTTAAAGGAATGATACACACGAATTCAATCTAGACTATAGCACACTAGGGTATATTGCTAATAGATGGTCAAAAAGGGAGGGACACCCCTTGATATGATAATATTTTCTTTTGGGAATGGGTGCTAGAGAGTGTAGATTTTCTTTTCCAAATCTAACCAAAGTTGCATTTTATGCAACATGAGCTCAAGCTTTGTAGTCACTTTTATATATATGTTAAGGAATAGACTATACTATTTATCCTCTCTTTGATGTTATGTTTTTATGTAACATGGAACTTGCATATTCTAACAAAGTAGATAGAAATGCATGTATTTTGGCATGCACAAATTCCACCTTGCAAACTGTATCTCTTGCTAAGTGTTTCGTGCATGGTTGAGAATTATTTGATTGAATGAAGAATTATGAGGAAGAAATGCTTTGTGGTTGGGTGGAAAAACACCTCAATAATGTTCTCGTCCACCAATGGAGGTGAGCTTTCATAAGGAATCGTATCAGAATTCTATATGTATTTGTATCATTGATGTATTCGAATGAATGATGTAATGAGAAAGAAAACTATGTAATTGAAAAGTTGACAAGAGGTGTTGAATGCCAAGTCAAAATTGTATGCAACCAATGACATGTGGAAATGTAATTATTTGAATTTTTAGATTTTGGATGATTTATGAAATAAAAGTGCTTAATAGAATTATCTTTTGAATTTGTGTCATAAATAGTAATATTGTAATGTCATTTTTTAATTATTTTGGTAGAAATCTAGTTGAGCATGTTACATGAATTGCATGTGCCTTACGAGTCTTTTGCATTGTTTTCTTTTTCATGTTCTTTGTGTGGTTGCATGTGTGTAATGTGATCCCTCGTACTGTTTTGTTTGATGTATCTCTCTTTTTGTGCATTTCTCTTCTTTTTTATGTCGTAAATATTTTATCTTTTTTTTTGTCTTGTGTTTTCCTTTTGGGGATGACGTAAGGTATTGAGATATTTAGGTCTTTTCCTTGTTGACCCAAAAGATTTTTCTTTGTCTTAACTCTTTATGTGTCATTCTTCCAATTCTATGAGTATTTGGGGAATGATGACATTTTTGAGGTCTATAACAACATTGGAGCAAAGATATACTAACCCTGAATCCATAGATCCCTTATGTGTTTTTGGGGGCAACCCCTTCCTTCCTTTTTCATGACGTAGCTTCATTTCAGAAACATATGACTTGGCATAGATATTTTTGAGTAAGCTCTCATGTCTTAGGATTGAACATTGGCTACTTTAATGCAATTTATCACAGTAATGGTGTTAGCAACCACTTTAAGGTGGGGGCATACATTGACAATATCTTTCAACATTTTTCATGTTTCATGGTGTGATTTTCTTTATTCATGTGATACGTCCTTTTTCTTGGTGGTGTCATTGGTTTTGATGTCCTCCAAGAGTGTGATATTTCTTAGCTTACAACTTTTCTCTTAGTGGTGATGCGACACACTGCATTCCCTAAGTTGCGAATCTTTTACTCTTGACTTGTCCTCTCTTGGAGACATTAGGCACGATGTTCCCTAAGAAGAAGACCTTACATGAACTAAGAAAAATCCCTTTGAAAAAAAACCTTTACTAGCATTATTGTTTATAAGTGTTTAGCATAATACAACTTGTTAACCTTATGAAGCTCGAACCCTATTCAAGGCCACCTAGCATAACACACCTTGCTTTCCTTCATTCAAGAAAATGAGATCCACACAATGAAATGAATAACAACCAAAAAGGTAAGTCAATTCAAGGTGTGAATCAACAAATTTCTCCTTTATGCAAGGACAAGGGTGTGAGTCAAATAGCACTTTGGGGAGAAAGATTAAAACCATCAAACTCCAAAATGCAAGCTATAAAATGTAAATAGAAGACCGCACTCAAAATTGATAGCAACAAAAATCAAAAGGAAAATATAGAAAGGGGAGAATAATGTGTACCACTCACCAAAAGTCACTTTTTGAAGCTCACTAAAGACTTGTTCTCCCTATGGTTAATGGGTCCTGGCTAGGGCTCTACAAAAATCCTTTCTGGGTTCTCTTATGCTGTGTCTATACTCCCATATTCATGATTTTCACTTTTAGACAACTGGAAATAAATATTGTAGAAGAGTTTATGTGAAATTACAACTTTCCTTGTAACTTTGACAACTTTGCAACTTTCTTCAATTTTTCTCTTCAAAGGATATTTCACCTAAAAACTTGCAATCACACATGAATGAGAGAAAAATGTTGTTTGTTAGGTGAATGGGGGTTTTCCTTGGTCAAATCCCATTTTGGTAATTAAACCTTGAAATGATACAAAATAACATGAAGGAATGATGAATGAAGAAGCAATGTCATGACTCACCAAACCTTTGTTTGAACCTTGGATTTTAGATTTGTAACTAGCATGAAGTGACCTCAATGGATGTGGATGTGGATCTTGATCATGAAACTTGATTAGAATTAATGCTTTTGAATACTTGAATAGATCTTGAATTCTACATCACTATATTAGCTCAAACAACATGCATGATGCAAGAAAGTCTTGACATGATAATGGAATCTTGATTGCTGCAATAATATTCAATAATTTTTCTCTTGAATGCCTTGAAATGCTCCTATAATGCTCTTGTGAAAATTACTTGATCTCATGAAAAATTTCAAGTTTAAACATAGTGAAATGACCTCTTATTTCTACATATCTTAACATTAATTCTTGAAATTCAAATATCATAAGCTAACATCTAAATACATATTTGGAATCATTGAAAAATTTCCAAAAACATAGTTTGAATTTAGGTCCTAGGCCTAAGTGAGGACCCATTCACCCTATGGCAAATGGGTCCTAGGTCACTTACCTAGGACACACATTGCTCAATGTTAAACATTATGTTGTGGCATTTATGGGAAGGTACAAAAAGTTGGGGGGAAAAAGTGACCAACTTTGTTTAAAAAAATTGAAAATCCAAAACATGAGCGTGTTATAATGTGCTCATGTTATGGCTTGGTGTGACTGAGCCTAAGGCTCAATCACACCGAGCCTACAACACACTCATGTTATAATGTGAGTGTGTTATGTTTTGTTATAAGAAAAGAAAGCACAACAAAATTATTTTAACATTGTCATATTTCCTTCATCTGCAGCCTACAAACCCTTCCAAGGAATGCTTGCATTGTGGAGACCCCAAATTCATCAATTTCTTCACCGAATCATTGTCATTTCTTTGCTAGAATGTCGCCACATTGATGGGGAGCTCCAAGGAGTAAGATTTTATTGTTTATTTTTGTGAATTTGTTGTTAAATAGGTAGAATTAATATGTTTTTGATGTTAATTTCTTTAATTTTCAGTAGTTGAAAATCCACCTGATTCTCCTCCTCATGAACAATAACACCAAAAAAATCTTGATGAACAACCACAACAAAAAACTCCTCCAACAATTCCTCAACATCCTCTTGGAACTCAACAAAACTTAATGGGGAAAATTGAAAACAACAAAAAAAATTTGAGTTAATTGCGAGGTTGAACAATCCTATAAGTTCAACCTCAAAAAGAACCATGCTTGCAAATTCAATTCAAGCTATGTTAACACATGTAGATGCAATTAGCAAGCAACTAAGTGGTTGGGTGAATAAGAGGTGGGAGTACAAATATTTTTATGTAGATAAACTATCCTACAAACAAGTAAAAAATGAAAAAATTACAAAATATGAATTGTGTTCACTATTCACTAACCCACGTACAAATCAAACTCTTGACCTTACAAGCAAGAGGTTTCCTATCCATTGGTGCAACCACCAAGGGATAAAGGACAATTTTTGGAAGAGGTGGTGGATGGTTTTTGACCATCCTCCATGCAATAACAACAAGGTCCTCCAATATTTCTTGAGTAAACTCTACAATGAGTTTGTCCTCACAAAATCCCCAACTATTTTAATATGCAAGACTTTCAAGGGAGAGGTGGTGGGTCAACATAGGATAGAATATGTACATGTCTCAATCCTTAGCAACTAGCGAGATGAGCACTCGCTAGAATGGCTTATGAGCATGCTTCTCTCCCTTTTGTCAGGAAGGAGAGTGCTAAGGCAGATACTCTATAGTCTATTAGTTCTCTGACCCATAGTATCATCCAACATGAGATTCTTGCAGCACAATGCGAGCTAGGGGAGACTTTGAGGGGTAGGGTTCCACCCCATACTTGTTAGGCTTGTGGGTCCACCTATACATATGAGCCCATAGATAGTCAAGAGGCCGGTGCACAGGCTACGTCTTTAGCTGACCAGTTGGCAATGGAAGATGCTATTTTGAATTAGGCTTTCAGCCTCAATACTCAAGTAAATGTTAGCATGTTCATTGAATTTAATTTATTAAATTTCATTTTTGAAATGCAAGATTAACTAATTTAGTTTAATAATTGTAATAAAATTTCAAGGTCATAGTGTTCATATTGTTTTCACTAGTCCTCCACCTACTTTTTACTCCACTACATCTATTGTCGAGGTATGTAACTAGTAAAAAATTATAAATATTACATGTGAATAGAATTGTTATATGAATGATATTCTAATATTTTATTTTGGATGTTGTATAGGTTAATCTTGGAGATTTCATGACAACACCTACTAGTGGATGTGGAGTTCAAACCTTCACTCAGGTAATAGAATAAAGCGTTTAACTAATGAATTGTACTTAATAGATTTGTGTAGTTTATATTCATATCAGTGATTACATTGCATTGCACATCTTTCAAACTCAAAGCATTACTTTGCATTGTATAACTAATAACTAGATGTTGATAGATGACAAATTTTCAATTATAATATAGTTTTTTAGAAAGTCAACATAAGTAGTGATGCAATTACTTCACATAGCATAACTAATAACTAGGAGTAGCTGCCAATTGCATTTTCTTGTCATGGAATTCCATGAGACCAAATTTTATTGAGTCATTTTTTAAAATAGTTTACTGCATTGTCTATGCTATGGATGCTTGGAAAAATCTATCAAATCATAATAGTAAGAAATAACATAGACAAGGTAATGAGCTATTTGAAAAAATGCCTCAAAGAAATGTGGTCTCATGGTGATATACAAGAAGCCAACTTAGAAATATGTTTTTCTTCTTTCTCTAATGCATCAATATTGTCAAAAAATTTCTTTTGATAAAAACATACCACAATAGGACAACAACTCAGTAGCAGATACTACCAGTTCTCACAGTGACTAAACATATGAGCTACACATTTCACCCTATGAGAGCACTCAGGTATAATTATTTATCCTACTTTACGTGCACACACAACATAGGTGACACAATCAACAACCTTTTCGAAGACCACTGCACTACACAGTAGGGACCTATAACATCATAAATAAAATTTGCCATAGTTTAGATCAAGACCTATTGATGAACGTACCTACAACCATTATCTATCATAGACTTCAAAAATTTGCATGAAATTAATTGCAGTTCATCCACATTCATTCCACTTTGTAAGGTATGAAAATCACATTTACTAGCTATATTCCTTAGTTTCCAAAGTAATTTAAGTAAATAAAATATTTAGAAAAAGGTGCGGAACAAAAAGAATAATTTAGTTAATTTCATCACTATATTCAAATGGAATAACATTCATCAATGAATCAAAGTATATCAAAACAAGGTCGTGCCTTCACTAGATTTAGCCATGTAGGCTTACACAAAAATTATCATTTCAGCAATACATGTAAATTCAAATACTGTAATGCAAATTAAGGAAATCAAAAAGATCATCAATGCATCCACAAAAGAACCATAACACAAAGAATTTTATGAGTGAAAAACCATCATAGGGATGAAAAACCACTCATAAAAGTGCCTCACTAGCTTAATGAAATGCCTCACTAGAAGAGCCTTATGGGCTACAAAGTCTCAATGGTTACAAGATGCCTCACTGGCAATGTTCATACCATCTCATTGACATGACCATTCATTACATATTTCTGGACATCATGAATATTACACATAACAAGGTGCATAAGGAAGTTCTTTTACAAGTTACTTAAATCTACAAGCAACACTTTCAAGTTTCACCAATGCATCATCCTTGCATATGAAATTAAGGTAATGCCAACACTATCATGAATTGCTCCCAAGTATTTGCAAATAAGACCATTCTACCTCTGATGACCTCTCAAATACCACACAAATACACTGAAAGTCATAAGTCAATCACATAATGCTCCATGTAAGTAATCCTAGCTCTGCTAGCTTGCACCCATGCCTATACAATTATAATAAGAATGTTTACTTCTAAACTCATTGATTCATAGAGAGTTCAACCATAAGAGAATAAAATTATAAAAGGGTTAGGAAGGTATATCTCGTGTATGGATGAGAATAGATATATAAGCTATTAAAAATATAGGAGTATACATTCTTATGCAGATAAATTTCAAGATCAACTAAGGATAGTTTGAAAAAATCTCAAGTTTAAAACTAAGAACTAATACTAATATCACAACATTATTCCTCATCCACACCAAATATTTGTAAGAGATGTGGTTATATGTAGGGGTAAAATATAACTTACCATTGAAGCAATACTATAGAGATAAGAAGCAAGGAGGAAGATATCAAGTAGACAAGCATTTAATCCAATATGAGGAATATAGACAATCTTTAAGATCAAAATGGAAAAACAACAATACATCATTTGCATACAATAATTGGATATTGTTATTAGTGGGAAAAACAGGAACAATTTGAATACCTATAGAAGAAGAAATTCAATGCTTCTGCTTCTTCATGTCATAGCTAAATAACATGTAGACAACCACATCAAGTTGTTGCAAAATAAATTAGAATAATAATGGAAAAAACATCTATTTATTGAATCCTTATCTAGGAAAGATGATTCAATTACAATGTTGTAGAGAATGTTTTAAGTTCAAATTAGTGATGTTGGTGGTCCGACAGTACTTGGAAATGAAACAATGCATAAAATAAACTATAAAGCATAACAAAAATGTTTAATCATTTTACATGCACAAGAACTAGCTGAGTGTTCTTTCAGTCCACTATCTTGTAGACCAAGACTTTGAGTTCAATGAAAAAATATGTCTTGTTCTCCCATTATCTTCTACACATAGCTAGCTTAAGCAAATTTAACCATGCCCCACTCTAATTTTCATTCACAGGCTTAAGTGGTCAACTATATTAAAGCAAATAGATTTTTATAATCCAATAAAATGGAGTTACTGTTTTAAGTCCCCCACTAGCATTTAAGCTGCTTTGGCAGAATCAATGTTGATCATACAAGCTTGCAATCACCATCATACTTGAGGGCCATTTTAAAAGTTTGACATGAGAACTCTTATTGACACTAAATCGATAAAGTCAATAAAACATAGAAATATGAATCCATTCCAAACTCCAACAAAATCATATAGATTAGTCAACAAAAATTCATGCAAATAACCCTAAATATCTTAATCAAACCAATATGTTTGGTTTAGTTGGGATCTTGAAAGCCAAGTAAGTTTAGTTCGAGCTAAGTATTAGGTCATAATTTGGAGACCTATGTATGGATTCTATTATTAAATATTCCCAAAATACAAAAAGGCACAACCTAAGATGACAATGGCATTGGCAATGTAACGACATTCTTCAAAAGAATATGATATTATTTCTTTTATCAAATTAATCCAAGTAACAGAAGTAATTTTGGTACACATAAATGTTTCTTCTGAAGAAATCAGTTTGCACATGGATATATAAAATCACACAAATATATATATTTATATATGCTGAGCAAATCACTATACATTTAGGAAAGTAACATAAAAATCTAAATAGCTACCACACATGTTCAAAATTCAATGAATATAGAGGGTGACTTGTTATGTGTTAGAAGTAATCTCAACTACTTCATTTACTGCTCCAGCTAGAATGATTCATGTCAGCATCCTCTGTATCAACATTGGATCACAATCAATTCCAACATTAAAGACAAGGATTTGAATGAGATTTCATTTCATCTGCTCCAACCTATTCAATGTCCTATCAACAGTCTTCACATGCTTTGTGGGTGAAATGAAATATATTATTTTATGTATTGCTTCCTCTCCTTTGTTGATGCTCAGTCTTCTATATATTGTTGAGTCCACATTTTTGTAATCACTCTCACAAATGGAATTAAAGACAAGGATTTGAATGAGATTTCATTTCATCTGCTCCAACCTGTTCAATGTCCTATCAACAGTCTTCACATGCTTTGTGGGTGATATGAAATATATTATTTTATGTATTGCTTCGTCTCCTTTGTTGATGCTCAGTCTTCTATATATTGTTAAGTCCACATTTTTGTAATCACTCTCACAAATGGAGTCTAGCTCTCAAGAACTGTAAGGAGAAAGATAATGTGTTGATGTTTGTAAGGAGTCAAAATTTGTAATTCTATATTAAAGAGTTGAAGCTCTATAAATCTATATTTTGATTAATATAAAATATCAGTTCTTGTGTTTGTTTGTCTTCTCCTCTCCCTTTCAAATCCATCATTTGGTATCAAAGCTATGGCGGTCAAGCTCACTGGGAGTAGAAGTTTTTTTTGGGTTCTTTGTTTGAGAAGAGTTGTAGGGCTTGCAATAATCCATCATGTCTTGTAGTCAAGAATAGTTGTTATGTCTGCATTTTTGTTAAGTTTTTTTTGGGTTTGAAAAGTCACAGAAGGGTTCATGGATGGTTGTTGAAAAAAGGCTAGTCGAACAATGTGTGGAATGATGTAAAGAGTGAGATATTTGTAGAAGAAAGGTTCTTTTCTATTTGTGAAGAAGCCAAGAAATGAAGTTGTTGTAAGTATGGCTACAAAAGTAGTTGTTTAACAAAGAATTTGTGGTTCTGTCAAGTCTATCCAATCAGGATTAAGTAACCATTTCATGGAAGGAAACATAGTTTTTATTGGAGCTATTTGAATGTAGAAAAGTCATGTTTCTAATTTCTATGAAGAACATCATTGTCAAAGAAATATTGAAGCTACTCATTTGCATAAGAGGAACTTGCATAAGGTTCATGGTTTGGAGAGAAGCTTCTATACGTGTTTTGTATTATTTGTAGCCTACTAAAAGATCTTGAAGAAATCTTGCAACAAAAAGATTATGGAGTGTTGCAGTGTGAAGTCAGAGAAGCCAACAAAGAGGCACAAGAATTTTTTTAAAGCTAGTTGTTGCAATGAGGATTTCATAGTCCGGTCTAGAAACAAAGTCATTGGAGCTATAGTTGTAGAATTCATTGTTAAGCATCAGTGAAAGGTTGTATAAAAGAGAAGCATCTATAAGATAATAGTAAGAAAGATGAGCTACTAAAGGAGATAAAAAATTAGAGGAGGATAGGTAAATGAAGTTGTGAAAAAAAACAAGCAAATGAAGTCTAGTTTTGGTGAAAGGAGATCATAGTCTCAAAAGAATATGAATAAAAGATGTTAGTATTTTTTGTGTTAGCTATTTTGATGTTGTATAAAGTTTTAGGAGGATATAAGTGTCTTGGTTGAGAGAGAATCAGACTGAGAGCATATTTAAAGTCTGCAAAACAAAGTAAGGAGAGGTGTTGACAAAGGAGATCAAAAAATTAGAGGAGGATACCAGTATGCATTAGTTTCCACCATCATGTGAGTTTTTGGTCATTTGAAACCACTTGTCTATGAGTTTGTGGTGATCTAAAACCACCTATATGTTAGTTTGTGGTCATCTGAAACCACCTATATGTGAGTGTGTGGTCATCTGCAACCACTTTGTATGCAAGGTATGTGAATAAGGCCAACAAAGCCAATTTAAGCTAGGATCCCTGAGTACCAACAATGTGACTCTATGGGAGGTGTAGATAAAAAAAGTACGTCACACCTACACTTGCGATGGAGTGGTTACCAGAAAGGGCTAGAGCTCATGGGTAGAGCATCCCAATAGCAAAATGGGATTTCCTAGGTTTGATTCCTAGAAGTTGAAGATTTGAAGATTGTTGAAACATCAATGGAAGAGATCAAGAAATTAATTAAAATTTATAGTTGAGATTAAGGGGGAGTGTTGGAAGTAATCTCATCTACTTCATTTACTTCTCCAACTACAATGATTCATGTTAGTGTCCTCTATATCAACATTGGATCACAATCAATTCCAACATTAAAGACAAGGATTTGAACGAGATTTCATTCCATTTGCTCCAACCTATTCAATGTCCTATCAGCAGTCTTCACACGCTTTGTGGGTGCAACGAAATATATTATTTTATGTATTGCTTCCTCTCCTCTATTGATGCTCATTCTTCTATATATTATTGAGTCCACATTTTTGTAATCACTCTCACAAATGGAGTTCGACTCTTAAGAGCTGTAAGGAGAAAGATAATGTGTTGATGTTTGTAAGGAGTCAATTTTTTTAATTTTGTATGAAAGAGACGAAGCTCTATAAATCTATATTTTGATTAATATAAAATACCAGTTCTTGTGTTTATTTGTCTTCTCCTCTCCCTTTCAAATCTATCTTTATGGGGTGTGTTGCCTGTGGGGTAGCGCCCAATCCACAAGTCATGGCCTGTGGAGGGGCAGTTTCCTCCACCCACAATCATCCCCATGGGATGTGTGGCTAAGGGATGGGGGAGGGGTGGGGGGGCAGACTTTACAATACCTTCCCCAATATAAAATTAAACCCCCAATATATATATTAAAAACAAAACAAAATCTAAACTAGTGTATTATGATATTAAGCTCTCTTCTGAGTTTTCAATTGAAATTGTATAATATAATTATATTATTATATATTTATATATGTATATACAATTCTGTATATATATATCTTGCAATCAAGAAACATGTAAACAAAATAAAAGGGCAATTGCAATTTTTCAGTTCAATAACTTTGAAATTTAATTCATGATTCACAATAGTAGGTATAAATATATATAATGCTATATATATATATTTATATATGTGTGTTTATATAAAAATATATAGTTTTATACAAAAAGAACAGATAAAATACAAATTTGTACAACCATGAGGTTGAATCTCCTACAGTAACTAGATAATAGAACATTTAATTAACTTTGCATTGATTTTCAAAAGGGGTTTTTAAGAGAGGATCAAATATTTCCACAAACCGTTATTTTTTCACCCAATTGAAATTTAAAATACATTGGAAAAGAATTGAAACCTAGAAAATGCTTTCCAATTGAATTCCCTCTTCCTATTCCTCTCTTTCCCATTCTTGTTTGTTGGAAATCTCCTATTGTAGATTCTTTTCCTCTTTTCCTTGTATTATTTTCTCCTCTTCTTTCCTTGGCTTATAGTTTACTTGTGCTTCTAAAAACCCTCTTCCCGACAACCATTTTTCAGTTATATTTTTGCAGAGAATTAAAGAAGAGTTTTGATAGCTATTGTGTCTTTTCGTTAATGATTCTCCTCTTTTAAAGATTTATCCCTTATTTTGAATACCTAATCTTGGAATTAAAATTAATATTTATTTTCATGCATAATATTTAACTACCAATATTAATAATAAAGAAATCTTATTATTATTGCATACAAAATATTTATCCTCAGAATATAATAAGGAAGTCTTTTTAATTTTTGCAATGTAAATGTTTATTCTAAATGAATATTAACAAAATATCACTTACTTGCACATATTTTTTTTTTTCCTAAATACAAGGTATTTTCATTTAATTGCAATTAAATTAATTAGTCTAAATAACAAGCATTATCAATTAATTGAAACAAATGAATTCTTTAATTAGAATATAATTAATTCATTTTGTTTCATTGCACTTTTATTTCACCACAAATTAATTTAATCTAACATTGTAAAATACGAACCATAAAAATAGGGGTCGTGACACACTTTGTTTGCACATGCATCCATAAGCCTGTCATATCATTACATGTAGCTTGATTACTCTACTCCATGTCACCTATCTCAAATTTCATGCATTCAAACTATCACTTCACATTCCATTAGATGTACATACCACATGCTTTCATCACACATACCAACCTGTCATTTACTCCATCACCCATAGCAATTATCCAATGTCAAATCACACTCACAATGTGGACACTCTTCCAATAGCTTCCCATGCATGGAGTTACATTCATATCAACTGGCAGGTACACATACTAACATTCAATGATTAACATAGATTTCTAATACATTCAATATGTCCTTGCATTTAAATTTGCATGCTTCACACTAATTAATATTATTTCTATACTCATTAATCATACCCTCCATCTAGTCACATGCATTGAAGTGAGGGCACTTCAAGGTTTTAAGTTGGGGGGAGATAGTATATATTCTAATTTTCTTTTTCCACCAAAAGAAAAACACAAAAAAAAAGCATACAAACCCTTTTTTCCTTTATATATTTCTGCATTTGCAACCTTTTTGTTGGAAATTCCCTAAATTTTGAACCAATTTAAGCTTATTCAAGCTAAAAAAGAGGAAGAGACATAGTAGTTGAAGTTAAAGTGAAATAAGTACATGCAAATATAACAAGTATAGAGGGTTGGTGGGTTGTTGAATTGGAATTTTGAGTTGAATTTCTAGAGTTTTGAGCAGAGTAAGGATATTTCATCATGGGAGGTGATATTGTCATAAGGGAACCATCAACACACTAGTAAGTATTGGAGGACATGCTATTATTGCATATTTTCACAAGAGCAGGATGGTTAGACTACTTTTTAAAGTTGATAGAGTATAATGAAGACATGACAAGGTAGTTTGTAGTGACATTACAACATGATGAAGTCATTATCAAGGGATTGAGAGTGAATGATTTAGAGGTTGCAATTGCAGAAGTGTTTGTTCTACCAAGGAATGGAGTTGAATTCCTTATCAAAGTGAATGCAATAGCTACTAGGGATGGATTCAAGGAGGTAGGAGAAAACCTTGATTCATCATCACAAGGTACCAAGAGATTGTTACTTCCATGGATATGGGCTTCTTTTTCTTCTTACATTATTAAGTATATCAGTTGTGATGGTAGACAAACCCTTTTGTATACCGTGCATTTTAAGCTATCGAGTAACCTCCATCATAATAGATTGGTCAATGTACCTAATTTCCTTTATAATTTGTTAAAAAGAATGGGGTCTGAGTACTAAAGGAAGATAAATGATTCAACTATGTCACTTTACTATTTGGTTAACTTATTAGTAAAGAGAAGCCTTAGGGTTCAGTACCCATAGGTGTCCTAGGAGAGATTTTTAATTTTTCAAGATATTAACAATATTCTTGAGGAACCAATAGTTCTAGAAAACCTAGAGTCACTTGTTACATATTTAAGGAAATCTCCCCTTGTTTCACCTATTGCTTCACCTACCCATAGTAGGGGAGAATCAGAGGATAAAAATGTGCAAGGATCACCACATAGATTATCCAATCAACCTACAACAAAAGAGGTACATGAAACCCTAGCTCCTTCTAGAAAAACACCAAAAACTAGAAAGAAGAGAGGTGATTCTTCTTCTACGCCTTCAAAGGTGCAGAAAAAGAAATCCACTCAACCAAGGCATTCACACTTCCTAAAAAGGAAAGGTACTATGAGGGGTAGTATTGAGAAACTAGAAGAAGAAAAAGAAGATAAAGAAGATATTGTGATAGTAGGTACTAACTTAGAGCTAAAGGACAATGTGCTTGAAAATGTGCATATTCCCACAAAAAGGAAATGGTATATATCCACTACCTTTGAATCTAATTCAAAGGATATTTTTATTGCCAATAAAACCAGGAAGAGAACCCCAATTAGCCCTGATAGTGAGGATTATGAATACACAAGGGTTAATGCTCCTATACCCAGTACAAAACTAGACAGGGGAGAAGAAAGAGGAATGTGAGAGAGCAAAGATTACCAAAATGAACAGACTTTCATGCTATAGAGGATTCCATTTGAAACAGGTCAAAGGAGTGGATGTTGTCACAAGCCTCAGGGAAATCACTTTGCACTACAACCTCCATCCCTAGTTAATTTGTTTGAGGACAAGCAAATGGGTAGTTGGGGGGAATCATGAGTCCAATTGTTAGATAGTTTTCTTATTTTTTTATGCAAGTTCATAGAAATTCACAGACACTTATCTTATACATATTCCTACACTATGCTATCTTTTATGCTTATTATGCAACCATGAACCTAATTAAAAGTATATGGAAATATGGTATGATGTGATGGTTATTGTATAATTATGTGTGGATATGTATGAATTGCAATGGATATTTGTGCGTAGCTATGGTTGTTAGTATTGTGTACATATTTTATGAACTAACTCTTTTCAACTAGAGGAGGTAGAATATAGCCCATAGCAACTGCAAGGTCCAACCACAACCAAAGGAGTTCCCAAACAACAAAGCAAGGGAGACTCCAAAATAAATTGAGTGCAAAAACTACAACATGGAGGAACTTAATGAAGATGATTTTTCATCATTATGAAAATTAATAAATATGTTGAGGGAAAGAACCCTATTGTAGTTAGGAGACTAACGTGACTGATTCAAACAATCCATGTTCCAATCCTGTTATAGTAGAGTCTCAATTCTACTTGGACTCTTCTTCCTTTTTTCAATTATAGATTGATTATTCTTTATCATGCTATGATATATAGGGCGTGATGATTTATGATTTTGTTGATTATCTGAAATACTAAGAGGGGGGTGAATCGGTATTCTATTAAATCATTCAGCTATAAACCACCCAATTTGTAACGCCTCTCTAATCCCAGGTTAGTAAGATAGCATTTTTATTTTGATTTGATATTTTAAATGTTGAATGTTATTATAATGAGGTTAGATATTGTTGATTAAGTTAAAGGTTATCATGATTAGCTATGTTGATGCAATTAATTGTTATATATGGTAGTTAACTACAGTTAGGATGTACTATGTGGGTGTGTGCAGGATCATCATGGAAAAAGCAAGTCCTTAAGTGGCAAAAAATTCAGAAAAATCAGAGTTAGGAAACTTGAAGTAAAAATTTGAATAGGTAATCTATATTATTTCAAAAATATGTAAGAATATAATTTGTAGCAAATTGAATGTAGTTTCTAAACTACTATGTTTATTTTAAAAAAAAATCTGTTTGGTGAAAATTTGAAATTTCAGTGTAATAGCACTTAAATTTTAGGGAAAAAATAAGAAGTAGGTGTCTGTTTGACCACCCTAAGCACAATAAAATGTTAATATTTTTTTATAAGATTTTAGATATAAGTAGAGGAATCATGTCCCAATGTGATGCTTATTTTTTTATTATTTTTTCCAAGAAAATAATTAATTATGAATTTTTTATTACAACTTAAAAAAAATAAAAAAGCTTGTATGTCTAACCACCTTAACTTGGTCAAAACTTCATGAAATTCATTTTTTTTAATCCTATAGCATGTGAAGCGTAGAATGTGACACATGTTTTGGATTAAAAAAATGTGATGTTGTTTGAAAGTTATAAATGTTTTTCAATCAGCCTATCAATCAGGACTTTATTTGTAATTCAAATAGAAAATAAATAATTATTATTTATTGAATTCAAAGTAAAGAATAATTTATATTGGTGGAAAGCTAAGAATCTCCTTTAAAAACTCTTCGTTTCATCAATTTTGGGTAAAAAAAAGTCGTCAGCCACATACCCTACAAAAACCCATCATATCACCACTTTTTGGCCCATCATGATCTTGCACATACCCATGTGCGTTTGGATATGTATATATGTATAGGCACAAGTACACCATTGTATGTGTATGTTACAGGTACTAGGTATCGACTCCACCTGGCTTCACAAGTTTGAGCGTACCTTCCCTGACGGTGGTTAATAGGAGATAACACATTGGCCAACCCTTGACCTAAACCCTTATAGTCATACCCAGTTGGGTATGATCTGTCTTTGATTAATTAGTGCAAACCTTGGATATTGTGATTGGTCACATTCTAGAAAACCTTAATCCCTTATGTGGTTAGCCTGTGAAGAGTGTCTAAGCTTTTGAGTTAAATTGCATTTTTCCATAAATTTTAATTTAGGAAATGCATTTTATGATTAAAAGGGGGAATTTAATATTTAAAAGGGATAATTGGGCTTATGTGTATTATGTTTGACCGTAATTGCATAATTTATGTGATTAGATTCATTTAAGAAATTGTAAGCATTATTTATTATTTAATTTTAAGTTGTGCTTATAAAAAAAGCTAAATTTTGATTTTATGTTGAATGCTAATTTATGCTATAAATTGATTATGTAATTTATAAATTGGTAAAAGAAGGAAATGATATAAATTAGTATATATTAAAAGATAATTATTAATATGGCTTTTCAAAAAATGAAATGGAAAAAGGAGTTTAAAAAGGGAAAAGAGAATTCATTTTTGTTGTAGCATATTTTGGGAGAGAAAATGTGAGGGAAAAACTCCTTTTTGCTGAAAAATTGATTTGTCCATTGTGAGTTGCACTATTGCTTTGGCTATATTTCCTTGTTCATATGGAATGAGATGAACCCTTGGACTAGGTACTAGAGTGAGTCATGTAAGTCATTTATGGTTTATTGGATACGCCAGAATGCCTTTAGTGCTCTCATAGGCTAAGGATGGTTGGGAAGACATGCTCGCTCGTGGAGCATGGGACTTGTGTAGTTGTGCGTTCTTGTTGTATGAAAGGATTTCAACTTTCTTTTATGCTATTTATTATGGCACATGTTATGATTCTCCCAATGCTTGCACTCTAGCATCTAGATCCTATTTTGAGTAGCACCCAAAAGATCTATGTTCCTTCCTCTTTTGGTGTTGGGTTTGAATACTATGTTCATATCTTGTGGAATGAATTATATCTCATTTAATTCCTCTTATGAGTGATTGTCATATTAACTGTAATAGATTGTATTTCATTGATTCCTCTTATGAGTGATGTGTGTGGCATGTGAATTCCATGTGTGATTAGCTTGTATGCCATGTATTCCATGTGTTGGAATGTTCTCTTACTTCGTGTGGATGCATTAAATGCTTTATGTAGTTGCATGAATTATACTCTTCTCCCTTGAGTGAATTGAGTTTCTTTGACATATATGTTAGTTTCCCCTAATTGGGATGCCTAGCCTTATCTTGAATGAAGTGTATTCATTGTGATTGGCGTGTGTGTAAGCCTATACCTTGTGCTTGAATATTGCTTGAGTGTCTAGGCCATGTGACTATCTCCATGAGCATGATGGGGTGGACCTTCGGGTACCACATGGTTGGGTGGCATTGAAAACCACCATTAGGGACCAAAGATCTCAACGTGGTGGATCTACTTTGATTTTGTGCTCCTTTTGTGCTCTCTCATCTCCTTCTCTTCATGCTTTCTTACTAGTGCAAAGGTTATAAATGTATAATTCAAGGGCCTTGAGTCCTAAGCTTGTAATTGTAATATTGTTATTGGTCCTTCCTCATGAGGGATGTTGTAATCAAATAATAATGAGAATAATGGTATGCTTGATTAGACTAGTTTTGGTGACTCGATGTGGGTGTCGAGCACCTGTTTATTGTTTCCTTTTTCCTTCCTAATTGATGCATAATGGCTGAATGATTATAGGAATCTCATTTGGGTTTTAAAATGAATTTACTATCTTTTGTTATTCTTCTCTTGTGTGGTGAGCATTTATGCATGTCTAGGAAGGTTATGTGAGGGTTTTGGCTGTGTATTTCCTTCTTGTTGTAATTTGCAAAAGTTTTGACGCATTGCAACCTTTTGTTATTGGTTTGTATTGTTGCTACAAAAGTTCTATTGCATCAGGGCTTTTTGTATGTGTTCTATCTATTTCTGGAGCAAGTAGTTCCAAAGCAGGAAGTTCTAGCACATCAGAGCTTTTTGCATGTTGTCTCAAAAATTTCTGAAGTAGGGGGTTTGGAGTAAAATTTTTGGAGCTATTTTGTTTGCTCCTATTCAAATTTTCTCTAGAGAGTGGATTAGTCCTCTTCTTTTGGTAGTGCATTTGACCATGCTTGGCCATGTTTGTTGTCGATATATCATATTGACAATTGATTTATGTGTAAGTTATTCTATATGTTTTCAAAAAAAAAATTATTTGTTCCTCTTTTGTCTCTTACCCTTCGGGGTTGCGTAGTGGGGTGTTACACAATTAAAGCACATATAATTGCAAACAAGAATGAAAAAATTGAAATGAACATGACACCACAAAACACATCAACACCATATTTTTACATGGAAAACCATGGTGAGGATTAGCTCACAATATAATATATCCAAATACAATATATTGTAGGGCTCATTGTCAAGAATCACTATCCTTAAAAGGCGCACAACCATAATACAAAATAAAATGGCTAACCGCCAAGATACAAAAATATATGGCTCATTACCAAAAGTATGAATTGATAGAATACACCTTTTATGTGTTGAGTTCAGTTCCAACGAGGCTCTAAATGTGAAGTACTTCTCTACTTAGAAATCACATAACAATTATGCTCTAATCCTTGAATTTTCTCACAATACATTACTTGCATCTGATAAATCATTTAAGATTCACAAATTCTTAATCTTCTTCACACCACTTAACACACATATTACTCACTCACACCCACTCTTTCTACTCCAAAAAGTCTCATATATATATACAAATATGTTTCATACATCAATTAGGTCAGCCTAATTAGATGTAACCAAACCAATCAAAAATAGCTCTTTTCAACACCATATAAGATTTGAAACATATTTTTATCCATGTGATGCATCATTTCAAGTCAAT
Organism: Sequoia sempervirens; assembly: GCA_007258455.2. NCBI lineage: Eukaryota > Viridiplantae > Streptophyta > Pinopsida > Cupressales > Cupressaceae > Sequoia > Sequoia sempervirens. The sequence continues at coordinate 90,211,721 of VDFB02058242.1, forward strand.
GTAGATCTGTAAGGGATCCAACTAGCATCCACAAAGTATAATTAATCTTCTTAATACATGTCATATATTAGGTCGGACAAGAATATGACCTGAACTCAAAAAATCCAAACCAACACACACTTCTCAAAGTAAACATCTTCCAGATATGATATTAATTAAGTCTCTATCACATTAACATCAGAGAGACTACCATTATAACCATAGCATCAAAATTTTCTTCTTAAGAAAATGAGGAGTCTCTTGCACAAATATATTAAACATAGAAACAACTGTAGTGCTATATAGAGTTGAGCTCTATCATTGATAATCTTTTGTACACAACACAAAACTTCTCAAGATCTTGGATAAATTTGTATGAAGAGTCATAATAATATGATTAAGAGAGAAGAGCCATATCTTTTCTTGCAGTGAATTCTAGACTCAAAAACCAATGCACTAGACCATAACATTATCAGTAAAGAACACAGATCAAATTCTGGTATACCAAATATGCTTTCCACAATGTTGCCACAATATTGACGTCAATGACAACACTGGAAAAACCAAATCAACCTATATACACTTCATGCTCATGTTGCTAGGCTCCCATATTTCCAACACATTTCTATTTAGAGTCCTTGTTTTAATAAGCTTCCCTCGTGCCTATATGTATGACTCGGTGGTTGAGGTATTACAAGTTAGTTAATTGTTCAATAGCATATATAGTTACTAGATATTTTTAGTTAGTTGTTGTTCTTATACATAAAATGTTGATTGTTCAATTAAGATTTCATGAATAAGATATTCCAATATAATTTATGTGATATTCTAAATTTGTGCAATGAATGGTTTTGAGTTATTATGATTACATTAATCTAAGAAGCAAGATTTGAGTTAGATCAGTGGAGGCAGTCACTTGAGCAAGGGCCACTCAAGGTAACTATTCCTCACTTCATTTTCTGTACAATTACTTCTGTTATAGCAGTTATTTCATAAATGCTTGTTAATTGGATTCCTCGAGTTATTCATGAACAATTCTTGTTTCACATTTATGCCTTCATTTACTTAAACTTGTTGTACTTTGAAGTGTAGGATTAGTTATCGGTGTAATTAGGGGAAAATCAACAGGTTTAATGTGTTGAAAACAACAAAATAAATAAACCCTATCAAGCACCATGAAGTACAACTAGAATGAAAATGCAAATAAACAAAGGACATGCAAACCAATTTTCAAACTAGACTTGATTGACCTCCATGGCTCTTCTCCACATGCATAAGAATGCAAGATTTTGAAGGTTGATTGTTGGAGGAATATTGGTTGCTCAATTCAGCAACATAACAACCTGATGAAAATGACAAATGGAGAATGATAGAGACAGATGGAAGACTGGAGAATGATTTTGACAGCATAAAGATGTCTGAAGAATTGCCCCTAACTAGATTGTGAGAGGCCATATTTATAGAGCCTTGATGTGGACAGAGATAAGATTTGATAAGATTTGATAAGGATTTGATTTTTGACAAAAGAGGAAATACAACGAGATGAGATAAGATTTTAAAAAGATAGAAGGATTCTGATTTTCTCTTTTAAAGGAAATAAATCCTGAAAAAAATGAGAAGGATAATTGATGAATTATCTAATTAAATAAATTAATTAGATACACATGAGTTTCAATTTTGGAAAGAAAATGAGATCTTTTTAAGATTTTATTAATTAAATAATTTATTATTTAATTAACATTAGAAGAATGAATAGAAATGATTTAATTAATTAAATAATAGAAATGATTTAATTAATTAAATAATATAAATTATTTAATTAACATTTAGAGGAATGGATGGATTATGCATAGGAAGGGAATAAATGAAATTAGTCAAATAAATAAGATTTATTTAACTAATTAGATGATGACACAGGTACCTAGGGAAAAACATGCTACAAGATATCTAAATGATGTAATGTTTGTGACAAGGTGTTGTAAGAGGACATTTTTGGGTGTTTACATTTTGCCCCTCTTTCAGATGATGTTCGAGATGATGAGATTTGTGTCAAGTAACATCATTTCAAAGAAGCTAAGGTACAAGTAAAAGAAAATGGATGGTGAAGGAAAGATAAGATAGTTATGATGAGATGTGGCAAAGGATGGGATGATGATGATATAAGAATAGGATGATGATGGAATGATGATGCCCCCTCGAGAGGATAGGCGAGTTGGACAAACATGGGTAGGCTCTCAAAATGAAAGGGATGGGTCAAGAACTAAAGATGAAGGAATGGATAGAAGAAGTGAAGGATGCATTATGCTACAATGAAAGTGAGCAATCATGATGTTTGATTTATCACTAGATTTTATGCACCAAGGTATAAGGACCAAGGTGATGATGTGTCTTGTGCCCCAGCATAATACAACCTTTTCTAGATACAAGGTATGAATATTAGTTGGAATAAGTCAGATTTGATGAAAATGCAAGATAAAAGTGATAAATTACATAAGAAATCAACCAAGCATGCACAAATGATACAAAAGAAAAGAAGGTATTGCCCATGTCAAGTTGTAAATCATTGATTGATGATGATAGTGTTGTCATTGCGGGGAGCGACATATCCCTAGATCAACACAAGGATGACTAATAATTAACTGATTGACTTTGATTGATGATGATAGTTTTGTCATTGTGGGGAACAAAATATCCATAGATCAACACAAGGATGACTGATAATTGGTTGATTGACGTTGGTTTACAACAAGATTAGGATCAAGACCAAAGGATGTGATTAGATAACTTGGCAAGATTGATCGACTTGATTGGTGTGGACTAAGGATTGACTTGCACTTGGATTATTGCTTGGATTGATTCAATTGAGTTGATTGGATGAAATAATTTGGTTTGATTTTATTGCTTGGATTTTTGTTGGCTATTTGATTTTTTTGTCTTTTTTCAGGACCTTTTTCCATTTTTTTGTATTTTTGAAATGTTGTGATTTTTTTTTTGGACTTTTGAAATGTTTTGATTTTTTTGGACTTGGTTTGATTTTTTTGGAATTTTGAAATGTTTTGAGGTGCCAAAGGATGAACATTTGAGTAGCCTTTGTGCTAGATACCAATGACAAGGGGAAAACCAAGTCTAGGTGCAAGGGTGGGTGATGGGATAAGGGATAAAATGCTCATGATATATGGATGGATGGTATGCATGTGAGCATCATAAGAAAGCAAGGATGTGATCTCCAAAGACTATGTTGCATGGGAATAACATGCTCCATTCTAGGTACAAGACTTAGGATTTTTCTAGATAAAATATATGACAATAGGATAATGATATGATTGGTTTAGATAGGATGAGGTATGTCAAGAGATACCCAAACATGTTTCAACATTTTACCCCTATATCTTCATCAAGATCAAAAGGAGAAGGGTGGATAAGTGGACTCAATATGATAGGTATGTATGATGGCTAAGATGGTAGGTAGGATGGAAATGACAAGACATGAAAATTATAGGTTGGATAGCTAAGAAATTGCCCCCAAGTGTAAGTGACATTGAAGATCAACCTGTGCATGATGCTTGTTTACCAGGTTTTCCTCATGCTACTTATCCAGGACGCCTGTTTACCAGGTTTCCACTGTTGGATGAAGGGATTTCTCTTTACTTTTTTATTTTTTATTTTTTATTTTTTTTATTTTTTATTTTTACTCTTTTTGACTTTTTGGATAGGAGAAGGGGAATATGGATAGGAGGTAATCAAGTGTCTAGTTCCATGAAAGGTGGTAGTTCCACTAGAGATGGATGTCATTACACAGACTATGTCAAATGCCATTATGCTCATAGATGTCGGTAAGGGATGACATGAAAGGGAGATGGAGTAGGTAGATGGTGGATTATGAAAGGATTATGCAAGAATGGATGGAGAATAGTGGATTATGATGTGGATTATGTAGGGAAGATGATAGGGATTATATGGGACTTATGCAAAAGATGAATGGGGAGGCTTAGCCAAAAGCATGGACCATAGGAAGTTGATGGGGGAGATATGCAAGATAATGAGTGAAGGGTGAGGGCATGGAGGTTTGTGTAATTGTTGTGAAATGGAAGGGAACCATTACCAATGGTTGCACACACTGTGATAAACGTTGAAGCTTTTGATGTGGATGGGGTGTAGGAAGCAATAGAGATGGGTGATGAAGTGCTTTAGGTACCCACATAGACTTAGTATTTTTATGACTTTTATTTTGCTTGTGGGATGGAATATGAGATTCTTAAATAGAGTGGGAATGTGAGGTGGAATTGGATGGTTGGTATTTTTGAGATGTGGATGCCTCATTTGACTTGATTTCTTTTTGCTTAGGTACCCAAAACATTTTGTTTTTAGAATTTTCTTTTGGAGGTATGTGATTATATAGGTTTTTGGATGGATTTTTCTTTGATTCTTTTCTTTTGTGCCCTAAGGCATGGGGATTTTTAGGATTTTTTACTTTATAGGTAGAGGCATTGAAATTATTACTTTTGAATCCCATGGGTATGGTGGAATTGGTGGAAGCTTCATGTTTATACAATGTGTGCATTTTTTGGTCATGATTAGGAATGTTAGGGTATTTATGGATAATGGATAAGAGGATTGGATGGTAGCGATATTAGGTGTTGGGAGTAATTGTGGTAAAGTGGATGGAGGGATATTAGGATTTGGAAGCAATGGTGGCAAAGTGGATAGTCAAAGGTGTATGGTCACATGCTTTTGAAACTTGTAGGATGATGGAGGAGGGAAGGAAACATATGTTCTAGGAATATGATAGGATTTATGATGGAAAGTGGACTTAGGATGCATGGAGGAAATATTAACATCTTGAGATTGGTGTCCTTGAGGTGTATGTCCAAGGCCATAAGAGCGTGGAGGGAATTTGACATGGATGGGCTCCAAAATACCTTGTTCATGAAGGTCTAGACCTTTACCTTGGTGGTTCATATTTTGGAGTGTGCAATGGACAATGGGATGAGGTGTAGATGGAACACTAGACACAAGTTACTTATTGGATGGATAAAATGAAGCAAGGGAAAATAATGGTTATTGTTGTTCTAAGGAGTAACATTCATGAATGAAGGTGGAAAGACAAATAGGATATGATGGAGGACTTGCAACATGGTCGATAGTGGGTGATGGAATATCATCAAGATCTTGATTAGCATTGTGTTCACTTAGATCCAAGGTATTTGTTTGATCTTCTATGTGTGCTTGGGAGGAATATGTCTCATCAAGGGAAGTTGATGTTGATGGATCATGGATAGGGCTAGGTAGGGGGTGGATAGGAGCAATGGAGGTTTCTTTCTCATGGATAGGTGAAGTGATAGGCTCTTGACCATGGAATGCATAAAGCTGGCTAAGAGGATCATCATGGCCTTCTTGATCATAGGTAAGATCATAGAGGGGATATATATCATAAATAGGACCAAGTATGTTATGACTGGGATCATTAGATGGTCCTAGATCTTGATTAGAATGAGAGGTTAATGTTTCCTCATGCTTAGGATAATTCTCTTGACATAACTCTTGGCTTGCTTGAATGGAAGTGGAAGGGGGTGACTCTTGAATGGGTTCAACATGTTCTAGATGGTCAAAAACATGGAGACATGATGGAGGTTGACTTGGAATTAATGGGGGAGACTCTTGAATTGGCTCAGGGGGTTGTCGATGACATGGTTGGCTTGAAGGACTTGCCATGATGTTTGAGGACTCTTTTGTATGTTCAAGTATATGTGCTGAATGACATGGCGACAATTGATTCCTTGCTTGTAGCCCTTGGTTCACATCCTTCATAGGTGTAGGGGTGGATTTAGGTAATGCCATAGGTTTACCTTTGAAATTTTTGAATTTAGGGCATGGATCTGATGGAGGATTAGATGATGATGGGTGGAATGAAGAGTTTGATGGGTTAGAAGATATAGAGGCCAATGGATTAGGACTAGGGTATGGTGAATTAGGGATAGGAATTTCATTGGATGGTGGTATGAGAAAGTTATAGGGTGTATTACCTAGGTTAGTATTCCCCTTCTCAATGGTTGCATTATAACATGAAGAATTTTGACCTTGTTGCGAGGTAGAACTTAAATTCACATGTTGCTATAATTTGGCTTGGTAGGTTGACGTGGCATTAACATACGAAGAAATGGATGGATTAGATTGGTATGAGGTGGAAGGGGATGGAATGTTAGGTTGAGGTGGAATTGGTTGGTATTAAATGGATAGGGGATGATGTTGTGGTTGTTGGATTTGACAAGTGGAAATGAATTGATTGGCTTGAGCTAGGAGGTGTTGGATTTGAGGTGATTTAATTTGTTGAAAATTTTGGAAGAGGGTTTGAAGGCTTTGTATGGTTTGGTGGTCTAGGGGTTGGGGTATTTGGTGAAATGTTCAAAGGAGGTTTTGAAGTTGGGATGTTAGGTCTTCTAATGTTGGCATGATGTAAAATGATGTTTGATTGGATTAAAGAGGTGATGATGATTAGGATATGATGTGGAATGACAAGACTGGATGACTTGGTTGATTAGGGTGAAATGGATAGGATGTGGCTAAGAAGGGTGATTAGGATGAAATTTATTGGATATGAATGTGTTGGAATAATGTGTAGAGTGACTTGTCTTTATGTGTTTGGTGTTTAGCTTGATTTGGCAATGTTTAAATGAATGATCACACACGTACACACATAAATCACTCACGCAAGACACATAATCAAGTTTTAATTTTGAAATTTGAAGAATGTAATGATGATTATTAAACAAGAACACATGGAAGACACATCAACAAGCCCTATGACTAGTCAAGTGGGGTATGGCCAATTAGGTCTCAAGCTAGTCTGCACAAGGTTGACTAAGGAATTATTTGAAAGAAAAATCTTGCTACACAACCGGGAGAAAGGGGTAACCCACCCTTCACCTTCACTTCCCAAAGGTATAAAGTTATTTAGGGCTTAGCCAAGAGTGACAAGATTTTAAATCCCAAACAAGCGTTTCTTTCGATTTACACTTCAATTGAGGTCATCCCTAGGGGTGATGAAATCCCCTGGCAAGCCTCCTATGAAGGGTTTGACAAAAGCAAACCAAGTGAGGTGTTTGTGATCACACACGCATTTGATTCACACTCACAGTTGTTAATTGACCCTTAGAAATGAAATGTGTGTATGCAAACAATGGAAGCACTTGTTCTTCTTAACCCAAAACGAAATGTGTAGGAAGATAGTGGTTAATTTTAGACCCAATTTTCAATATTTGATTGAAGACAAAGTTTGTTTTAAGAGCCCAAATCCAAATGTGTGACAAAAAATGATTAAGAGATGAAGGATGAATTGAGTGCACCTAGTTATTTTCATCCTTAAATTTGTTGTATATGATTGATGCCAACATTGTTCCAACTCCTTTGATTCACCTAGAAGCCAAAAAATTGAGAAAGGCCAAGTAAACTTGCATAGAAGGAAGTCATGTGAAAAAGAGGAATTCTAATAAAATCTGATTGATATGACCTAATATAGTTGAATGGATTGCATAAACAAAAAATTCAGAAAATTTCATGCATGTTTTAAAAAAAATCGTCAAAATTGGATCAATTTTGCTCAAAATATGCTTGTTTGAAGTTTAAATACAAGTTTGAATTTGACTAATAAAAGAGTACTAAAAAAAAAATGGTCTTCATCACTGCGTAGTTTTTTGAGTCAGCTTTCCAACACTTTTTGAATTTTGAAAATCTGAACTATTATGCAAAAATTATGCATGTTTTAACAAAATTACTATTTTAGAAAAATCCCTATAAGGAAGGAACTAGATTAAACCCCCAAATGCCTAAATTTAATCCCATGTGACTAAAGGCTGACTTAAAGGTGCTGGAAATTTAACACAACCCCTGATCTCCCATATGACTAAGAGCTGAGACCTTTGAAAAGTTAAAATTAAGAAAAAGTTGAAATTTAAATAAATTTAAAAACTTTTTAAAAAATAACCATAAAAATTAAAAGACCCAAGTTTCTTTTTAAAAAGTTGTTTTAAGCCTTTAAGTTTTTAAAAGCTTAAAGTGTCCATTATGAAGTTATGAAAGAAAAGGGAACAAATGTTTAGTGAGCCCATGAAACTATGAAAAAGTGTGGACTGTGTGTATGTTTTAGAGGCCATGAGGGTTTGTGAGCATATGTAAATAAAATATCCCACACTTTATACAAGGCGTCCATGCATGTATATCAAATAAAATTCTGTAAAGATGTATAAATGGAAATCTATCAAAATGTATATTTTTAAACAAACATATAATCACAAAATAATGGGCATTTATACACAACAAATTGAATATATATTTGTAATTAGCCATGAAACCCTCGATGAATATTTTTTGTGTATATTACTTGCAAATAAACTTTTGTATAAATGGTGGATTTATGAGTATATACCTGTAGTGAAAATTTTAAATCTGTGTATATATTTTGCAAGCATAATGGTGCTAAAAAAAAACATTCAAAAAGTTTTCTGCAAGAAAAATATGTCAAGTTATATATCAAAAGTTCTCTCTCAGCCCCTGCGATCACAATGGTGAGGCTATTTTTCTGATTTAGGACTCCTATAAAAACTCGATCTCCAAGTCCTCTTTAGAAAAACCCTTGACTTGTAAAATCAAACTCACAAAGGCTCAAAAGAACAAGGGTTAGAAATTCGGGTTCACCAATGTAGATAGGGAAAAATTAGATATAAAACTAAAATATAAATATATCAAATCCTAACTAGCACAATAGAGTATGAGCAAGCATGAAAATAACAATAACAAACGAATGCAAACCCAAATCCATGCTAAACTCGATTCACGTGAGGTTCACCGATGTAATTAGGGGAAAATCAACAGGTTTAATGTGTTGAAAACAACAAAATAAATAAACCCTATCAAGCACCATGAAGTACAACTAGAATGAAAATGGAAATAAACAAAGGACATGCAAACCAATTTTCAAACTAGACTTGATTGACCTCCATGGATCTTCTCCACATGCATAAGAATGCAAGATTTTGAAGGTTGATTGTTGGAGGAATGTTGGTTGCTCAATTCAACAGCATAACAACCTAATGAAAACAACAAATGGAGAATGATAGAGACAGATGGAAGACTGAAGAATGATTTTGACAACATAAGGATGTCTGAAGAATTGCCCCTAACTAGATTGTGAGAGGCCGTATTTATAGAGCCTTGATGTGGACAGAGATAAGATTTGATAAGATTCGATAAGGATTTGATTTTTGACAAAAGAGGAAATACAACGAGATGAGATAAGATTTTAAAAAGATAGAAGGATTCTGATTTTCTCTTTTAAAGGAAATAAATCTTGAAAAAAATGAGAAGGATAATTGATGAATTATCTAATTAAATAAATTAACTAGATACACATGAGTTTCAATTTTGGAAAGAAAACAAGAAGATCTTTTTAGGATTTTATTAATTAAATAAATATTTGATTAAATTAATTAATGTTGGATTTATGATTTCATTAATTAAATAATATATTATTTAATTAACATTAGAAGAATGAATAGAAATTATTTAATTAATTAAATAATATAGATTATTTAATTAACATTTAGAGGAATGGATGGATTATGCATAGGAAGGGAATAAATGAAATTAGTCAAATAAATAAGATTTATTTAACTAATTAGATGATGACATGGGTACCTAGGGAAAAACATGCTACAAGATGTCTAAATGATGTAATGTTTGTGACAAGGTGTTGTAAGAGAACATTTTTGGGTGTTTACAATCAGTATCGATTATATTCTAGCATTCATTTCTTGACAATAAATTAGTTGCAGTCTTGTATTGTAGGTACCCATAACAATAGTGTCAACATTATTTCCTTTACTGTTATGTTTTTTTATGATTTCTCAGCAAGTGTAACACCTGTATAGGATGATTTAGGTAGTCTTAAGTCTTTGAAAGCACATAATGTGCCAGTACCATCACAAACTTACTAGCCCCGATCAATAATTCAATGAAGGTATTTGTAAAGGTTCAAGTGGAATGTTTAGTTAGGTTTTCCCTCTAAATTGTGTGATTATCACCAAGTTTACTGAACATTAAAGTAGGGACTCTATAGTTATGATGGATTTATATTTTGGGTAGTACTGATACTTTTGTTGATTGTATAGGTGGACTATAATGTCAATAGATGATGGGGTTATTTAGCCACTTTATGTCTTCCTATGTGATGTCAGACCTAGTCAAGGATCCTAAGGTCTATTGGCCATGATGTTTAAATTGTGATTTTAGTGTTATGTGACTATGTTCTTGTGTAAGTTTTAACCTTGCGATCTTTAAATTGATTTTTAAGTGTTTTAGGAGGTTTAGGTTTTATTTTATATTTGGTAAATTAGCTTAGGTCTAAGGTATATATGTTAGAAGGTTATTTTTGTCATTTATTATTTTATAAAAGGTGTTTAGACCCTCCTTTAAGCCTCATTTACAAAAGTGGAAAAAATGGGAGGGTAGTTGGGTGGTTGTGTTAGTAGTGGGAGGAAGTTACTCCTTCCTTCTCTTTAAAACTCTTCTTTCATGAAGTGGAAGGCGAGTTACTTGCTCATTTTTTCTTCTTGTGATTTTGTAATCTTGTTTTGAGTCTTGAGAATAGAGAGTGTGTGTGTTGGGAAGAGGAAGAGAGAAAGGTGAAGGCTTGGAGGAGGAATACTTTTCCCAAGGATTCTATCATTAGTGGGATAGAGTTTTCTTGAGGTGGGATGCCTTTATTTCTTTCTTGAGTAAATGCAATGTAGGATGTGCTTGTTATTTGGGATTTGTTGGGGATTGTGAATATGTGCTTCATTTTGTGTTGTTTATTATGTTTCTTTATGTGCTTTATAGGGGAGTTGAACCCCTCTTGCAAAGAAGTTGATTTTGGTCCTTCATGTGCAAGGGGTTGAGTATGCATGTCTCCCACAAATAGGGGCATCTTTATTTTTAGGGTATGAGTACCCATGATTGTTCAAGGATACATGAGTATCCCACATCTATATGCATATTGGCTTGTTATGGAGGGATAAGGGTGTTTTGATGGTACATTATGGTGAATGGAGGTTTTGATGTGAGATTGACTTTTGGGTTAATGTGATACATATGTTTTCTCCTAATAGGTAGAGCCCTACTCCCCCTTTGTGGAATTCCTTATTAGAAATCCAATGGGTTAGAAAGGTGCTTGCGTGTTTTGTAATGGTTCAAAGAGTCAATCAAATATGTGCATATGTATTAAATTGTTTGGGTAAAGTGATCTTGTTGAGTTTTGTTGTGAAGAGTTCCAAAGTGGCTAAATGCTTCCCCATGCTTGGGGGTGGGTTGTCTCACAACCCTATGGATGGGTGGAGAGCCCGTTGGCTTATTGGTTTTTCCTCTTGCTTATGTTTAGGTTCTTTATGGAGGCTGAAGATTCTTTAGGAGTTGATCAAGTTGTTTCAAAAAAAGGGAACCATTTGTTGTTTTAAATACAAAGGATGATATCATTGCCTTCATTTTGTATTTTTGCAGAGAAAATTGTATGTTGATCATTTGCAAAGTTGCAAACCAAAAAAATGTGCAAAGAGTAAATTTATGTGCTCCTTGAAAAGAAAAGATTGTCAAGCATTTTCTTTATTTAATTTTCAAGAAAAGTTTTGTATGCATTGATAACATTACTTATGCTAAATAATTATGTCATTTATGATTTAAAAGAAAATCATATATTGTCTTGGAATTCAAGGAAAACATCATTAATTCATATTGCAATTTATGCATCAATATGTTGTAGATCATTTGTAAAAGTGTTGTACTTCATTCTAGAAAAGATTTGTAAATTTGTGTTGATAGTGGTACTCCAAAATATATTAACAAAAGTTTGTATGCATTGTAAGAAAGGAAGAAATATTACTTGTGCTGAAAAAGTTGTTAAGAGGCATGGTGCCCCAATAGATTAATATTGTATATGTTCTTTACAATTCGATGGGATGTGATAAGGAAGTTGCACCAATTTTAAGAGCTTACATGAATTTATATTTCTTGTAATTGTATGGGTTAATGTAGTAAAGCAAAATGGAATATTGTAAATTTATGAACATATGTGCAAAGAAAAACTAAGGTTTACACTAGATAATTATTTCACAATGAAATTTGATTTACTCTTGTAGGAAATGTAGAAAGAAAACAAGAACTAGAAATGAGTTGTGATATTGTTGTAAACAAAAAATTTAGATTTCAAAAAAATACTACAATGTAGATTTTGATGACAATCTTTGGTTACACAGTAAAATGATAACAAATGAATTTGAACAAATCATTTAACTAAATTAATATCAAATATAATTATGTCTTATTATAAGTATTGGGTAAAAATAATTAATCTGAAAATATATGATTATATGAACAGTAAAATTTGTAATACATAATGCTAGAAACTGTGGTAAATGTTATTGTATCGATGGAAAAGCATTGTTAAACTCACAACATTAAATATCATAGAAAAACTTAATTAAAAATAGAGAAATTTTATTTAAATAAAAATTAAGTTAAAAAAAAAGATATTTTTTGTGAGGGAAGGGATGACCTGGGTGCTAATCATATTAATTTTTGGAATCACCAAATTAGAAAACCAACTTTTCCAAATGAAATCAAAGAGAGAAAGAAACTAGAAATTGTAGTTAGAATGTAAAATCTTTAAAAAAAAAATATTTAGTTAAAGTTAGTTAATTGTTAAGAATGAATAACTCGAATGCTAAATAAATTAGAAAATCATATCAATCATGATTTATTTTCAGTTAAAATTGCAAGTTATATATATAAATATAATTTTTTTTTGGAAGAGTTAATTATAAATGAAACAATTAATGAGATACTTACCATTAAGTTGTAAGTTCTAAATTAAGATGTTTGAATTAAAATCAAAATTTAGAAGAAAGAATAAAAAGATATATAAATATATAGACACACAAATAGAGTTTTTATTAGTGATAATGTTGTTTACTAATTATAGAATTTTGTTAATCCTTAAATATTTAAAGATGGTATGGTATAAATATTTATAAATTGTTTTTGATTAGAGGTAAAAACGAGTTTTAAAGGGTCCCAAAACCCTTTACATTAGAAAGTAGTTGAACTAAAAGATAACAACATTAAGCCAAAAAACAACCCAATAGCAACAACCCATCAACAAAAAAAAACCAAAAAGGAGGACCAACCAACAACACTACATGTTTTTCAGAATGTCTACTGACTCCATGTTGCAGTCTATAGCTTTTTGTGCATCATCAAAAACATTAGAACTATCCTTCCCAGATGCCCAACCATGAGCTTTAGTTTTGTTCCTAGTCCTAGCTCCAAGACCATCCGTATTTACCTCTGAAATCAAAACAATACCTTTCTCACCACCCTTCCCAACAACAACATCCTCCCCCATCTGCTTACTAGTGGCAACAACCTCAACATCATGGGCACTATCTTTACGCTTCTTAGCACTAGCCACATGAGAAGTAACAACAATAGACTCATATTTTCCAACAATTTTATGACCCTCCCCTCCTCTCATCACATAATCCCAATTTTTCTCCATTTGATCCTCAAGAATGAGGATTCTTCCTTCCATATTTTGCTTCATTTTGAGGGTTTCCTCTACAACCATGTCCACCACAATATTTAAGGAGAACAACTCATCTATCTAATTCTGAACAGAGGACCCCTCAGCCTTGTTAACCATTCCCTTGAATCTGACATTCATTTTATTGAGTTCATGGAAAAACCATTTAAAAAGCTTAAATAAAAATCCCTTTTCCTAGGGCATCCTCCTCCTTAGAGGAGCTAATCGTATCCTTATCAGCAGGGGAGTCCTTACCTTTTTCCACAACAACCAGAGACTTAAGCTTGCGGATGGAGCTCGCAATTTCCTCTGCCACCACCTTTTTCTTCATAATCCTCTCCAAGTCCACACCTTGGGTCTCTAAAGCAACAACATCATCCCCATACTTAGCTTTCACCTGCATAACCGGCTTGACACTTGGGGAATCATCAACAAAGAGGTCACCCGTGATTGTGAGAGGATGGCCCTACTCCAGAATTTGGCTCGCAGACCGCAAAAGCCTTTTCTTCTTGCTCACTTCCCCCAAATCCTTCTTTTTGGTAACCAGGGGCAATGAGGAAGCCTCCTCATATAGGTCATTCTTCACCTTTAGACCCCTCCTCGACACAACATCAATAGCTTCTTCACTACAAGTTAAATAACCTCCACTAGTACAAGCTTCCCATTTTTTCTTCTTTCCCATGGGAGGGCAATGTGGACCCCCTTCCAAAGAAGCGAGAGAATCAGGAATGAATTCCACATCCTCCTCCGACTCATTCTCTTTTTCCAAAATCAATTTCCTTTTCTTGACCTTTTTGTTGTCTGGTTCATCTTCGGAGGCCGTTTCATACTCTTCAGCAGGTTTGGGATATTTACCCTTTAGGGTAACCATGGGTTTGGGAACCTCAAAAAATTTCACATAATCAAAGATAAGGAGAATTAACCCAACATGCAAAATGATATTTTTTGGGTTCTTCTTGTGATCCTTGATACTCGAGTCAAGAGACGTAAGAAGATAAAATGGGAAAGAAACCCTCTTCTTATGTCAGAAGTGGTTAAGCAAAATGAAATGATATGCATTCACCGTTGAAAAATGTCCTTCTAGGGTAATGTAGTGCATTAATTCCTCTGCTACATCCCCCATAAAGCCTTAAGGGAACTTCGTTGATATCCACCACTCCTAACAATCTTTAAATCTTTCTCTTCATCATCTTTGAAAAAAAAATTCATTGCAATTTGTGCCTCCTTTTTGTCCCTAAAGACTTTCATGCCATCCATAGCTAGGCCAGTAATACCAACAATGAATTCTTCATTAACCTCAAACTCAGTCCCATAAAGCTTAAGCACTCTGTCATTCCATCCTTTAACAAAAAGGTCTATTACCTGGGGATTATTGCCATGAAGTTTCTCCAAATAGGGTGTTAACCCTCCCTTCACCAACACCTACCATACCTTCTTACTTTCCCTCATAGCATCATAAGATTTGGGTTCAACACAATTTATATCACCACCCATCTCGCCACAATTAGCAACAGAAATCAGCTTACAGACACCAAGCACAAAACATAGAAGGCTTTGTAAAACAATGCCAAAACTACCTAGAATCTGTGTGAGGCCAGAGTTGGGACAAAGGATAATAAAGACCAATTTTTTTTTGTTTCCTATGGCACCCTTCTCCTATACGAATCACTTGATTCAAATCTTGCACACTATAATTTCTCATAAAAATCTTCCACGTGATGAAGGGCATGCACACCACCACCCATAATGAGATGTTAATCCAATTGCAATCAACACTCATGATTCATAATAGCAATAACCTCTATAGGAAAAGGGTCATTCAGACCCCACTCCCTAAAATATTTCACACCAATTTTAGCAAAAATATCTGCTAACCCATTACCTTCTCTTAAGATGTGTGAAATATAAAATTCATCAAAATATTTCAAAATATCTATCAAATCCCTTATCAAGGACTCAATAATCCAAGAAAGAGGAGTGCAATTTTTCAAATTATTTATGATATTTAGGGAATCCCCCTCCATCCAAACTTTTCTATATCCTTTGGTTTGAGCCAATTTGATACCATGATAAGCTACAACCACTTCCGCGTAGTGGTTTGTCTGGGTTCCCAAAGGGAGCACCACAATAGAAACAAGCCTACAATTTGAGTTTCTAATCACTCCCCCACAACCAGTAGGTCCCGGATTTCCTTTAGCAGCCCCATCAAAATTAATCTTCACCCAACCTTCCAGAGGAGATTTCCAAATACCATCTTCTCTAGAAGCTTTTCCTTTAGTAATCAAGAGGGAGATATCACAAGACAACTTCCACTTTTGAGAAATAGAGATATCATAGGGGCTAAGATTTATTTTCAAACCATTGTGAAAAGTTATCCCAGCGTAAAAGTTTTCTTTAATGGAAACACAAATTTTTTAAGCCACAGAGTTAATAGGGAGGGACAAATTCCTAAAGATTCTATTATTTCGCTCAAGCCAAACTCCCTAAGCAATATGAGGAAGAGAGAGAGACCATAAAAACTGAAGAGTAGGATTGGATGAAGGTCCAATCCATTGAGACCATAGCTCATTGATAAACCTAGGGAACACCCAACTTAAGTTCCATAGAGATAGCACATGGGCCCAAACCATTCTAACAAAATTACGACCAATCAACAAATGATAAGAATTTTCAACCTCCTCTTCACATAGAAAACACCTCTTAGGCATCAAAAAACCTCTTTTGACCAAGTTGTTAGTAGTTAATATTTTATTTTGGCAGAAGAGCCAAAAGAAAATATTGACCTTAGGAATCAATTTAGAGGACCACACAGAAGCCCAAAACGGAGCTAAGCCAACAAAGGAGTCATTAGAATGAAAATCCAAAGCCACATAGTAGATGCCATTAGAGGAAGGCTTCCAAACAAACTTATCAGGAGAAGGGGAAGAAGGAATATTTCATTATAAATTGTTAATTGTGAATATGTCAAGAATTTCTTTAAAAACAATATAGCAAATAAATTGCAATTGGAAAACTTGATTTGAAAAGAACTTCAATTTAGAAATGTTGGAAATTGTCATTTTAGCATAATGCAATAAAATGACCTTAAACCTATAAGGCATGAATCAATAGATAAAATCAAGTAAGATCCTTTAGAAGTTGGAAATTTAGATACCATTTCAACTTACTAAAGTAAAGTAAATTTACATTACTTAAATGTGTAGACAATACAAACTTGAGAAATACATTAGTGATAATGTTAACTGAACTTGAGTATTTACTATTGAAAACTAAATAGCTTGGGAATAACATTAAATTTAATTCATTCAAGCTTGTTTAGTGTAAGCTTTTTTTCCACTAGTATAGACTTAGTTTTAATAAAACGATTATTGTTAGCAACAATCCATCAGTTTTAAATAAATTGTGGTTTAGAAAAACAATTGCTAGTATTGATTTTTTTCATTTTAAATTTGTTAACGTAGGGAACTTAAATCCATTGGTCTTTCTTAGACTTCCTAGAAGTAGCTAGAATGCCTCATTTAGAGTCACTTAGAGTAAAATATAACTAGAAACCCCCTCTCATAAAAGACGATGTGATACAATGACATCGTAAATGTGATGTCATCTTTATCAAGTTAACATATGAAACTTAAACTTACCTTAGTAGTAATAGTAAGTTGAAAAATAAAGGGATGATATGTATGGTTTAGGTTGAGTAAACTTTAAGGCATGACACATTGTACCTAAATGAATTTACCCTACAATCTTCATTGTCCTCACTTATTTGGGTGTTAGCCTATGCAAGCTTCTTCTCCTAATATCATGGTCATGTTTGCAATAAACCTAGAAATATTCAATGATGGATATATGACCATAATTAGGTACAAACACCTTTTTAACCTTTTCCTTTGGGTCATAATTTTTCCAAGAGGAAAAATTCTTCAACTTTAATGAGGAAAACTCTTCTTCTAATGATCTAGAATAAACTATAAAAGTACAAGTATAAATATTCAATAGAAAAATAAATTGTACCCAAAGTTTATGTCTATCCATAAATTTCTTGTATATTTTTATATTTTTCTTGAAAATCTAATGAAATAATTGTATTAGTGCAAAATCTAGGGGAAAAATAGAACTCCTATAAAACTAGCAACCCTATTGTATGCAGATTTAGGGAATTAGATAAAAAAAAATCCCCCCAACCACCTATCAATTATTTTTCTTTAATAGAGAGTCTAATAGTACCATTCCTAGATAAATTTTTGATTATGTGAAAGATAAAAGAATCATTGACCCTTTTGAAACGTCTCTAAACTTATTTGAATTTGAGTTAAGGGTATGTTTCTAAACTCTCTTTTTTCCTTCACCTTCTCCTAGTATTCCTTCTATGAATAATCTAGGAAATATTACATATCTTGCTAACAAAGAGATGGCATATGATGGCATTATGACCTTCCAACTAATCTCCACTATTTTTAACTACTAATGGAGGTTTTCACTCTTGAGTTGTGCCCAATATACAAATTATTTTCCTATAAGAATCATGTTTATAAACTAGTACGTTCATGTTTGGTACATCCTAGAGTCAAATTTTCCCATAAATCTATTTAATCAGGTGATCATATGACCAATATCTTTTTGTAAATCTAACCTAGTGAGGTTCTTAGGAATCTTAGTTAAGAGATCACTTTTTTCTAACCATTTTGTTCAATTTTTCAAGGATAAAAGTTTAGAAAAAAGTGATCTCTTGGCAAGATTTGATGTTGTCTCTCTTTACACCATGGTGCCCATCCCTGACTGCATAAAAATTATTAGGCACAAATATAATGAGGAGATTCCTACTTTGGTAGAATTTTTCTTAAGATTGAATTATTTCTCTTTCCAAGGTGTTATCTATGAGTAAGTTAACGGTGTAGCCATGGGATCTCCCCTATCTCCTATCATTGCTAACCTTTATATGGAGCATTTTGAAGAAATGACACTTCAGTCTTTCCCTCTCAAGCCAAGGTGGTGAAAACACTACTTGGATGATACCAACATGTGTTGGCCACATGGCTTAGAAAAGTCAGAAGAGTTTCTTGTCCACCTCAATAGCCTAAGCCCTTACATTTCTTTCACCAAGGAGATTGAATCAAACAATCAACTTCCCTTTATATTTTTCTTCTCAAAAAACCTAATGGGTCCCTAGGTTGTCGAGTGTTCCGTAAGGCAACCCACACTAATCTCTACCTATACTCTTCTTCTCATCACCACCCTATCCAAAAAATGTGGGGGTCCTTAAAACTCTTGACTTGAGAGCCTATTAGATTTGCAATGAGGATAACTTAATCCATGAGTTGACCCACCTTCGTCATGTTTTCAAATTAAATGGGTACTCCAGTAAGAAATTTTTTAGAGCCTTCAACCAAGCCAAGGAAATTTTCCTTCCCATATCTAAGCCTAACCATTTCATAGACCTCTTGAGTTCTTCTATCCCATACATTGATGGTTTATCTCAAAAAATCTCTAAGATCCTCCTTAAAAAAGGCCTTCATTGTGCTTGCAAGCCTTTTGCTACCTTGAGAAATTGTATCCCTTCTCTTAAAGACTCCAAGGACCTCTTCCTGGACTCAGGTGTCTATAAGGTGGTTTTTTCTTGGGGCACACCTTACATAGGTGAAACAGGTCGCTCATTTAGCACTAGAATCAAGGAGCATAGTGTCGACATCAAACATGAGAGGGTTTTCAAATTATCTTCCCTTGCTAACCACTCTTCTTCTACCAAACACCATATTTGTTTGGAAAACACTCAAATTTTGTACAAAGAAGATAAATTTTTCAAAAGAAGACTCAAAGAAGCCATTGAAATAAATAATCATCCCTCAAACCTTAATTTTGATGAGGGGTGGAGGTTGAGTCTATCCTAGAAGCCTTTGTTAGCCAACCTGAGAGCCCAACTTCCTCCTTCCTCTTGCTAATTGGTGTCTCTTCCTTCCTCCTTTGCTTTTGTGGACCTTTCTTTTCTTCTTTATGTCTCATGATCGTGTGTTTTTTCCTTGCCTTTTGTTGTTTATTCTCTAGATTTTTAGTTAGTATATTTTTAAAATTGATGCATTATTATTAATTTTGTTCAATTTTTTTAGTTAGTAATTTTTTAATTATGTCTAGTTTTCTAATTATTAATTTATATTTATCTTTAGTTTGGTTGAATAAATTTTATTTTATAGTAATTTCTTTGATAAATAAGGTTTAACTAATTGTTTTGATTAATTTATTGTTTCCTTTAATATGACTTTGAGCATTTCAAGCATATTTAAGTTTTTTAAAAATTTAATTGATGTCTCAAAGTTTTTGGTTTTCCTTTATTAAACCTTCCCTTATTAAATTAAATTTTCAAAAGTTTTTTTTATTGCTTCATTCTCTTGTTTTGTGTTTTTATCTTTCCAAATTAATAATAGAATAATCTTTTAGAATTAGTTCTAATTGCCCTTACATATTAAATATCCTTATAGAACAATAATATATTTATAGGAAATAAAAATATTTTTCAATATGTTAAATCATGAATTTTTTCAAATTATATTTATAATTAATAGCATATTTAATAGGTCTAATTATTTTATCTTTAATTTAATGTGTAAACATTTTTTTGCTATTTATTTTTCCTTTATCTCTTGATTCTCCTTTTGTTTTCTTATATATATATTATTTTTTCTCTTATTTTTAACTCATTGTTAGTTTCATTTGATTATTATTTTAGTATCTCATTTTATTTGAATTTATGTTTTTTATTTATTTTTTTTCTTTTGGGTCTACGTGCAACCCCCTTTCTCTCCCTCTTCCCTATGTATTTTTAGATTGCTT
Source organism: Sequoia sempervirens (assembly GCA_007258455.2). Taxonomy (NCBI): domain Eukaryota; kingdom Viridiplantae; phylum Streptophyta; class Pinopsida; order Cupressales; family Cupressaceae; genus Sequoia; species Sequoia sempervirens. The sequence continues at coordinate 90,232,128 of VDFB02058242.1, forward strand.
CTTGGTCTGCAACTATCTATTTTTTCCTTATGATCTTTCTTTAATCCTAATGATGGATCATCGAGTGTGATCTGAAACGTTGATGCAAAAATATTTCACACAATTGAATCCAAAAAATCAACTCAGTAATTTTCCTAGTCATATTTCTTTTTGCATTGTTATCTTCTTTTTCTCCTTTTTTTAGTTGTGCAATTAGCATACCTAGGATAACCACACCTTTGACTTAACTTGTGGAACCTACTTGCCTATTTCCTAGATGGTAATCATTTTAGACTTGCAAGACAACCACTTTGGTGAGAGATTTGATATCTTCATTAGATGGTTTTTCTTTCTTATACCTTTGTCTCATTTGTTCTTTGAGATAATTAAAGTATTTTTTTGGTAACTCATATAGAACATAATGGATATTATGATCATACTAAATGATTCCTCACCCTCATACACATTCAACTAACCGGAATTGGCATCCTCATAATAATCAAGCACACCTCCATTTTCTTGGAATCCTTTTTCTTCTTTAAGTTTTGCAACAAAAAAATTTGATTTATCATGAGACAAGTAGCATATGCCACACCTGAATGAATATTTTTGAATATTCACATGATCCTTCATCAATGGATTAGGGGTGTGTTTCTCTTGGTATCTTTGGTTTGCATTCCTTGGGACCACTTTTTTTTATCATTTTCTTTAGGTTTTTTAGACTAATCATAATTGTAATGTCCATTATGCAATATTTAACCTTCATTAGTGGAAATTTTTTTAGAAGACATACCTTTCTCATTCTTTGCAACCTTATACAAGAGATTCTTTGTGGCCCTCATCAAATTTTTCAATTTATCCTCAGCAGTGAGAGGCTTAATAGAAGTTGTTGCACCTAATTATTGAAGTTTTAGATTATCCCTTTTTCTATCCTTACTAGATGCTCTGAAGTTACTCTCTATATTAATAACCATGGTATAATATTTCATCAATGTTTGAGGGGTTTTTGTCTCATAAGCAGTATCCTAATTTTGAATAAAATTGTCTACAATATAGAACAAGACACAGGTTCATTTGGCCTCACATGGGGATGGACTTTCCTCATTGTCATAATGAACCTATTAATGAAATCAACAACTATCTCATTAACCCCTTTCTTTATAGTAGTTAACTCATAGATTACAAACTTTGGGTCCCTCTTTCTCCATACTGTAGTTAAAAACCATCATAAAGTCCTCCCACGAGTCTATGCTTCTACCTAGAAATTTTATAAACCATTATTTTGTACTTTCTTCCAATGAATAAACACAAATGCTCATCATGGCATATTCATCTTTTATTTGTATTCATATGTTACATTGATGAAATTCCTTAAGTGGTCCTCATCAACGATATCATTGTTAACTTCAAAATTTTCACTTTTATCCTAATCTCAACTAGAATGGGATTAGGATAACCATGAATTCCATAAAATTCTAGATTTTTGTATCTTTCTGATCATAATGGTGGTCTCATTGGAGCAAAATGTTCCAACTCAACAAATGCATAATTTGCAACAAATATGTGACCACCTTATTAAAAAATATGACTTTTCATATGAGTGTTTGAGAATGTATTTTATGATAACCCCTTACAATGTTATGTGCATTCATACATGGAATTGAGAATACTATAGAATATGGAAAATTGAAAGGATGTTTATAGTGAATTGTTTTGAGTGTGTTTGGACGATGGGAGATGGAGCCAATATAAAACTAGTTCCTTTATCTAGTTGGGAAACATAGTTTCTAAATTTATACAACATATGTGATAACTAAAACCAAAGGTGATACCTTAATCAAGATACAACAAAAATACTATACCTTTCAAAATGCACAAGAAAGATGGGATCTAGAAATGTACATTTAGAAAAAAATAAATGGTTTTAGTATATTAAGCGAATCTACTTAGTAATCCATGAAAATTCCCATAAATTTATTTTATTATACTAAAAATATACCTTAAAAATGATTTGCAAGGACTTTACAATCATCTAAATGACAAACTAAACAACACACATCTATAAATATACACCATACAAAGGAGACACTCAACTAAGGTTGATTATTCCTTTAATCAATTACTCTACAAAGATTGCAAAATTTCATTACAAATTTGGGCTGGACCCCAATCATTACACTACCAAAATACCTTTACCTAGAATTGGTATTAAAACCCTAAGGCTTCCTATGAATATCGCTCTTATACTAGTTCAAAAACTAATATTTTTTCCTCCTCCTCTTCTTAGCCAATATATAAATATATATTTTGACACCATCTATAGATCTTGGGGAAATAACCATGGTCATATTTAATTGTGCATGCCTCCCATGTCTACTTGCATAACCTTCACATGGTCATACAATTGAATCCATGTCCTTTACATCATCAACAATATTTTTTTGTGCACCATTAATATCTTAGATGGGCCCAAATGTACCAAGAGGCATCTAAGAGGCCTCATTTATCAAATAATATTCATTTTGAAGTTATTAATGACATCCTAGGTCATGTAGGAAGGTAGGTAGGGATTTTTTTCGAATGTTAGAGTTTTAAGAATTTCCATTCCAAAGAGGGAAGATGAGTAAAAAGACCTTGAAGGTTCGACAAGAATGATGGTATGAGAAACTCCAAAGTCCCAAAAATTAGACTTGGAGGGGAAGGCATGCTAGGGATAACATGTCTAATAGGCATGACAGTATGAGTTCTCTAAAATCCCAAAATTTACAAAGTGGGTTTTTGGAAAGGAAAGTTGGCGGTTGAGGAAAGGATGCATGGATGACCAAACATAAAATTCTAAAAGTCAAGGAAAAGGGGATCATAGGGGGAAATCAAACTTGGAGGAAAATGCATGCTTAGGATGACAAGTTTGATAGGCATCATGATATGAGAGACTTTGAAATCCAAAAATTTGCAAAGTGAAATTTTAGGAAGGAAAGTTGGTAGTTGAGGAAAGGATGCATGGATAACCAAACCCAAAATACTGTAATTCAAGGAAAATAACTTAGATGAGAAAATAAAACTTGGAGGGAAAGACATGCCAGGGATGATAGGTCCAATAGGCATGATGGTATGAAAAACTATGAGATTTAAAAATTTGTAAAGCCACCCAAAGAAAGGACAAATTACAAGGAATTGACCATAAAAGTACTCTTCAATTTTTTTTACAAAGGATATTTGATGAACATGCTTTGAATGAATACCCTTAGACAATTACTCAACAAAGGGACCCAATTGAAGATTTCTCATATCGATTACTAACAAAAGGCATGGGTAGGGTCAAATAAAAACTTATAGAGAAAAATAAGTTGAGACACATAAAAATGAGTTTCCAACACTTTTCTCCATTAGCCAAGCCATGTTGGAGTTCACAACTTCTCTTGTGATCAAAATTTATGTTTTGATACGTTGAATTTATTTGAATCTTATTGAAATAGTCAATATTTTAGTCAAAATCATGTTTTACAATCAAAATCATGTGTTTATGTATTTCCTAGTTGATAGATTTTTATTAATATTTCTTTGTTACAAGAAACTACAATATTCATAGCGGAGATAAGATACCAGCTATATTTTATCCATTTGAATGTATTTTATTGAGGATTTTACTATATAATTTACTTGTGTTTGATCCATGTGTGTATGTGCTTTATCTTTTAGTTTTGGTGGATTTCTTGTTAAATTTTTACAAATATCAAAGGTTGAGATTAATTTTCCAAAAAATAATAGCTCAAGGTGAATAGAGGTATTTGAATTCATGGGCCATCTCCTTTAATCATTTTATCTTGTATTTGACATGTCTTTTAATTTAATTCTAAATGATTTTTTCTATGAAGTTCTTTAAAATGTTTCATTTATATTATTCAATTATGATGATCCCCAATGGACTCTACAACGCAAGTTTAAAACAAATAATGATAAGACACATAGTCGATGCATTCACCACTTCAACCTAGTGATGGCACATGGCCTTAAGATGGTACCCCTCTCAAATAGTATGAAGGTGTTTGAAAATAAAATAAAAACTCACCTTGATCAACTTTTCAAGGATTGGTGGTGGCTTTCCAAGTGTTAGTTTGAGTTGTTCCCCTTAAAAAGGTCTACCTAAATTTGCTTCCACGACTACCCCTTAACCCCAGATTGAATATGAAATGGAATTGCAAGTTTCAAGAGAAAACATGGAAAAAGTTGAGTGCTCAAATTTGGTAATCCAAAATTGAAGCTAATGTTCAGATTTTGTCATGGAAAATCTTGCATTCTAAGCTGCTTGTTGGTGACAGGTTGGGTTACATGTGCAGATCCATCATGTTAAATTCCCTTTTTGCAAATGTGTTGAAAGCTTGAAGCATATATTTTGGGACTGTTTTGTGTCCAGAAGGAAATGGAGGGTTGTTTTTGTGTATCTCTCTATTGTGTTTGAGCATACTTTTAATTGGAAAGAAACTATTTTTGGTTTGGGACTGTAACATAATGTTGTTGTTGATTCTATAAGGCAAATCATCTTGTTTAATTTATGGAAAACTAGATGCACAGTTGTTTTTGTTGATCATGATATTCATCTAGAAACGGAAATGCTACAGTTGTACGCTGACATCATTTTGCAAATTGTTTTTCTATGTTCTCAATTGCAGGGAGTGCCCAAAGTCAATGTGAAGATCTCCAAGCATTTAGACAAGATTAAATGGCATATTTTATAGCTACATAAAAGTGATGTTATGTGTTCTAAGCAGCTTCAAAAAATGTTAAAATTTAGAGTTTGATGGGTCTTCTTGTTTTTGATATAAAAAACAACAAAACAAGGGTGTTGTCCCATCAGTACAAGGCAACAAAGGCCATCCAGAGTAAGCACATTAACAACCGAGTGACAACAGAGAGAAAGCCATCACCCACAACAAATCATACCAAAAACCAAAAAGTAATAGTAACCATAGGAGAAATAGAGTCCTTCATGCAATCATGAAACCAACCAAATAAGTCCAAAGACCCCCAGGGGTCTAACCAAATCAACAAAATTAACAAACAACAAGACATAGACAAAAACAAGAACAAAAAGGCCCAACGGCCTAATTCTTTTCCTTCCTGCAAGGCATATCTTGAATAGCCGTCGCCCAATCCGCCGTGAGGAACTCGAGCAACTCCTTGAAACCAGCATCATCTTCAGCATTGTCCGCGGACTTGTCCTTCTGTAGCAAGCAGAGACTAGTGGCCGACCTGTGCATGACCCTCAGGAAAAATTGAGACACTTCCTGAACCTTTTTTTCCAACCTCTCTCCCCTTTGATGGGTCTTCTTGTTGCTGTCCATTGTTGTTGTAATTTGTATGATTAGTTGTTGTCCTTTCTGGATGTTAGGCCAGATAGCTTAGTTTTGTGAGTTGTTGTTTGTATTACATTATTAGCAACCTCTCGTTGCCTTCTATTTGTATTTTTTTCCGCATTGATTCAATATTAAAAATAAATAAAAAATAAAAAATAAAAACAACAACAAAAACAAACTCAAAACTTTTCAAAATACATATAACAACATTTGAATCATCCTCTTATTGTTTGAACCTATTTAATCACCTACTATCTCTCCTTCAACCAATAATATATCAACATATATTCTCTTTCCTTAAACTTTTATTCATATTTATTATTTTAAACCTACGTTCAACCTTGTTAAATATCAAACAAATATGATAGTTTATATTTCTAGACATGAAATTTATAGTTGAGTTCTAATAGCATTATCCAAAGGCTCATGCCATTGTCATTTTATCATTAAAACTATATGTTGACATGTGTCATCCATAAACTTAGAAAAAATTACAATATCTAACCACCAATGAGATGGGTTCCACACTTTATTCATTCATTTATTTTTTCGTGGCTCATTAAAAAGGGATAGATCTAGGAATTTATGTCTCTTCACACGAATATCAACTATCAATGCTAAAATAGGGGAAAATTAAGTTGTAGGCTATTTCCTTTAGATGTTTTGCCTAGGCGAATGAGAAGTGGATACATATGATAAAAAGATAAAAATGTAAAGCATGTTCGAATACATGTCAAATGAGAGGTACTACCAATTTAAGTTCTTGGAAAACTATTTTTTAGCATTTGGTTATTGGGAATTGGTGGTATGTGCATACTATTGTGAAAATTCTTGTAACTATGATATCCATGACTAATTTTTAGTATCTATCATAGTACGTTTTTACATAAGACTTTGGTGGTTATTTTGTCTTTTTATATGCCTAATGGAAAAGTAAGGATAAATAATATGATAGAGGAATTTGAGGATGATGGGGTAGCTTCCTATGTGTTGGATAAGAAGAGTCTCTCTAGAATAATTTATTTTTATAGGGAAATTCATTTTTCTTAGTATAATATAATATTTTTAATTGTCACACGTTCATATCTCTTATATGTGAACCCACTACTTCTTTTAATGTCGTAGGTGCTTATTAAATATATAAATTGCTCTTCCTTCTTTAACAAATTGATAAAACGAAGTGGAAGAATTTATTTAAGTGAACCACCCACTTGATTCATTGCTTGTTTTCCCTTTCTATAGTGGAGGAGTGGGTGAGGTGGGTGTAGGGGCACACAAATAATATACATAATGGAATCTAGAAAGCATTGAGGTAATGAAAGAATTCAACTTAATCCATCAAGTTCAACATTTAATTCAATATTTTTTATTTTATCTAATCAAAACATATTAATTGAGGTAGAATTGAATGATTCAATTCAAACATTTCTAATAAAAGGAAGGTGCTAACATTCTTAACAATTCAAATATACATCAATTTATCCAATTATTTTGGTGAGAAAGGATCTGCATATACATCTAATTATATTATAGTATATTTTTAGAAGGGCTAATAATTTTCAAGTGCCTAATTAATTCCTTTATGTAATAAGTGTTGCATAGCAACTAAACCCTTCCATTGCAAAATGTTTGAAATTAGAATATAATAGTAATTGGTGTTAATAGCTAATCTCTATTTTTACAATGTACTTGAAAGTTTACCTACAACTATTACTTTTGAAACCTCTTGCCAATTAAAAGCTAGTGTTATTCCTTATCGTTTGCTAGTTTTGAATATTTAATGAAGTCGTACAAATATGATATAAACCCTAGAAACCCACATGTCAACACCGAGCTAAAATATAATTATTAAGTAGTGTAATACATTTGGAGGGTAAGAGAATGGTTCATTTAATTTGGACAAGTTAACTAAGCCATAAATCTATGATGAAAAGAGAATACCCAACTTGAAACACAACTCTTTAAAATCATACATGCAACAAAATAAATGCTAGAAATTAAATAAAATCTGTTGGAAATGTCTCATACTCTTCATTCAACATCTCTTGAGCTGTTACAATAACAAAGCAATGATTAAGCACAATTGAAAACACATTCATTTGCAACAATATAGGTTGATTAATTCCATTAAAAATATGATCCAAAACTGATAAGAAACAACAAGAAATGTAATTACAAAGTTTTTCCTTCAACCAAACTTCTTTCACAAGTTTTTTTCCTCCTACAACTTGCAAATCCTCAACTGAAACCTCTGCTAAAACTCAACCATGGATTCTCCAATCCATTTGCTGCTATAAATACCTCTTCAAACTTGCAAAAACATATTATTTTTCCTCCCCCAACAAGAAGGTATGCCTTAGAATTAAGAGTTTCAAATCTGCAGCAACCACTTCAAAAATGATAAAATAAAGCATATAAATTAACTCCTTCACAACTTTCCTGTAACTCCCAATTTTCTATCCCTGGAAATAAGACAACATGCTTTCAAATATGAATAAAAAATCGTTGAATATTGAAAAGGCATCTTTTTTGTAACCTTCATCCACGATTGGCCAAGAAAAGCACCACTTCCTCACAAATAGGAGCCCAAAAATAGAAAAAGCCAAACCACATGCACTTGGGCGTCCAAATTCTTCATGTAAAAGTTTAGGAACAATAAATTAGCTATTATAACTTGTAACTCCCAAAATTCCATTCCCAAGAAGGCATATTTGAATGTTTTTCCTTTTTGAACTTTGAAAACTCAAAATTTGCCTCCTAAATTGTCTCCAACACCACAATTTTCGCAACAATAAAATAAGGCTAATTATTTAATTCCATATTTTGGCCTTAATGCCACATTTATTTCTCACACAAAATTATTAAAATTAAATTAAAACCAAAATTTAAATCACTCCTTTTTTTTTGGTTGATGTTGATCACAGTTTCACCTAGGATGCTCCTGCATGAGACACCCCAGGTAGAAAGAAATGTTTCATGAGTTGCACTCAAAAACATTTGTAGAACATGTGCTTGTTTTGGATCCACTTAATTTCTTTGTCTACTGGAATCTTCTTATTCATCAAATTATGCAAGCTTACAACATTATATCCTTTCATCTTTACTCCTCTACCCTTCATGTATTTCAAAACTTTTAATCTAACCTCCCACCATATACTCCAATAGAATTAACAATCAAACATATACCTCCACCTTCAACAAAATAAATGTACTTCATTACCTCTATTGTTGTTTTACTTGTTTCCTCCTCCTTTACCATGTCTTCTCGCTTAAATATCACTATTTCAACGTCTTCTATAGGACATTAATAAGAGACTAATTTTCTACTTTCCCTAAAAAGGAATCATAGTCACAAATCAAAACATCATCTGCTCTTTTCTCTAACAAAGATTTATTAGAGAACTCTTCATTTACCTTCACTTTACACTCTTCAAATTCAACTTTTTCAAATTGATCTATTGCTACAACAAAGTCTTCATCAAAGCAAACATCAAAATATGATTTTACCTCACCTTCTATTGCAACCTTCATCTCACCTGAGATTAAATCATCCCACTCTTTTTCAACTACTGTCATTATAATAAATCATCCCCTTCACTTTCTTTTATGTCCTTTAAAGGACACTCTTCTACTGCAACTTCATTATACTCACATTCATCTTCATAACAACATTTATCAAAATTAAAGTTTACCTTAGTATCTTCCACTACTGCAACTTTTTTTTCCCTTGCAATAGTTTGATCCCATTCTCTTTCAATCTGAATGAGTAAATCATCCTTCTCAACTTCATAGGCATTCTTTAAAGAACTCTCTTCTACTGCTACAATCACTGTAGTCTCATCCTCCATGTCTTCCAATAGACATCTCTCAGCTTCAGGTTCCTCTTATGCACTCATCCTCTTCCTCTTCCTCAATATCACATGCATGACACTCTGTTGCATCCTCTTTCTTTCCTACATTCAAAACATCATTAGAAAGATTAAAAAATACCTTCAACTCTTCTATTCTCCAGTTTCAAGACCTCTCAATGCCTAACAACACAAATCTTCAAACCCTCAAGTTTTACTTATGTAAATTGCCTCCTTCAACAACTTGTTTACAAAACCCTCTTCCAATATTATTGTAAACTACCTCCTTCGGAAATCTGTCTACAATCATGGGAACCTCAACTCCTCTAATCCCCTTAAAATTTCTTCTTACTACTTGCACATTCATTTGCAAACAAAATCCATAAATTCTCCACCCTCAAGTCCTGGTGCAAACTGCCTCCAATCGACACTTCTTCCTACACACTCAAGAATTCCCACTCTGATACCGTTGATGTAAACAAAATACCCAACTTGAAACAAAACTCTTAAAACTCATACATGCAACAAAATAAATGCTAGAAATTAAATCAAATCTGTTGGAAATGTCTCATACTCTTCATTCAACATCTCTTGAGTTGTTACAATAACAAAGCAACAATTAAGCACAATTGAAAATAAATACATTTGCAATAATATAGGCTAATTAATTCCATTAAAAATCTGATCCAAAGCTAATAAGAAACAACAAGAAACAATTACAAAGTTTTTCCTTCAACCAAACTTCTTTTACAAGTTTTTTTCCTCCAACTTGCAAATCCTCAACTGAAACCTCTGCTAAAACTCAACCATGGATTCTCCAATCCATTTGCTGCTGCAAATACCTCTTCAAACCTAAAAAAAACATATTATTTTTCCTCCCCCAACAAGAAGGTATGCCTTAGAATTAAGAGCTTTAAATTTGATAGCAACCACTTCAAAAATGACAAAATAAAGCATATAAATTAACTCCTTCACAACTTTCCTGTAACTCCCAATTTTCTATGCTTCCAATATGCTTTCAAAAATGAATAAAAAATCATTAATATTGAAAAGACATCTTTTTTGTAACCTTCATCCATGATCGGCCAAGAAAAGCACCACTTCCTCACAAATAGGAGCCCAAAAATAGAAAAAGCCAAACCACATGCACTTGGGCATCCAAATTCTTCATGCAAAAGTTTAGGAACAATAAATTAGCTATTATAACTCGTAAGTCCCAAAATCCCATGCCCAAGAAGACATATTTGAATATGTTTTCCTTTTTGAACTTCAAAAACTCAAAATTTTCCTCCTAAACTGTCTCCAACACCACAATTTTTGCAACAATAAAATAAGGTCAATTATTGATTCCATATTTTGGCCTTAATGTCACATATATTTCTCACACAAAATTATTAAAATTAATATAAAGCACTCCTTTTTTTTTGTTGATGTTAATCACAGTTTCACCTAGGATGCTCTTGCATCAATCTATACTATAAATTTACATGTCAAAAATAATCCTAAGTAGGATGAGTAGGAGTCAAACTTGATACTTGAGTTGGAGGAGGTTGTGCTAAGGCCGAAGATCAAGGAAAATGATGCTCCTTTGCATGTGGAGAGGCTAATAGACCTTGATCTTGACAACCTCTCTAAATGCAAAATATAGATTGAGAAACTATAAGACTAGATTGCACTATAAGTTGACACTAATGCTATTACATATATTTGAGATATTAGGAAGCTTGAAATAACATGTGTGAATTATGATTACCACCACTAGATACAAGGCTATTTTTTAATTAATTGTGAATGCCATTTCAATTGAATATGGATAATCAATAGAGTTGAAATTTTAGTCTTGTATAAATATCTAAATAAGACGTGTGCATATAGTACTGTAAAATTAATATTTGTTATCTATAGTAGATATAATAGAAAATTATATCAACTATAAGTAATTTTCATGCAAGACAACTTCTTTGATGTAGAAGCAATTTTATATTGATTTAGCACATCACATCACAGGAATAAAATGACTACATATGGTGATGACAAATAGTTTTTAATTTCATTTCAAATATATATTATATGGTTAAAAATAATAACAATTATATAAGTTTTGTAGTTGATGATAACTATATTTATATGATTGGTCTTTTAAAATAATGAATTGAAATACTAAAAAATGTCAAAACCACTACATACAATTTTTTTTTATTCAATATAGACTAATAAGGTATGAGGGAACTTTTAAAATAAGAAGAGTACAACGATATGATTGGCTAGTTGACTTTAGTTCATATTTAGATTGATTACTATATAATCCTTGTCATGATAAGGACATAAATTGTCCCTCCAAGTATAAGTAATTAATATTTATTCATAATATCATAGAACATACTATTCCTTTCCATTCAACCTATTCCCCCTCTAGTTGCTATTAGTACTTCATGTTATTTTACAAGAGATATTTTTTTGCATGACTTATATCAATAAAACATCCCTCTCACCATTCATTTTTTTTGCCTCTTCAATTTATGGCATTAGAGAAAGTAACACCTTTCAATAATCTTTTGGGGCTTTCCATATTGACTTGATACATGCTATAAAATGAATTGGGCCCTTTCAGAAACACTTTTACCAATAATATTAAAAAACACCTTTCAATAATATATTTAAATACTGTTCCTCAATATTTGAAATTTTCAGACATTAAAATATCAAATTCTATATTAAAAGAACTATAATATAACATGCTTTCGGCCGTATAACATTTATATACTCGAATTTACCAACAAATAATATAAAAAATAATTCAAATTTCTTCCTTATATCTCACAATTCACAATAAAAAAATTCCATATAATTCATTTCCACTCCATTATTTAATTTTGTTTTGAGTGAGGCCTCTTTTTGGACGGTTATCAAATGCATTAATAATGGCATCCTTAAAACGTACCGGGGAACACATTCACGTGTTATGGACTTAAATAAGACACGTGTAACACATAAGGATAAGGCTGGGAAGACATTTTGGCACTCCACATTATCTTGTTTGTTGTTTTATTTAATAAAAAGCAAAGTATCTGCTCTATGTGGAAGTATGACGTCATAACTCACTAATCCTATCATTTTTAATTAACTTTTCCATAACATGTCTTATCCTAGAATAAAATACTGGTTTGTAACCATGGAAGTGGCATTAAAGACAAATCTATACATGTAAAATATATATACAAAAATATGAATAACTCTTGTATTCTTGTCTAAAATATACATGGTAAACAATACACTTTCACATTTGCATTTCCATAAAATTGATTTTATGTTATATTTGTGAGTGTAAAGATGGTTTTTAAACTTTTAAAATCAAAATTCAAATTAATTTGTACACAAAGGTGTTGCATAAAAATAAATTTTAATTAAAGTATAATTTTTTTTAAACTGTATAGTAAGATGTATAAAAAGATAAGCCCCAATTCATTATGATTATCTAACATGCATCTAGAATCTAGTAAAGAGCTTTGCAATTGCAATATAAATGATTGTCATAAAAGCACAACATCAACATTGTGTCAACACTAAATATATTATATGATTATCTGTTGTCTTCAATTATGATTCTATGTTATTGACTCAATAACAAGGGTTTGACCAAAGAATAACACACCTAACTTGGCAAGTTGTTTTATAATGTCCATGAACACTACCCTTTGTACATGTAACTTGAAAACATAAAGTCAAATGAGTTCTAGACTCCAAAATCAATAAAATTTAAACCCAAAAGTCAAGTTTAGATTTGCACGTATAATTTAGATCCATTGTTGTGAAAGTGAACTAAAGCAATAAACACATTTTCTTCATATTAAGGAAACCATCTAATATATCTTAATTTTTAGCATATTAGTGAGTTAGAAGAAAAAATTTCCATTGTCAAATCAACGTTGAATCTAAAGCTAAGTGCCACTAATTTATTTATTTATTTATTTAAATTCTACACATTTATTCTAGTGAAATAATTAGTTTGAACTCTTTATCCTAGGTTAGATTTTTATTCATTGTGGATTAATTTATTTACCTTACGATATTCACGTGAGTTGTGTTATTTTCCCTTACATAAAATGGTGAACGTCCCCTATTTAATACCCCCTAGGATTTTTCCTTATAATGTATTCCTTTTACATTGGGATTTCAATATTACATTTTTTAATTTTTTTATCTTTCATTTTATATCTAATTAGGTTTTTGATCCATTCTTATTTTTATTTTATTTATATTCTTTGGATTATAGTTTGGGCCTTAATTTTAATATTTTATTTGATCCCTAGCCACCCAACCTTTGATTGTGCATTTTTGTTAAATCATTTATCATGAATCCTTACAAGGCTTTGTTTCATAATTATCTCCAAACATATATCATGTATTATAAGATGATTTCATGCCTCATTAATTCCTATGGTTTTTTTCTTGCTTCATTCATTCCTATTCTTTGATGCTTGATGATATGACATCCTTCTTTGATATTATGATGCGCTTTACGATCCAAGGGTTAGTTGTTTTTGGCATCTATCTAGATTCTCCTCCTTTACAAACTTTGTTATTTCTTCCCCATTTATTTAAAAAGATTTTATTTCATTTTTATACTCAATTCATGATGATTGTGCCTCTCATGTGATGGATAATGATGATGTAACTCTAACTTCTAGTGACATATCTTAGGATAATAGTTTGTGTATGAGATTACACCTTATTTATCTACTTATGATGGAAAGCCTTGTGGTATTATCATTTATAGATATAATGGTATCCCTAATTTTATAATTGCAGGGTCATATCCCTTTGATGATGCATCTTATGAGGAGTCTAGGGATGATTTATGTGAGTTACCTTCTTTTATACATTAGATGACATGATTTGTATAGATAGTTATTTTACATCTCATGTTGATTGAATATTCATGATGATTATTTTCCTTACACCTAATGTGACTTTGCCTCATTTTTTTACATGACTCGTGATGATTAATCCCCTAGTATTATGGTCAATAGTGTAGTCATACCTTCTTGTGATTCCTCTAGATATTTTTCTTCATATGTTATTGTTATATCTAGTGAGCATCCTATGTCTACATCTCATGTTTATTCTCTTCTCATATCAATACATAATCATACATGTTCCTCACTTGGTACATATTTATTTTAAGAGCATAATGAATATGTGTTCAATGCTATTTTTTGTTTTTATGAGCCTCTTTTTGATATGTTCTTGCTAGGATGTCCTATCTATGATGACTATCCTTGTAATGGGGTTTATGGTGCTTGTATTCCTTCTACTATTGTTGATAATCCTAATATTTTATGTCAAATGATATTGATGATTTATTTGGTGATGAGCTTAGTGATAGTTCTTTCTATGCTTATTATGCGGTTGATAACTCTACTCTGTGATTGCATTATTGATGGTGATAGTATAATTCATGTTTTTAATGCACACAATATTTTTTATTATATAATATCTATATTAGTTCTCAACACCCCATCTTCTATAAATGCATCTAGACATTATGATTTACAGTATACTAATTTTATAAATAATGATTAGGATGTTTATTCCTTTCTCCTTGAATATTTATTTCACGAGGATCCTCTTAACACTTGTGTGGTTGACAATGGTGATTTAATTTATTTTCATGAAATGATGACCATTATTTTCAACTTACAAACACCAATAATACACATGTTGAAAATAATTTTTCTTATGATCTTTCTTGCACCCGTAAGCTTTATAGTGCACATATTATTATATAGCCATGTAATGATGTATCAGTGCATGGAAATGAGTAATATCACAATGGTACACACTTACATCTTAAACATTTTATTATAATGTGATACACATGCTAATGATGAGATGTTTCTAACATGTACATTTTTAGACAAAACTTAGTCGATGAATCTTTCTTATGGTTTGATCTATCTTATATATTTCATACTATATATTCATGGATCTTATATGCAATTTTGAACAAAATTTCACTTTTTCTTCTCATGAATGTATGCAAACCATACTAATATTTTAATATCAAGTGGCTACAATGTAGTTCCATTTTCTTACCCTACTATGCCACTTGAGCAACAACATAAGCATGAGGTCACATTAAAATAATTTAATGGTTGAGTATGATTACATTTAAATATGTCTTTTTGAATATAATATAGTTCCAACATAATTGGGTGAGATCTATTTCTCAAGGCATTTTTTAGTGTTAATTTGTCACCAATTAGTTTTTTTCCTTTTGAATGTAAAAAAAAGTGAATAAAATGCATTTGATGGCACATTCTTTCACCCAAACTTCGATATTATTTTCATGTACATAACACTAGATCAACCTAGAATCATTTCTTTTATTTCTTAGAACAACATTAGATCATCATGTTGTTTAATCTAGTTTGGGCTCCATTAGAGAGACAACTTTTAATATGGGTTCAATTGAATTCCATTTTATTTTTATAAAATTATGTTTCTATCACCTACCTTTTTACATTAATTGTTTTCAATATTTATGAAAGTTTCCTTTCTACTATCACTAATTTAAGGAAAAAGTTGACATAATCAACAATGAAATTTTAGGAAATTAAGGGCAAAGGGTGGTGTGATCACCAATAAAATTAAAGGAAATCAAGGGAAAAGATAGTAGGACCACCAAATAAATTACAAGAAATTAAGAGAAAAGGGTTGTGTTCTTTCCAATGAAATTATAGTTAGTTTAGGGAAAACATTTATAATCTCCATGCAATTATAGGAATTTTATGAAAAATATGTATTATCACTATGAAATTATAGACACTTTAGGGAAAACATGTTCCATCATCATGAAATTATAGGTGGTTTTAATGTGTTTAATTTCTTATGAAAAAAGTTATTTTTTGGGCTAGATGGACAAACATTTAGTGTGATTGTGGATTCAAATTTATCTAAAAAAATATCCATTCACTCATTACATATTCAATTTCTCTATTTCTTGAATGATTTTTTTTTAATTTTTGGGTTTTTAATTGACCAATCTATTGTAAACTATGAGATAGGAGGGTACTTTCTCAAAAGTAGAAAAATAGACAAACAATACAATTCTAATTAAATCTCCCATTCCTAGTGGGTTATAGAGAAATATCATTGTTAATTATCAATTTATATTATATTTTGTATTATATATTGATTAATTAATATCTATAACCATATTTTCCATGTGTTAATATTGATATAAATGTCTTGATTAGGGGTAAAAAATGGGTTTTGAAGGGGCCCAAAACCCTTTACAAAAGAAGACAACTGAAACTCAAGATAACAAGAGTAAGCATAAATCAACCCAACAACAACAAGCTGCTAAAAAAGATAACTCACATACCACTAGTAGCCCAACAACAACCACTAACAGATAATCAAGACATCATAGGCTACAAAAGACACACAAGCATGAGCTCAAAGCCCAGATATAACCTGGTTTTATCCAGGACCAGAAACCCCACCCAAGTTTTGACTATAATAAAAAAACCACTTGAAACAATTAGGAAACATACCAACACAATAAAACCAACCATCTACTCAAAAATAATAGACCATAACCCAACAAAATAAAAGGAAATTTAATGGTAAAGAATGCCATTAAACCCAACCTCCTAATCAAAAACGCCAACACAGAAGAGGAGAGACACCCCTTGAAGCTCCCAAGCACACCACAAACCAGCTCCAAATTGACCTCAAGAGGACCGAGCTCCCCTCTATAGGAGAGGATATTGTGAAAACCCAAAAAACCAAGAGAACACTTCTTCAACAACCTTGACCTCCACCTTGATAGGAGAAACTGCCACCTCAATAGGAACACCACTAGAGGAAACTAGAAAAGAGGACATCCATCCACATCCAACACACCCACCTCCAACTCAATAGGAAATGACTCTTGATCATCAAGAGTTGTCTTCGCCTCAATAGAAGACATAGTGCATAGGAAATGTAATAGAGTCAAAGCTCCAGAAGAATAGGGAGCCACACCATCCTTTGGTTGAGCATGTAGGATCTCCAAAAGAGAGATCACACCCAAACTAGTAGCAAACTCCAAGGGAGCAAGAGGGAAAGGCATTCCACTCCACCAGCTTAAAACATCGCCCAGCATCCAAGTTAGACCCAAAAATAAAGAACTCCAAAAGAGAGCTTGGAGCCAAAAGCAAAAGAAAACCCCCTTCAAGAAATATATCCAAGACAACCACAAAGGGTACCCAAAAGCTCTGATATAGATCCCAAGAATAACACAAGAAGCCAATGAAACCCACCTCCTAGTAAGCGCCACCGAAACTCCATCATTAGAAACACTTTCCCCAGTAGAGAGAACCCACAATGGGTACCCAAAAGCTCTGAAAGAGAGCCCAAGAAACAAAAAAAACTCCAAGAGCCCTACAACACAAGCATGTGCCACACCTCCAACAACAAAGGCTTATCCTGAACATCCAACAAAGCCAAGCAGATCCTTCTCTCAGTAGGAGAAAGAAAGGGCTTCCTCAAGCCAAGAGAAGATCCACCCCTTCCTAACTCAACACAAAAATCCCTACGAGGAGAAGAGCCTCCTCCCAACACACCATGAGAAACGTCAACTACTCCTAGCCAAACAAAGGGGAGAGTCATAGAATGCACATTAGGGTAGAAAACACTCGCACCAACAACCACAACCAAGGTCGTCCCATAGCTTCTCCCACCCACGCTCACCATAACATCGCCATAAGACACATGGGGTCCCTCGGAAGCAAGGAAAACAACACTCCAAATAGGAGTAACCAACACCCAAAGTATGCCAGACATTGTCCAAGGAAGGACAGGTCGCAACCCATAGGAAACAAAGGTAAAGACCCCTCCAGCGAAGCAGTTGCCAACATCCTCTGCCACATCAAAAGACAAACCCACATGGAGCCAAGCCAGCTCGCAACTCAACCTAGACTCCAATAGCTGCTCCCAAATCTCCATCATCCTTCATAGAATCCTCCTCACCCTCAGAGGATTTCAAATCGCCTCCTCTGCATGCTCTCCCATTCGCTCTCCTGCTCACCATTTCGCTCCTTGATATAAATGTTATTGTTGCATAAAATTACATTTGTTATTATATATTTCTTATATTTTGATATCGATATAAAACATTATTATATATTGTATAGATTTACATAATTATTTTTCCCAGTGTTCTATATTTTTTATGTAGAGGAAAAATAAAATATTAATTATACACTTTTATTTTTCTTTTACACATTATTTTGAGGGGATGTGGTTGAATAAGAAATAGTAAGCATAATATACAAAACAAGTGTATGCACTTTAACAATATTCTTCCTTGTCACATGAGAACTCTCTTGAATAAAAGAGAATGAATTTATATTCAAGGCTTCTTATTCTAAATATTGATTCTTTCATAGAATATGTTCCTACACTTCCATTAGTAAAAAAAATACAATGCATTACATAATGAAGTCATTATTATACTAAACACATTTTTTCATCTAATAATATTTTAAATGTTATAAAAGTTTACACAATATTACATTAATATAACAAATATTTGGAACATAAAAGAAAAATAAATAAATAATGAGCATATCTTCATATGTTTAGATTTAAATTGAATGAGTGTGTAAGGCGAGGTTAAATAATTGAAATAACTAGTTTATTTGTGTGTGAGGGGGAAATAATCAATTAGAATGCAAAGCAAGATCAAGATTAAAAATTGAAATTAGGATATATCTAATTCAAAAACTCTTAATCTATTCCTATTCCATCACTTATGAAATGAACAATCTAAACTATTTGAACTTACGAAATGAAATCCTAAGATTAACACAATGAATTCAAAAGAAAAGGAGAGGTTACCATCTCATGTTGGAGTGTATTTGCATGATGTTGGGTTGTTTGTATCATTGCAAAGCCTCCATTGTTCGTGTGCAAAATCTTGATGAATGATGCTTGGTTGATCAAAAAAGGTTGAAGCTCTATCAATGGTGATTGCGACAACACTTCATTGCAAAAGTATGTTGATTCTCTAATCTATATTATTGAGGAGAGAGGTTTGTTATATAGGAAAAGAGATTTCGAATCAACGATTAGGATTGTGTTGGAGAATATCCAGGTCAATAGTCAAAATGTGTTGAGAGGATTTAGACATGAGAAGATTGTGAAAAGTTGATTGCACAATTAGGGTGATTGAAGAATAGATTGGCTAGTCAGGATTTATATTGATCAGTCAACAATTGATTGATTAGTTAGCAATTGATTAATTTTAGTTAGGAAATAGATGGCTGAGTTAGAAAAAATAGATTGCTTAGCTAGAAATCCATGATTTTGTTATACCCCTCATGTTACTACTTGATTCTTGATATTCTCTGTGGTTTTGTTTGGCACATTGTGATTTTGATGACACTGTTGATATTATGTTGTGGTAGCTTAGACTGTTACTGATTATATACTCTTATGTTATCATGGATATTATGATGATATTTTATTACGATTGTTTTGATGAAATTATTTGGAATGCAGTAGTCTAGAGGATAGTAATTGATGATATTGATGCAAATTAATGTAAATTTATAATGCTTTAGATGATGATATGTTTTGGTGAGGGGACAGGTAGCATCACTTGTTCACGAGCGCCCTGCTACACTGCGAATCCTTCTCACGATGCTTTGTAATCGATTATATGTATATATGTGGTGTATCACCTTATTGGATGCAGGCTTTGCAAGAATAAGACTCGATTCCACCTATTTCGATAGGTCTGGGCGAGCATTGTACCAACCCAATGGCAGGAAGTTGAACAAAGGTGACATGGAAGTAACTCCGTTCCAAGGTGTCAACAGTCTTGTACCTTCTTGGTTTGTGCGTCTTAGTCACAGTCATTGTGTTGTTGCATTGGTCTTTGTATGTTATTGTGCTTTCATGACTTATTTAATGTGGTGTATGATTTTACATTGTGATTTAAATAATTAAACAATTAATAAAATAAAGTATAAAGTAATTAATAAATAAATAAATAAATAAATGTTGTAGTAGTTTGCGAAAATATTAAATGTGTTTTGAAGAAAATTTTGCAAATGGCTGTTGTTAATTATTTTACTGTGCATGTATTTATTTAATTTGGTTGTGGAAATGATAAATAAATAAACAAATAAAAAGCTCAATCTTTTGTGGATTTGAATGTATTTGAATTTTATTTTATTTGGAGAAGTGACTTTTGGTATTCACAGGAAGAGGAATGGAAGAGACTTTTGTGTGTGATTTTATTTAGGGGAATTTTGTTGGTAAGGAGTTGCATTCTCTTTCCAACAAATTTTGGAGAAATTTGGTAGTCAATTTTCTGTTATAGTATTGCATTCTTTTATTATTCTGAGAATTCATTGAGGAGTAAGATTTGAGTTGAGGGAGAATCTTGGAGCTACTGCTGGGAAACAATCGTTGGCGGAGGATTGGAACGGCAAGAGGGATAGAGCTTCTACAGATCTTCTTCAAACGCAGGATGCCAACTTCTTTTCTTATTTATTTGTTGTAGCATCAAATAGAATAGCCATTGATAGGAATTGTTTCGCTGTGTATGAAATTTTCATCTGGAGTTGGAATTCAAATGTTTGTGGGAAGAAAATCTATTGGGTTGTTGTTTACTCAACGGAAATTTAACTGGGGATCGGGATTGCTGTTTGTTAAAATGGAATTTGGTTGGGTTCTGGACTGTCAATTATTAGATTGAAATTTCTGGGAGCTTGGGACTGTTGTTTATTTAAATGAATTTTGGTTGGGTTTGGGAATAAACACTGTTACTGTTGTATTTTACTGGGAAAAGAAATAATTTTCTTATATATGAACTTTGCATCTGTATATTTTTGCCCTGTTTATATATATATATCCATTATGTTATCAGGATTTGTATTGTGAAATATATAAATACATATATATATGTATAAATATATATATAGATGAATATATATATATATATTATATACATATATAAATGTAATTATATTTATACATATATATTTATGAAATTCCAGTAACTCTGTGTTCTGCCGTGTTCCCACGGCTTAAATAAAAAAATTTAATTCGTTTGTTTTTATGTTGGGCCGATCGAATGGTGGTTCAGCCTCGGTCGTACCCACCATTCGGCCGTCCGAGGCTTCGCGCGACAGTCTAAGGACTGTCCGCGGCAGTCCTTCGGACTGCTGCGTATAGTTCGTAGACTGTCCACAACAATTCGTCGGACTGTTGTGACAGTCCGTGGACTGTTCATGCCGGATGGCCTTTAATTTCGTTTGAATTTTTTTTATTTTAAATGGGTTTCGATATGCGTTTAATTTAAACGAAAAGTCTTTTCTTTAAATGACATTGGTTGATAAGTATTTAAATATATATATATATATGTATATGTATATATATATTTATATATATATATATTTATATATATATTTAATTATTTATTAAATCGTATATGGTCTTCTGTAATTTTTAAGTGCACTGTTAAGTTAATTTTTTCTGTTTGTAAACATAATTCTTTTGTTTCTGATATGATTAAAACATAATTGTATTATAGTGAGAACATGAAATTAGAAAGGAATTTCTATTAATTTGTTAAATTATTAACTTGATGGGATGGTATAGTAAAAAGGCAGATTGTGAATATATATATATCAGCATTGATTGTTTAATTCTTTATTTTAATATGTGTATGGTAGAAATGGAATTTAATATAGGAATTGAATAAGTTATCTTTTATTTTTATTTTGTGAAATTGTAGTCTTGTAGACTTGTGGGTTTTGGGACATTGTTAGTGCTTTGATGTGGGAACCCTTTTTGTGTTAGTGCTTTAGTCTTCCAGAGGATTGTGATTTTGTTGAATTTATATCTCTTCACTTTGAGTTTCTGTTAAGTTAAGAATGGGGTGTACCGAATTATGAGATTTTGTTATGGTACTTAATTTGCGAGATGAGTTATGCCTCGTGTAATATTTTGTTGTTGCATTTTGATGTTTAAGATTGGAATGGTACATCCCCTGTTTCTTTTTGGTTTTGGTTGGGTCCCTAGGGAGAGTGGCTCCTCGTGGGGGCCAGCGCCTCGTTTAAGGGGAAGGGCTCAGGATAACCCACGAGTGAGTTAGTAAACAAGTGAAAACCTAATAATTAACTTAGGAGGGTTGGGTAGTAATATCATTACAAGATTTTAAAATGGATGCCTCGTCTTCATTAGTGCTTCCGCAGACTAATGGAAGGTTGAGAAGGCCGTGGTTGGCAAGGTCGTGACCTCGTCTTCACGAGAGGTCTACGGCTCCGCATGAGTCACCCTATGGACCGATGCCTCCAGTTGGGAGGAAGGGCACAGTGTAGCCATAGATGGGACCGGCGCCTCCAGTTGGGAGGAAGAGCACAGGATAGCCCATGTAGGACTATGCGATGACACTCTCCCCTAGTTGCCCATGTGTTTTATTTTGCTGTGTTCCTCTTGAAGTAGGTTATGGGAGTTGGTTGGATTGTTGATTAAATGAATTTAAATTGATTTATGATTTAATGTCTTAATACATCTTTGGTGTACTTTGTGGTTTTGTATGATCTCATTGTTATTCAGAGCTTGTACTCTTATGGTATTATTATATGATGTTATTGTTTGTTTCATTGTAATTTGGAGTATTGTGTTATGGTTCTATGTTGGTACTTTTTGTATACTTGTACATCAGTCTTGGTCAGTTGACATTCTTGGTCGGAGTTACTTCTCTGTCACCTCTTAGCACGGGGGTGGTCGGGTGGAACGTGCTCCGCACACCGTTGGGTTCCCCATCAGTGTTCATTGGCACAGTCTCATCCTTTTGAAGAATTGTACCAGTTGATCTTCATGTATTTTGATAATCTTGTATATTGTATTCATCCCACATGATTGGGAATCATGATGTAAATTATGTATGGATATGTGGTGTATTTAAAAGAAGTTGTAATATAAATTTCTATCTTGTATCCTTATTTGGTTATGTTATTCCTCATGGTTTTACCTTATGATGGAATCCATATATATATATCTAATGTTGTCATTATTAGTTCCTTTTGATATCTCATGAGTTGATGTTTTGTAATGTTTATTTTTGATGTGACCTCGTGTGCCCCAAAGAACATAGTCGGTTAAGTTATTGTATTATAATGAAGTTATGTTCATATACATGATTATTTGATATTGGTTATATTGATTATTGTTGTTCTTTTAAAAATATATATATATATATTTGCGTTCTTTATTTGTTTGTTCTTTGGGGCTTGCACGGCGGGCGTTACAGATTTTCTCAATTAGAAAGTGGGTGAGAAATATTAATTAATTAATTCCTTTTTGAAGTTGAATGTGCAAATCAATTTTGACTTTTGCAAATAGAGTTGCATTAGTTTGATTTTATTTTTGATAATTTCAATTTGGATAGCTTGATTTGATTATTCAAATTTTGGAGGGAAAGTGTCATAATTAAATTATTAAGATTTAATAATTCAATTAATTTTGAGGAATAAGGCAGATTAGTGACGTAATCAAATAATTGGCATTGTTTGACTAATCAAGACAAAATAAGATTAGTTTAGGACTTTATTAAATAAATGTAATTTATTTAATTGGTCAAAATGATGAAACGTGAATCAATCAAATAATGTTGTTTTATTCGATTAATAGTAGAATTAGGGTTTTCAAGAGTTTATTAAATAAATGGTATTTATTTAATTTGTCGAGAATGATGAAAAAGTAAATTAATTAAATAATGTTGTATTATTCAATTAATAGGGGAAATTAGGGTTTTGGATGTCATTTGATGATCGTGGGATGATTTTGAGATGATTTGAGATGTTTTAGAAATGTTTCGAGATGTTTTGAGTTGATTCAGAGTCATTTCGAGTTGTTCTGAGTTAATTCAAACTCATTCTGAGACGTTTTGGGTTGATTCCGAGAAGTTCCAAGACATTCTGAGTTGTGATCGGTGTTAAGTCAATTTTACATGTCTACATTTTCCCCCTCTTTGATACAAAGTATTGGTTGCTTTGTTTCAAATATTTTGTTTTTAAGATCAAGTTTTTTTTTTGAAAAAAAAAAATTATGCCCCACTATGCTCCTATGTTTCGTGGAATGATGGTAGGAATTTGTGTTGCCCCCTCGAGAGGTTGATTGAAAATATCAAGTTTTGAGGTTAGGCTCATGAATCTGTTCTATTTTCATTTTTTTTGTTTAGGTCGTAGAATTAGGTTTATAGGTCCTTTGTTTCTCATTCTCATGTTTCTCTGAGCTTCTATTTTGAAAGTAGGAAGTTTCCCCAAGTAGAAATTAGGGTTTTCTAGGTGAAATTAGGGTTTCTTGTAGTTTAATATAGGAATTTAGTCCTCTAGATAAGCTCATTTGTGTGTTGACTCTATAGATAATTCTTTTCTTTGGTTCTCTCGTTCTATCAATTTTTGAGGAGAAATGTCGCAATTTGATGGAACCCCACATTGTTTTGAGCTTGTTCGGGAGGTTAGACGACCTTTAGGAGTCGATGGCCTGATATGTACTTTCTCACTTTTTCACTTTTGTCTTGTTTCGTTCTAATTTTTCCTCGGTTTCCTTGCTTTTGCATGCTAAGAATCCATGAAATTGACTTATTTCCATGTTTTTGACTTATTTCTACGGCTTTGACTAGAATCTTCACTTTTATTTTTGAGCGTTTGCTTGAGAAGCTCGCCTTTGATCAAAGAGCTCGCTTTTGACTATTTCAAGTCTTGAAAGCTCACCTTTGACATATATCCTCACCTTTGAATTATTTTCACGCCCTTGTTTCCTTGCCTTTGCTTGAAAAGATCACTTTTTTTTTAGTGCTTTCTGAGCATTTGCTCAAAACCCTTGCAGTTGACTCTTTATGTTGTGTTTGACTTTAGGTTTTTCTCGAAACCCTAGCATGTGTTCGTTTGTTGTCCTAAATATCATTTTTCATCATGTTTTGTGTTATTATGTGCTTCCCACTTGTTTAGAGTGAAACCCTAATATTGTGGGTTTAAAACAATTGTAGGTTGGCCTCAGAGTACTACAACTGAGGGAAAAATGTCCTCGACATTTGTTTGATCCTATTTCCCATTTTCGTGTGTTGGAGCGATATTTTATCAATGTTGTGGGATTATGTTATATTTTTTATATGCCTTCTATTAGGAACCATTCTGCTATGATGACTGCACTTGTGGAATGGTGGCATTCAGAGACATCCTCGTTTCACCTACCTACAAGAGAGGTGACCGTCACTCTTGAGGATGTATGGAGGATACTTCATCTTCCTATTCATTGGGATTTGGTTACTTATCATATTCGACATGGTACCCGTGCCATGCAGTGAGTGTTAGATGTTTGACACTTAGCGGTACATCAGTCATAGATTGATCTGTCTAAGTTTTTTTATAGTGTAGATCCTATCTTGCTTGTCTAATGTGGTTTGATTTCAGGACTCATTGTTCCTAATAGCTGAGGTTGACAATTTCCCGTAGGTTGGGGTGTGTATTGAGAGTATGCTTGAGCATGGTACAAGGTATGCTTGGGTTCCATGTCTTCTCAGCCATTTGTACATAGATATGCACGAGATCGTGTATCGGGGTGGGAAATCTATTTTCTCAAGTGTTTTTCTCTTGCATGTTTGGGCATTGGAGCATATTGTAGTTACTCAACTAGATGGGATACAAGATTTCTACTCTGATGATCCATACTCCTATCATTATGGGGATTTTATGCACTATACCTTGCCTAGGGATATTCCTTATTAGCACCGAGTTTTCAATGATATGCCCAGTTTTGTGGGGAGACCTTATTTGGGGTGTGATGCTTGGCTAGAGGATTCAGATCACCTAGTCTATTATCGAAAGACCCATTGGTTGCTTGGTTATTTTGATCTTGTGCTAGAGCATTATTTACCAGACCGAGTATGTCATCAATTTGGGGAGAGACAAGGCTAAGTTCCTGATACTTATGAGGCTTGTTTTGGTTGGATGACTCTAGAGGTTCGTGTATGGGGTCTATAACCAAATATAGATATTGCCATTTTCAATTTTAGAGCACTTACCCCAGTTGGTTGGGTTTGGATAGTTGGTCCAATAGATCCAGGTACCTCTCATGACTATGATGAGTGGTGGGTCTGTCACAAACCATTGAGACTCAATGTTCCTGGGGGTGATCCTGCTTCAGGCAGATTAGGTATTACAGGTCATCGTGGTGAGTGACAACATATTGAGGTCCTTACAGAGCAGTTAAATAGAGCTCATCATAGAGCTTGTCATGATGAGGCCTAGGGTGATTAGGATGAGCAACCACCTCAGGTGCAGGGTTGTAGGAAAGTTTCGGGTCCTCCTCCACCAATTAGGGATGGAGACATACTATTAGCTCAAATGACTGTTGCTAGAGATGCAAAGATAGTTAGATGATAGGCTACAGAGGCTCAAATAGATATTTTGAGGGTTGAGAAAGATAGGGAGAGTGGTTGATGACATGTTGTAGAGGCTTTTGTACAGTTGCTAACTACAGAGAGAGATATTCTCAAGGTAGAACATGATCATTATTTCAAGAGGTATACCTACTATCAGACTTTATATAAGTTTGTTGTTCCCAGGGGCGCTTGGAATCCATGGTTTAGAGAGCCTAGTTCTGTGGGTGGTGATGGTGTAGTTGGTGGTACAGATGGTGGTGCAGGTGATCAGATTGTGAGACAACCATATCGTTTTAGTGATCTATAGGGTTCTATCCTTCTTGTCGAGGTCTTATGTACTTGATCTTCATGTTGTTCATTGCTTAGAGGCATTTTGTAGACATGTGTTTTGTATGTATTTATTCATTAGCCCAATCGAGGCCTCATATAGATATTATGATTTTGTATATCCTATCACATTGATGATGTACTCTCTTTTTTTATGATAATATATATGATATATACCTTCTTCGATTCATTCCCATTTTTATGTTTATGTGATGGTGAGATATGATGATGTATGTTTATATATGGTGTTGATACAAATGAATACCCCATACATGATTTTTTTATTGGTTTATTATCATCATGATGTGTATTGTTGATATTGTGGATGCAGAATGGTACTAATGATATTGCTATGCAGATTTCAATCATAATAAATGTTGATTATTTTGATACAAAAATGATGTTAATTAGAGGAAATATTGATGATAGATGGAAATGTGTTGTTTGTTTAGAAGAAATATTGATGATGGATAGAAATGTGATATTAATTTAGAATAAATATTGATTATGGATAGAAATGTGATGTTAATCAATAGTTGATGAGTTGCTTTTGCTTTGCTTTTTAGAGACTTCACAGTTTTGAACAATATGTTTTGATATAGCAAATAAATATGATGCACTAGGGTATTAATGACCTAGGTGACTTTGTATCTATTGCATGGAGTTTGAATCTACAAACAAGGAGTACTCTTGCTCATACCAAACATATGAAAACCTTGTTAGAGTGTATAGGTGATAAGCTTTAAAACATGTCAGACTAGTAACACAAGAGGTATTAAGAACCTAACATGTCACTGTTACACAAAATGTTCCAAAGATGACTTCCACACATAGAACAAAGCAAGTATTCACCATGGTAGTATAACAAGACTATCCACAAACAACAAATCGAAATGACGCTCAATTTACCCCATTCCTTCTTCTCTAAATCCTTATGGACATCCTCAAGAGATCCTGGGAATGAGTTAATAATGTAAATCACAAAAATAAGATAACAAAAAGATAAAATAATACTGTTATATCACTTACCATATCTATTTGGGGTGGGTCTATTTATCCAATGTTGATCTTGTCTATCGTAGGAATGGATCCGTTAAGAAATATCTCAGGATGTTGTTGGGTTTTGTCAAAAAGATATATATTTGATACTTGGCTTTGTTTTGGTTCCAACTGTTGATGCTTGCTTTGTTTGTTTTGTTTGTTTTGTTTGTTTTTTTTATTAATGACCTAGGTGACTTTGTATCTATTGCATGGAGTTTGACTCTACAAACAAGGAGTACTCTTGCTCATACCAAACATATGAAAACCTTGTTAGAGTGTATAGGTGATAAGCTTTAAAACATGTCAGACTAGTAACACAAGAGGTATTAACAACCTAACATGTCACCGTTACAAGAAATGTTCCAAAGATGACTTCCACACATAGAACAAAGCAAGTATTCACCATGGTAGTATAACAAGACTATCCACAAACAACAAATCGAAATGACGCTCAATTTCCCCCCATTCCTTCTTCTCTAAATCCTTATGGACATCCTCAAGAGATCCTGGGAATGAGTCAATAATGTAAATCACAAAAATAAGATAACAAAAAGATAAAATAATACTGTTATATCACTTACCATATCTATTTGGGGTGGGTCTATTTATCCAATGTTGATCTTGTCTCGTAGGAATGGATCCGTTAAGACATATCTCAGGATGTTGTTGGGTCTTGTCAAAAAGATATGTATTTGATACTTGGCTTTGTTTTGGTTCCAACTATTGATGCTTGCTTTGTTTCTTTTGTTTGTTTTGTCAAAGGGTGAGTGTGACGATTTGTTTATTATGGATGATGCCTTATTGCGAATTGTGATGGTGGACATGGGTCTTTTTGATTTTTCTAAGTTTTATGATGATGTTTTTGTCATTTTTTAGGGACTAACCTAGGGCCTCGGGGGCTCATCAAGGATAAGCCTTGTCTGTGTTGTACATGCAGAGGCTCATAGTTCACATGGTTTGAGTGTTTTTTACCTTTTCTATTTTTTGAATGTTTTTGGATTTTGTGTTTTTGACTATTTTTGGATTTTGTGTTTTTTGATTGTTTTTGGATTTTTTGTTTTTTGATTTTTTTGGATTTTTTGTTTTTGACTAAGTTGAAATAAAGCATGTTGGAAACCTAAGGGGACTGACCTAGGGTCTCGTGGGCTATTAAGCCTTGCCTATGTTGTACACATAGAGACCACGTAGTTCGACCATTTGACTCAAAGCATAAACTATTTTTGGATAAACAACATTGATAATCTAGATTAATATTCCACTTTTGTGTATAGAGGATATATTGTGGGAAATCTACTTGAACTAGATGTGAGGTTCAAGAAAATGTTGATATCTTAGACTATTTGAGTGAAGGAATAACCCAACAATGTTGTTTTGTTTTTAATGTTTTTTCAAATGTTTTTGATTTTTGTTGCTTTTCATATGTTTTTGATCTTTTTCTATTTTTTTGATGTTTTTTGGATTTTTACCCTCTTACTTGGGGTGTAAGATATTGAAAACTTGGGTTGATATTTTACTATGTCTTTTCTAGAGGATATGTTGCAAAAAAGCTTACTTGAACTAGTTGTAGGGTTCAAGTAATTGTTGATATCTTAGAAATTTCGAGTGAAGGAATAATCCACGTTTGTTGGTATCTTTAAAGGTTACCTTGGTAGTGCATTGGTGGTACACCTTGTTGTCAAGATGATTTTTTTTATCCTTTTTCTATTTTTTTGGACTTTTATCCTTTTGCCTAGGGTGTAAGATATTGAAAACTTGGATTGATATTTCACTATATTTTTCTAGAGGATATGTTGCGAGAAAGCTTACTTGGACTAGCTGTGGGGTTCAAGCAACTGTTGATATCTTAGAATTTTTGAGTGAAAGAATAATCCATGTTGTTGGTATCTTTGAAGGTTACCTTGGTAGTGCGTTAGTGGTACACCTTGTTGTCAATATGAACGTTTTGAAGGATACCCTAATAGTGCTTTGGTGGGATACTTTTTTGATGGTATGAATTGTGAAGGGTACCATGTGGCACACATTGTTATTTGGACAATTCCTAGATCATACTGTGAGATAGAAGGCATGGATCAAGATTTATTCTGAAGCAAGATGTAACTACTTTCCCCCAGTGTCTAGCAATGATAGGTTATCTTGCGATAAGATAGTTTGTTTGGATAGAGTATGCCCCTTTTGGACAATGCCTCATGACTCAGATAATGTTGGATAAGATAGGATCAATGATGGTGACCCTATCAAGATGTTTTCTATAAGCAAGTGTAAATTGTACACCAAACATTTTTCAAGATTAAGGTAAGTTGGATTTGGATAAAAATGGATGGGATTTATTATGGGTACGCTGAGATGCGTCCACCTAAACTGGTGCACGTAGATGCTTGATTGTATACATGACGCCTATTTTCCAAGTTTTCACCATGGTACTTGTCCAAAGCGCCACCATAGTAGTTTTCATTGGAGGACGATTTTTTTCTCTTGACTATTTTTTGATTTCTTTTTGTTCTTTTTTTTTTAATTTTATTTTCAATGTCACATAGGATGCCTGTTTACCAGGTTTTCATCACGGTGATAATTTTTTGCTCATGTTTGAACCACCTGGTGGTGTTGATGTAGATGTTGTTGGTGTTGATATGATTTTTATTGTTGTCATGATGTGTCAATGATATCCTTCTTGGAGGAGTTGTTTTGTTAGGATACAGGCACTCGAATGTAATCCTTGATAATTATTATCTTCCTTGTTGATACCAGAGTTAACCTTACCTTGATGCACACATCGCGATAGAGTGCCCTTAGAGTTCTTATGAAAAAGAGTTGTTGCCAACACATGGTAAATGTGAGATTTGGATATCTTGGATGAAGAAATGCATTAAGGGATATGATATTCAGATGGATTGGTTGACAGTTTGGAAATTTTGACTCTCCAGACTCGGGATGATGAGCAACGATGGGTGGATATGGAGATTCGATTGGGACCAATGTCTTGAGATACCTTGTAAGTCACTCTTGAAGCTTTCTTTTGCATTGTTGGAAATTTTTGATGGATATAATTCCCTTTTTATTTTTCCCCATAGCTTCTTTAACTAATGGAGTTTGATAGGGATGATTTTATTTCTTGTTCTTTTGTATCCATTTGAATCTTTCTTGTCCATTTTTTTTTTCTAATTCTTTTGCCTCAATGACTTGTTTTGTTCTTGGGTATATATTTTCTCTTGTTGTTGGTTCCAATCAGAGGGTTGGAATATGCATGGATGATGATTCATGGCTTGGCTAGTTGTAGCATTGGTAGCAATTTCATCATAAGGAATCTTCATGCTCTCTATGTTGATGCTTGCATTAGATAAAGTTTCCCCCAGTATTGTAGAGGTATCCCTAATATGTTTAGATCCCTTAATTGTTCAATAACTGAGACCTTGATGTTTAGAAGTGCCAATAATCTATATTGGTTCTAGGATACCCTATTCATGTAGGCCTAATCCTCTGTCTTGATAATGCATATGCTGAAAACTTTTATTTGCAATAGGATATGTATTACCTTGGAAACAAGATGCTAATCCTTCTCTAATTTGTTGTGGATATTCAACTATGATAGCCTCTTCACTGATATGATCCTTCATATGTGGGATAACTTCCTGATTGATATTTTCAGCTTGATTTTGTGAAATATCAGATTTTGAAGGCCCTCCAAAATATATCGGCACTCCTTTGACTAGTGTATACCCACTGCCCTGCTACACAAGATTGTCCATTATATTTGCTGATTTGAAGATGTCATGCTCAATATTTTCATACACTATGTATTCAACCTGCCTAGAGGATGTTTCTGATTTCAAGGCTTCTTCTTGATCATTTTCTGATAGGTCTATAGATTCTGCTATATCTTGATCATGTGTATAGATGTGAAGAGTAGGCGACTCTTGTTCCATGGTAATGATATCAAGAGTATGCGACTCTTGTTTTTGATGAAGATCATCTACATGTCCATTAGGAGTAAGCATCTCATGGGTAGATGTATGTCTATTTGGCATATGAGTGTGTTCTTCTTTTGGAAAATCTTGGATATCTTGAAAGATATCCGCCAAATCATTGTAATATTTTGATGGTAAGGTTTCTTGATCTTGACTTTGTATGGTATTATCTTTGACATTATTTGGTTCACATTCTTGACATGGATCAATTTCAAAGAAAGGATTTCCTATTAAAGATCCTTGGATTTCCTCAAATTGTGGGCATATGGGTGATGGCTCTTGGATTAGATTTTTTGCATTGGGTATAAGTGTTGGCTTAGGAGTCTCTTGATCATCAATATGCATTGTCATGAGGTTGGATGATGCCAATACATTTTGGACTAAATCATTGCTAGAATTGGGTGATTGAGTTTGACCATGCTTGGGAATAAATTCTTGATGTATATCCTCTTGCTCACTGGATGATGTAGAGACATTGTCAATGTGATCAGTGATAGATAGCTCTTGATCTGTGTTTTCAACTTTTGAGGTTGAGACCTTGCCATTGTTGTCATTGGGAGTTGGCCCTTGAATGTTAATAGCTATTTCTCCTTGATCAATAAGGTCTTGGATGAAAATTTTGAGTGTATCACATCCGTTTGTTGTGTGACCCTTGATTTTGTGGAACTCACATTGTTCGTACTTTTTATACTAAGGAAGTTTAAAGTTTGGTTCACCATAAGTTGGACTATCATTGATTTTGATAAGTTCCTGTTGTACTAGTTCGTGCATGGTTAACTCTAAAGTTTCTCCCAAAGGGGTGAATATCCTTCTTGTTTGGTAATTTTCCCTCTTTGGCTTTTCTTGATTTGTCTACTCTTGATTTTATGGAACTCCTTGATACTGTGTTTGAGGTATATTTTGATATTGCACTTGAGGTACACCTTGGTGTTGCAAAAATTCTTGATACTATAGATATTGAAAGTGTTGTTGATGTGAATATTGAGGTGTTTGTGGAATAATGTATGTTGGTTGAGGATATGTAATGTTTTGAATTTACACATGGCATTGGAAATATATCAGATTTTGATTTTGTTTAATTTCCTCAAAATCTCTCTCAATTTTATCTAGGGTAATTTGATGTTTTGGATTTATTCCTTGATGGTAATTTTGAAATCCCTGATGTTGTTGCCCTATTTGATGTTGTGCCCCTTGATAAGAGTAATTTGGGTAATAGATCGACATGTTTCGAGGATGTTTTGATACTCAATACCCTATCACAAGGTCACTTGGTTTATATCCTCATCAGTCTCTTTTTTTGTTTGTGGTGTTTTCTTGTGGGATGCTATCACTTCTTTTGTTGGCTTCCATGTTTTTTCTATGTTGTTGAACAAGAGCAGTCAGATGCTAGATGGTCATAAAGTGTAATGGTGTTTTAGATGGTTGCTATGAAGCTCAAAACCCTAAGGCTTGAGTGTTATTTTGAAATGTTTGGAAATCAAAATTTTGAAGAAATGAGGGTTGATATTTCACTTCCTTTGTCTAGAGGATATGTTGTGGGAAAGATACTTGAACTATCTATGAGTTCCAAGTAACTGTTGATATCATAGAACTTTTGAGTGAAGGAATGATCCTAGTGTTTTGTTTTATTTTGATTTCAAATAATTTGTATGGGAATAATGGATGAGAGACTTTATGACCAATCTGATTTTCCAAATGTTTTGTTCAAACAATGACCTTATAAAAACTTTAGTTTGTTTTCTCCTAAGTGTCAGCAAAAAGACTGTGAGTTGGAATGGTAGTTTGTAACCTCTGTGTGTTTGTTTCCTTTGTGTTCTTGAGTATGGAAAATGATAGAACAACACTGGACTGACTCAAAAGCATGGACTTTATGTGACCTAAATTTCTATAGCTCAAGTTGTGAAATCACAACACCCAAGCCATAGTTTACCAAATGTTTACCTTGATCAATGAAACCTGAGATGTTCGGAAACCTTTAAGGATAAATCCTTTAAAGGAGTGCAAAACATAAGGCTTCTTTCAAAAAGTATACACTAAATCAAAGGGTTTTTTATTTGACCATCTTGTTCAGTGTTTGTTTTTAATGTGTTATGTTTCTTTTAAATCAAACATAGAATTTTATGTCACAATTTTTTTTGAATGTAATTGGGAAAGTTTAACATTAACAAGCAATTACAACCCTAGTGGAGAGAAACCATCCTCTTAGGTGGGCCTGCCTCATGCTCCGAAGAGAAGATTTTACATGCGACTTATAGCGCGGGCCTTTAGTCGGACTTGGCAAGTAACTTCTCAAAAGTAAATTCTAATGCAACACTTTCAAAGAATGTTTTGGATAAAAGAGTGGCTTCTAAAATAATTTGATCTTATTCATGTTCTGGGGATATTATTTTCAAGCACCTACACATGTGGCATTTTGTTCAATTAAGAACCTTCTAGCCCTTGCCGATTTTTACATATTATGACTATACTAAGGAAGAATACACCAGTATAGGACATCCGCACTTGGCAAGTGATGAACTTTCTTCACACACACAAAATATTTATATAGTAGTCCAAAACAAAAGTATTGCTTGGGTCGCCCACGAGTCCTTTGACATGGGATATTCCTTAAGTAGGAAGGCCCTCTAAGAAGGTATGCTTAAAAAAAGTGTGAAGCTCAAAATGTTCTCGCTCACCCAAGATTGCCAAAAGGTGTGAGGGGAGAAGACAAACATTTAACTTTTCCAATCAATGAATACACGACATACAATTCATAGAAAATTGATTCATTTTAAAAACCTCAAGTGGTGTTATCCCCCAAAATATGTGAATAACATAAACAAAATGTTATTTTTATTTTTGCACCAATTGAAGTGTTCAGGACATCAAGCAGTTAA
The DNA here is from genome assembly GCA_007258455.2 of Sequoia sempervirens. Lineage (NCBI taxonomy): Eukaryota > Viridiplantae > Streptophyta > Pinopsida > Cupressales > Cupressaceae > Sequoia > Sequoia sempervirens. Next base: position 90,266,967 of record VDFB02058242.1, read on the forward strand.
AATAGCAATGGTGTGAAAACAACAAGAATAGTTTGTTCATTTTAAGCCCCAAAATTGTAGTGTTTCTTAAAGAATTAGGTATGGTCCTAATTGGTCAACAAATGTAAATTCTGCATGTGTCAACAAAATGGAAAACGTTTGCACTCTTTTTATGCACCAAATTCAAAGGTCCTAATTATGAAAACATAAAATGTGTTCATTTTTAGAGCCCAAAATTGAAGTATTTTATGTTCTTTTTATGAGCACCAAATGAGAGTTCCTATTCTAGAAATCTTTAAAATTGGTTCATTTTAACAACACCAAATCAAAAGTTAGTTTGTTTTTGTTGTTCATTTTAATGCACCAAAATAAAGTTCCTAACTTAGAAAAGCTTCAAATTTGTTCAATTTAAAATAGCACCAAAATCAAATGTGAGTTGTTGTTCACTTTAGGGCACCAAAAGAAATTTATTCCTAAGTTAATAATAAAAAAAAAGATTCTGGCTCCAAAAATCTTGGACTGATCATCTTTCTTGCACAAAACAAGTTAATATGTTTCAAATCATGCATAAAAATCCATTAATTCCTGCAAAACAAGCAAAATTTTAGCAAGAAGGTTAATTACAATAGTGCAGGATATGTGCACTTGTCTTCCAGAGAAAATGCTCAAAAAAAATCAAATGATCAATTTTTTTTTGCAAATGCTCAAAAAATAGGAAAATGCTCAATTCCAGAAACAAATGCACAGATCTTCCGTGCAGGTAAAAACTTAGAAAGTTGAAAAAGTGTGCTTTTTAGTGCAAAAGCGCAGTTCTTAGTGCAAAGGCGCAGTTCCCATGGCAAAGGTGAGCTTTCTATGGAAAATGCTTAGAAATTTCATTAGTCAAAAGCGAGCTTTTGCTAGGTATTGCGTGAAACTTCTCTTGAATGCTCTCGAAGCCTTGTAACTTCAAATTTGCTCATAAAAATGTTTATAAGGAGGACCTAGGTCCCACCGGGCATGTCAAAATGTGTGAGGGGGAAAGAATCCATTAGAATTCAAAGAAATATCACGATTAAAAATTGAAATTAAGATATATCTAATTCAAAAACTCTTAATCTATTCCTATTCCATCACTCATGAAATGAACAATCTACACTATTTGAACTTACAAATGAAATCCTAAGATTAACACAATGAATTCAAAAGCAAAGGAGAGGTTACCATCCCATGTTGGAGTGTATTTGCATAATGTTGGGTTGTTTGTATCACTGCAAAGCCTCCATTGTTCATGTGCAAAAGCTTGATGAACAGTGCTTGGTTGATCAAAAAAGGTTGAAGCTCTATCAATGGTGATTGCGACAACACTTCGTTCCAAAAGTATGTTGATTCTCTAATCTATATTTGTGAGGAGAGAGGCTTGTTATATAGGAAAAGAGACTTTGAATTGACGATCAAGATCACATTGGAGAATATCTAGATCAACAATCAAAATGTGTTGAGAGGATTTAGACACGAGAAGATTGTGCAAAGTTGATTGCACAAATAGGGTGATTGAAGAATAGATTGGCTAGTTAGGGTTTAGATTGATTAGTCAACAATTGATTGATTAGTTAGAAATTGATTGATTTTAGTTAGAAAATAGATGGTTGAGTTAGCAAAATTAGATTTCTTAGTTAGCAATCCATAGTTTCCTCGATTAGAAAGTGGGTGAGGAATATTAATTAATTAATTTATTTAATTAATTCCTTTTTGGAGTTGAATGTGCAAATCAATTTTGACTTTTGCAAATAGAGTTGCATTAGTTTGATTTGATTTTTGATGATTGATTTGAATAGTTTGATTTGATTATTCAAATTTTGGAGGGAAAGTGTCACAATTAAATTATTATGATTTAATAATTCAATTAATTTTGAGGAATAAGGTGGATTAGTGACGTAATCAAATAATTGGTGTTGTTTGACTAATCAAGACGAAATAAGATTAGTTTAGGACTTTATTAAATAAATGTAATTTATTTAATTAGTCAAAATGATGAAATGTGAATCAATCAAATAGCGTTGTTTTATTAGATTAATAGTAGAATTAGGGTTTTCAAGACTTTATTAAATAGACGGTATTTATTTAATTTGTCGAGAATGATGAAAAAGTGAATTAATTAAATAACGTTGTATTATTCAATTAATAGAGGAAATTAGGGTTTCAGATGTTGTTTGATGTTGTTTGATGATCGTGGGATGATTTTGAGATGATTCTAGATGTTTCAAAGATGTTTTGATATGTTCCAAGATGTTTTGAGTTGATTCAGAGTTATTTTGAGTTGTTCTGAGTTGATTCAAAGTCATTTTGAGACATTTTGGATTGATTCTGAGATGTTCCGAGACATTCTGAGTTGTGATAGGTGTTAAATCAATTTTACATGTCTACAATTTGTATGATTTATTTCTACTTTATCTTCTCTTACATATGATGCTCCAAGTGTATATAGAATTATAAAAAAAAAAAATTGTACATTTAAAAAAAAAAATGATATCTTCTTGATTTAAAAATCAACACTTAATTCAAATTTTTAGATTAATATGAATAAATTTAATTATTAATATGGAAAATAAATATTGAGTTATTAAATTAAAATAAAAATTGAGAGATTTATTAGCTCTTTAATGAATTAGCTCCTATATTTATTCCTAGCTATGATAAAATTATGATTTGAAGTGGTGCCACCAAGATAATAGATATATATGATCACTACTATTATTCTAACCTTCTTTGCTACATTTTCGTTTACCCTACCATATTCTTAAACAATTTTCTACCCTCAAATTCTTCACCTTTGATGTGACAACTAACTTAAGGTTAATTCAGTCTTAAAGAACAATTTAAGGGAATTTCTATTCAAGGATTAAAGTTTTGAAATTACATGAGACAAGTTAAGCAACTTTTTCTTGTTGTTTGTAATGTGTATAAGAATAATTTAAGGTATACAATATAGGATCCATGATATATTGAATGATTTTACTAATGCAATATTACTCTTATTGTTTCTTATAATAGATGATCATTAATTCTTTAGCATATTTTATTGATTTGAAATATGATTTTTGATAAAAAAAGAGTATGACCATGTTAGTGATACTTTCTAGGAAACAAAATCATAGTTATGATTATAAATAAATAAGGAAAGGGGTAAAATCTATAATATAATATCATCTTAAAGTTTCAATGGTTAACATCAATCAAAATTAATTTTCTTTTTATTTGTTTTCAAGATTGATAATCTTATGCTTCTATGGTATGAATAATATTAAATATTTCATTTTAAATTATTTTTAAATCTTATATATGATGTAATTTGGACATTTCACTTGGACGAATTAGTAAATATCTTCATTTTCACTCTATGTAGATTAATAATGGGTTACAACACCTCTTTCAATTTGTTATTTTTTATATTGCTATATATTTATAAATATTTTTCTCATACAAACATCAAAATGAGATCAATAAGAGATCTTGCAAGAACAACAATGAGATTAATATTAGCTCCTTTCAAGCAACCACACTAGAAACCACTTACAGAATGCGAATAGTCACAACTTAAGAATCCACTTATATAGAAACCACTTCCACATTAGAAGTCAACTATTGAAGATCAATAGTCACAACTTATAATTCTATAGTTATGTCTCTTTGGGATTTGATCTTAGGTCTCCATAATGAAAACTCAACACTTTAACTGGAATTAAGCTCAACCCCTAAACTTTAATATAACTTTTTCATATAAAAACATTAAAAAATGTGTTAGAGGACCTATCTCATGTCATAGATGAGTAATTACACATAAAAGACATCTTTGACTTTCCCAAAATAACATTAGAAAATAAATAATTGCATTTTAATGTTAATTCACATCCAATTTCATGTTAATTCATGTTGAATAGGGTACCCCACCTAGCTAATTTTAGTTGATATATAGAACTCTTATTGATTAGGGTTTAAAAATTTAGCCTCTTCATTATTAAAATATGGCATTCAATTTTTGAGAATTTATTATTGCTCATGATTTCTCTCTTGATTTTTGTATACTAATTAAAGGAGGAAAATGAATAATACTTAAGCACTGAAGGATATATTAGCATTTATAGAAGGGTATTGAAAAGTGACCTCAAGGATATGGTGTTCTTTATGTAGGTTTCTACAATTTCAAGTGTAAAGACTGAAAGTTGTCAAAAATGTATTTTTTTGGGTAGGTATTGGATTAATAGAAATTTGTACATGTGTAGATGATTTTATAGTTGCAAATTTTGCATTTAAAATAAGATATTCTATCAAAATGTCTCAAAAATATTTGGTGTATGTTGTTGGGTAGACATAAATTATATTGGGTAAATGTTTGTAATTTCTTATGTTCTTTAATTAAAAATTAGTTTTAATATCTTGTTTGATGTAGGAGCATCTAGTGGTGTAAGAGAAATCCCACATCACCTAAAAATATCTTTACTTTTTTTAGTTTTTGTAGATGTTTTTGTATTTCTAGATACCCTTTTCGTCGAATAAGAATTCTCAACTTTCAAAACTGCTTTTCTGCTTTTTTTATTCAACTACTATTTTTAGCAGGTGTGAATTTGAAGGCATGAAGAGACAAAAATTTAAGGGAAGTTCAGGACATAAAAATAAGCACTTTGGTGAAAGAATCAGGTCAAGATCATTCTCGGTTTGAAAGTTATTCAAGTTCCAATTTCTGCTTTTGCCCTAAAAAATATTCTGAGTCTAGTTTGATGCACTAAATGGTCTCGTACGGGCCCAAAAATCATCAGAATTGGTATAGCATATTTTTAGTGTGTTCTTCACTCTGAGACCTTTCCAACAGTTCAAACAATTTGTCAAATGGAGTCCCAGATCAAAAGTTATGGCTCCCAAAAGTTGGTGCATTTTCAAAAATGTGCTAATTTTCAAATGTGGTTTTAAGATTTGAATTTCAAATTGTACTTTTCAGTGTCAAACCACCAAAACTCATAATTTTAACATTGTTGTTGGCTACAAACCAAAAAGGAGCTATTTATGGGCTAGTTTCTGATTTTTGGGTAGCTTTTTGGGGGAAAGAGTGCATACTGAGAAAAGGGAACTTCTGTAATTTTCTATAAGGGCATGTTCTGCAGAACTCAAGTATTTGGGATTCTCTGCATGTAAGAATTTCATTATTCTGAATAAAATAATATTCTCTAGTTTTGTGTGTGATATTTTGTGTCTTGGGTTAGTACCCTCGTCAAGTGGTATCAGAGCAGGTTTTCTTGAGCATTTAGACAAATTTTGTGTGTGATATTCTATGTCTCGGGTTAGCACCCTCGTCATTGTTGATGTTTGATATTCATTGATATAGGTTTTGTTGTAATCTATAAGAGGGAATGTATTTCATGTTGTATTAAATTCATGTATGTTTGTTTTATGTATTGAATTAAATTAGATCCATCATTAAGAGAATTATTGTGCTGACAAGAATCTGAGTTGTTTCTTTTGTTAATATTGTGTTGTTTAAATTCTCGTGGGTCTATTTTTTTAATGAAAGGAAAAGGATATTTAATTCATATTTATTTATCTTTAAACATATCAAATAATATTATAGTGGTTTTATTTTATTTATGAGAAACATGCCTATTTAAAAGCATTTTTATAATTTTTTTGGGCAGAGGGTGTGGTACAAAATGGTTCATGTGTATTTGTGAGTTTGAGTGTGTGTAAGAGTTTGTTTTAATCCTATAAGTGTGTGTGAACACATACCCAAATGTGACAAATATGTGAGAAGTTGAGTTTATGGAAGAAGATGAATGAAGATTCTAGCTCTTGTAAGGAGAGTTGTGAGATATTCGAGTTGGTACATAAAGTGGATTAAAATTTATTAATCACATTGATAAAATATAAAAAGAATTTTCATATAAAAGGTGTTGATCAAAGTCATGTTTGGATTTTTGGAGGTTTCTAAGAGTTTGTTTTGTTGTCTAATATGATATATTACCTTCTAAAAATTACAAGAGAAGGTGGGACCTACAAGATCTTTTTAATTAGACTATTATGTTGATGTTAGTATTAGAGTGAATCATGATGCCTACTAGAAGAATAATGAGATAGCTATTGTGAAGACCAACTAGAATATTTTTTACAAATAAAATAGTTTCTAGATTGGAGAGAAATTGAAGGAAAACATTAATGTGTTGAAATAATTTTTGGATATATTTTATAGATCTAGGGAAAGGCAAAGACCGATGGTAAAATATGAGAAACTATAACCTAAGAAATAACGCATTGTTCAAGAAGAAGAATAAGTCATTATGATAGAGGATATGAAGGATAATATGGTTAATTTTGTATAGAAGGATTATAATTATATCCGTTTGAGAAAATAAATGTGATGTAGGAGCATCTGGGTCCACATATAATCTTGCATCAGCTAAAAATATTTCCTTTTAGTTCTACTTTTTTTCATTGTGTTTGTTTGGTTGTTTTTGATTGAGATAAGTAGGAAAGAAGGGTCTCAAACCATTAGGGAAATCAAAATTGGACCAGATAGGGTAGAGGAAAAATATTAGCAACAAATTAACAAAAATATATTAAAGTATAACAAGAAATTAAATAACTAGGAACATAAAGGTAGAGGAAACTAAAAAGTCAAATCCTCAAAGGGAAAGAGCATAAACAAAAAAAATCCAAGGAAATTAAAGAAGTCCAATCATTAGAGAGGAAATTGTACATGTCATCCAAATCCTATAGGCTATCCTCACCCTTTGCATGCTTCTTTAGCTCCTTGCCATGTAGAATTGAGATGGTAGTAGTTGATCAATGCCTCATTTTGGTGCTAAATTACATGATTAGCTTCATTTTATTCTCCAAATTGTCCATTTTAGCTTTCAATTTCATCACCTTCTTTGTCGCTTGAGAATAAGACGCACAAAGTTATTGATCTTTGGGAGGAGTATTAATGTCCTTTGTCCCAATTTTCTAAACTATATTGTGTGAGGTATTAAGAGATTTTTCCATTCCCATGTGGGGATTCTTAGGGACCCCCTCAGTTTTTCTCTTAGCACCTCTTGACATCCTGGATTTAGTTTTTGGGGTGTTCATTTCACCAAAAATAATATTTCGTTCAAACAAAAGGGGAGAGGGCTTAGGAGAATAATCCTTTATTTTAGAATCTTCCTCAGTAGCCTATTCCTTGTAGTCGGAGTCACCAGAGATTTCCATTTTTTTGGGAGGTTTTTTGGACAATGACCAATCTAGTGGAATTACAAACTATTATGCTTTCAAGCTCTTTCTTGGTGGCCTTGATTTTTTCTTGTGGGTGGTGGCTTGGGGTTTGTTAGCAACCTAGGCAAGAGGGGGTAACAAGGGTCTAGTGCAAGCCCTCCTAGGCTTGTTTCCACGTCAAGATTAATGGACACTTAGTCTTCTTACCTTTTTTTGTCAATTTATCTTCCTTCTTTCTCTTTACTAGATCCACATTAGTTTCCATGTTGGTTGGGGGGGTCTATTCTTTAAGGAGTAGAGGCTGGTAGTTGCATCTTCTTGAGTTTCAATTTTAGCTAGGGGAAGATTTGCATGAGATTAATAGCAATAGGATTGGTGGGGGAATTCTCCTATAGTTTTTTCAGTGGGTAGTCAGGATGATGGCCCCACACAAGTGAGGATTTTTTTCCATTTTTCAAAAGGCAGGACAATCAAAGTTTGTTCCCCAAGATAATTCTTTGGTTTCTCCCTTAAAGAATTAAAGGGACTTGGAGGGATTTCTTCCAGAATGGTCACTTTAATTGATCTGGTTAAGCTTAGGATGAGATGAGATTGATAGAGACACATAATTAGCCCTTGATGTAATGGATCACTGGTTTTTGGGGGTTTTTGGCATGATTGGATTTGGATCTCTAATATATTTTTCTAGTGAGGAGAGGAGGAATAATGGGAAACTCATCAAAATTTTGTGCTTGAGGTGATTGAGTAATGCAAAATGGTAGTGTTGTTTTGGTTGTTTCTCTAGGAGGATTTTCCATAAATAAGTTTGGAAATTTGATGATGTCACCTTATAGAAAAGATTAATGAGTATTCAAAGGTTAAATTTTATAAATAATTGAAAAAATTTGGCTAAGTTATAACTTTTCAAAGCTTTAGTCTGGTGTTGATTGTGGGATTTCATGCCACAATAGAAATTTTGCGAGATTTTCTAAGTGAACCAAAACTTAACCTATATTTAGCCAGTTTTGATAGTTTTTTTCGTATTATAGGAATATGATACCCAAGCTTTTTTTGGAATTTTTTAAGTGAATTAGAACTTAACTTATATTTATCCAATTTTGATAGGTTTTTACACATTGCAGGAATATGGTGACTGAGGGGTTTGTGAAAGTTTTTAAGTGAACTGAATTTTTTTTTGGCCAGATTTTTTGCTAGTTTTGATAAAATTCTCCACACTAAATTCTTCTGCATAATAAAAACTATGATGTCATTTTCCTTGTCAGGAATCCTATGTGCATCTAGAAGTTTGTGGGTATCTCATATCCATCAATATTTGTGGGTAAACTTTAGTGAATTGAACCTTAACAATTTACTGAATCAATTTCAATGAACAGTTTCACTAATGACATCAATATGATGCCCAATGATGTCAAATTGTACAAATTGCATAAAATTAATGGCCAAATAAAATTGACCAAAATTTCTTGTTTGAACCTATTGATTGTAGTTTTTTCACTTGTTATTGCATTTGCAAGTTTCCTACTTGCAAGTAAATTGGTAGGTTTTCAACCCGCTACTAGAATTTGGAATTTCTTTAGCAATTCAATTCCTATTTAACTACCAAGAGTAGTTCCAATTTTTATGTTGAGCCATTGATGGATAAAGGGAAGAGAGAGGCATACAGTTTGGGGGAATTTTGGGAAGTTGTAGTGGTGAAAATATAAGGAATGATCCAATTTTACTCCTATAGTGATTTTTCTTCCAAATATTAAAATTTATTATAATTTGAATATTTGATTTTGCATTGAACATTGAATTTTGGGTTGTGTGATTAGTAAATTCAATAGGATTCCCCAGTCTTGACTACAACAAGTGGTTATCAATGCTGGTATTGAGTGATTATGTGAGCGCCATGAAGCGAGGTTCTAAGAATTATTTTATGGATAAAGAAGAGTTAATGTGTAGACGTGCAATTGTAAAGAGCTTGCACGAATATGGCACAAAGAGGATTTGGTCATAGAGGAGGAGTGTCACAAGGTGGTGACATAGTGATTGTAGAGATCTTATGAGGAATAAAAAATAAGAATAGAAGCAATAGAAAAAACATAGAGAAAAGTGGTACATGTAGAGGATGTTAGTGAGGACAATGAAGAAGTGGTAGGAGGAAATGAAGCTAACAAAGGTGTGTTGGAACAAGGAGAAGAAATATTTTTGAGGGCCATCATAAGAATAAACAATAAATCAAGGACTGATCCCCCAAATTACAATATAAGTTTAAATCGTAAGGATATTATGGATTGGATATCAGAGATGGAGACACACTTTGATTTTGAAGGTACCAAGGATGAAAAAAAGTCAAATATGCCTATATAGAACTAAAATGACATGCATCCCTACTTTGGGATCATTTGTAGATGGAAAAAAAAATGAAAGGGAAATACAATATTAATTCATGGGATCAGATGATGATTAAGATGAAATAAAAATTCTTTCTTGTAGACCACCATATCAATTTGTTCCAAAAATTACAAAACTTGAATCAAAGAGAGACAAGTGTCAAGGATTACATTGAGGAGTTTTACCATTTAATCATAAGAGAAGGATATGTGGAAGATGATGTTGATAATTTATATAAATGGGCTATGTTTGTCAATCTAAGATTAAACAAGTTTAATTAGGTTGCATAGTGTAAAGGAAGTCTACCAATATGCTTTGAGGATAAAGGAGAATTTGAATGGGAAATAATAAATTAATGCAATAGGATGGGGAATAAATTGGCATGGTAGAGGGTAGTAAAGTAGTGGGAGAGGTTATCCCATGAAAAAATAAGAGGCCAACATATCACAAATGAGTTCTCACACTCAAGAGACTAGAGGTAGAGGTGGTTATTTCAAAAGAAGAGGTGATTCGTATAGAGAAAGATGAAACTTTAGTAGAAGAATATGCAAAGGTTTCACGGGTATGTGTTACCAATGTGGAGAAGCAAGGCAAAGAGAATTTGATTGTTCATAGATACAACAAAGCAACAATAAGGTCAAAGAGACTAGAATTCATGTGGCCCAAGTGGAAGAGGAATTTTTTTCTTTACCTAAGTTTGGAGAAGATCTAGAAGAAAAATACTCTTTGATGATAAGAATAATATTGTTAAAACTAGAAAAAGAGGAGGAGCCATCACAAAGGAGGAATTTTTTCTAGACCAAATGTAAGTTTACAGGTAAGTGTTGCAAGGTTATCATAGACAATGAAAGCATTGATAGTTTAGTGTCAAGGATATGGTAGAAAATTTATAGTTAAAGAAAATTAAGCACCCCATTCACTACAAAGTGTCATGGATGCAAAGGGGACACAAGTTATTGTTAAGTGAACATTGTCTTGTAAATTTCATATATGTAATTATAAGGATGATATATTATGTGAACTTTGAATACCATGAAAGACAAGGAGGAAGAAGTAGAGAAAAATCCTCAAGTTTTTTTGGAGATGGGGAAATAATTCTTGAAGGACATGAAGAAGAAGAAATCTACTATGCTTTCATTCCAAATTATGTAGAGATTTAGACAATAGAGAAGAAAGAAGAACTTTTGATGAAGGCATAGGAGATTTTGGGATTATTTTCAGAAATTATGATGAAAGAGATGCTATATGGGTTGTCACCAAGACAAAGCATCAGTTATTGTATGGAATTAATACCAGGATCTAGTTTTCTAAACAAGGATCCTTACATGATGATACCAATGGAAAATTAAGAGATCAATAGGCAAGTATAGAAGCTACTTGAAAAAGGTTAGATCAAAGAAATCTTGAGTCTCTAAGTTGTACCAACAATACTCACACCTAAGAAGGATGGATAATGGTGTATGTGTACACACTCTAATTCCATAAATAAGATCATCATTAAGTATATATTTTTGTTTCCTTGAATGGATGATGTGATGAATTATTTTAGTGGAGCCAAGTGCTTCATGAGATAGACTTTAAAAGTGGTTATCACCAAATACAAATTTGGGAAAGAGATAAGTAGAAGATTGTATTTAGGATAAAAGATTGTCTGTATGAGTGACTGGTGACATTGTTTAGGTTGATAAATTCCCCAAGTACCTTCATGTAGCTGATGAATGAGAAGAGTATATCTTGATGATATTTTTATTTTCAGTAGAACAAAATAAGAACATTTGATGCACATAAGGCTAATTTTACAAAGGTTAATGGAAAAAAATTAATGGTAAATTTTAAAAAGTCTAGTTTTATGAAGAGAGAGTTAAAGTGTCTAGTTTTTTTTTTGTGTTTGAAGGGTTAAAAATGGACCCTATGAAGGTTAAGGTTATTATGGATTTCCATTCATCAAAAATCATGTTTGAAGCAAAAGAATTTCATGGATTTGTGAGTTTTTGTAGGAAGTACATTAAGAAATTAGTGGAGTTTTTGATACAATAAAAAAGACAAGGAAAAGTACTAGAAAATAATTCAAATGGATAGATGCAATAAAAAATATTTTTCAATTGTTGAAGAAGAAAGTGCTAGAACAACCGGTATTGAATTTTCTTGATTTCAATAAAGTGATCCAGGTTGATTGCGACACAAATGGATGTGCAATTGGTGGAGTTTCTGGTTAAGAAGGAAGAACCATTGCTTACTTTAGTGAGAAGTTGAATGAAGCTAAAAGGAAGTATTGAGTATATGATCAAGAGTTTTATGCAATAGCTTAAGAACTAAAGAAACAAAGACACTACCTACTACCCAAGGAGTTTGTGTTATATACATATCATCATGCATTGTAGTTCATAAACAACCAAGGTAAGTTGAGTTAGAAACACATGAAATGAGTTAAATTTTTGTAGAGTTATTTACTTGTTTTAAAGCATATAAGTGGACAATCATGTAGGGTAGTTGATGTTGAGATTATGGAGTCATAGTCCTTGAAGCTGCAGTCCTCAATGGAGGACCTTTGTCAAGGAAGATAATCAACCACATAGAAAGTGTTGCAACTGGGCATGCACAATAGAGATTCTATATTGATATGATATGGTATGTTGCAAATGAACAAAATGCCTGATTATATAGGAAAAAGAGAGAACCTAAGATGCATGAGATGTTGCCATGTGTCATGATCTAACAACATGTGACAACATGTGAACCCTATCTAGGAAATTATTAAATGTTGAGATTAGTTCTAGAAGGACAACTCATCTTCTAGAAGGAATCTTATCCCTACAAACATGGAAGGGGATATTACCCCATTATTAAATGATTTATTAAAATGCAACCTAGGACTAAATGATGTATGACCTAAGTTAACTTATGCTAGTGTAATAATTAATTAATTACACTAACAGTTGATGCACTTAGTAGAAGAATTTTGTTTCTAAATGATTTGAAGGTAAATGTTATTGGGTTTGATGCTATAAGATATTTATATCTAGAAGATGTAGATTTTAAAGAAGCATGGGAAATGTGTAAGAACCAATTGAAGGACATGAATCCATGGCTGGAGTATTTTATTCAAGAAGATTTTTTTTTATTTAGAGGAAAGAGATTGTGCATGCCACGTGGATCAATGAGAGAAAATTTGACCATAGAAAAACATAGTGGGGGTTTGGGTGGACATTTGGAGTTGACAAGATAATAGCACAACTATATGAGGGATATTTATGGTTAGGAATAAATATACATGTGAAAATAGTAGTGCATAGATGAAGAATGTGATAGCATGCAAAATGATGGAGATAGAACACATGGTTGTATCAACCATTTCCAATAACAATTAGGCCATGGGAGCACATCAACATGGAATTTGTTTTGGGATTGTCTCAAACATAGAGAGGTAATGATTCTATCTTTTTTTAGTTGACAAATTGTCAAAAATGGTTTAGTTTATACCATGTCAAAAGAGTTATGATGCTTCCCACATATAATTTTTCAAGGAGGTAGTTGTGCTACACAGTTTTCCTAAGAGTATAGTCTTAGATAGGGATGTTACGTTTGTTGTCCATTTTTGGTGTGCATTATGGAAGTTGGGTACAAAGTTGGGTTTTAGTTCAACTTATCATTCTCAAATTGATGGATAGACTGAAGTTTTGAATTGAAGATTGGGAAATTTATTGAGATGTTTGGTAGGTAATAGACCAAAACAGTGGGAATTAAAATTGGCTCAATCAAAATTTTCCTACCAGTTAATAAGAGTGTAGGGAAAAGTCCTTTTTATATTGTCTATGGCTTTATCCCTAGAGGTTTCAATGAAATGAGAGATAGTGTAGATTTGAACAAAAAGAGTGTTGTGAGAAAATATTTTGTGGAGTATATTCATGGGTTGCATAGGAAAGTGACGGAAAACTTGGAAAAGGGTCCCTTCAAATACAAGGAGAGCATTGATATACACAAAATAGAACAATATTTTTTAGGTAGGGGATATGGTTATGAAATATTTGAGGAAGGATATGTTCCCACAAGGAACATACAATAAATTTAAATCAAGGAAGATAGGTCCATGTAGGATCTTGAGGAAGTTTTCAACCAATGCTAATGAAATTGACCTTCTAGTAGGTATAGATATATCTCCAATTTTTAATGTTGTTGATTTGTACAAGTATCATGAAAGGGAGACAAGAACACAAGGGGATACTCTTGAAAATTTTAAGGAAAAACTAGGATGGTTTTATTAATTGCTTGAAAATAAATTTGAAAATTTTGATAGAGTGATTGGTTCTTACATGGAGAAAAGGACAAGAGAAAAATAATATATGGAGTACCTAGTCCAATGGAAGGATAGAGCCACAAATGAGGCATCTTGGTTGAAATATTTGGAATTGGCTATGTATGGGATCTCAATTCTAAACTTGCTAAAATTTTCATGATTTACAAATTCATGGAACACTTAATTTACCTAACTGACCTAACTGTTTGGATGTAGGAGCATTCAAGTCCATATGAATCTTGCATCATTGAAAAATGTTTCCTTGCATTTCTATGATTTTTTCCTTTGTTGTGTTTGTTTGGTTGTTGCTCCAGAATAATTTTCTAGAAACAAGTTTAGAAATATGATGATGTCACCTTGTAGAAAAGCTTAATGGGTATTCAAATGTTAAATTTGATAAATACTTGATAAAAATGGCCAAGTTATAACATTGTAGAGTTTTAGTTTGTTGTCAATTGTGGGTTTTAATCCACAATAGAACTTGAACGAAAATTCCTAATTGAATCAAGGTTTAACCTATATTTAGTCGATTTCGATAGGTTTTTCCACATTATGTGGATATGGAACCCAAGTGGTTTGCTAAAGTTTTTAAGTGAACTAGAAGTTAACCTATAATTAGCTAGTTTTGGTAGGTTTTTCTACATTTTAAGAATATGGTGACCAAGTGGTTTGTAGAAGTTTCTAAGTGAACCAAAAAAATATTTTTGATAATTGTTTAGCCAATTTTGATAACTTTCCCCACACACTGAATTATTTTGTGTAGCAGAAACTATGATTCCATTTTCTCTTGTGGTAATCTCATGTGCATCTAGAAGTTTGTAGGTATCTTTTAGCCATCGACATTTATGGGTAAACTCTAGTTAATTGAACCTTAGCAATTTATTGAGCTAGTTTCAATGAATAGTTTTTCCAATGATAGTTGCATGATTCCCAATGATGTTGGCTTGTGCAAATTTCATGAAATTACTAGCCAATTAAGATTGAGCAAGATTTCGTGTTTGAACTTATCAATTATAGAATTTTACTTGCTACTACATTTTTGAGTTTCTTGCTTGCAACTACACTTCGGGGTTTTTGAATTGCTATTATAATTTGGAGTTTCTATAGTGATTTAGTTTTTTGTAATTTTTAAGAGTTATTTTGATCAATTCTATTTTGAGCTACTAATGGATAAAGGGAAGATAGATGCATACAATTAGAGAAACTTTTGGGAAGTTGCAGAGATGCATACAATTAGAGAAACTCTTGGGAAGTTGCAGAGATGCATACAATTAGAGAAACTTTTGGGAAGTTGCACAGTGGTGATAGAGATAGGGAATGATCCGATTGTACTCCTATAGTGATTTGTATTCCAAACATTAGAATTTCAATTTCATTGTAATTTTAATATATGATACTATTTTGAACATTAAATTTTGGGTTGTGTGATTGGAAAATTCAATACAATACCTTAATCTTGACTGCATCAAAATGTAATGTAAATGAATAGATTTATGAAAGTGGAACTAGAGGATGCAAGTGCACATGATAAGAGTATGGGAATATAGGAGATCCTCTTTTGCCATTTGTATGGAGGTTATGGATGGATTATGATATTTTGACATAGAAGAATGAAATCTTATTTATTTAATGACGTGTATTATTTAATTCAAATAAATAAATTTAAAATTTTTATTAATAAAATTTAAATATAACCCACTTCAACATATTAATGAATTTTTTCACCAAAATATTAAGAGATATAAGTATGAAAACTTATTAAGATGATTATTTCAATATGTGGATACTTTTCTAAAGAGGATATTTGATGATCTACCCAAGTGGAGGTGAAATGGATATATAATAGTCCAATTTAACTATGTGAAAGGTAGAAAATAAACTAAATAGAAAATATTCTCCTAATAGTATAATGTTATATTATAATATATAAGGTATGAATATTGTGATACATCTATCATAAAGATACAAGTCCAAAATTATAAAATGGACCAAAATTTTAATTTTATAATTAACTCAAAACTAACATTTCCTTTCATGATTTTAAGAATGATTTCTTCATTCTTTTTTTCTATTTTCTTACTATTTTTTTATTCAAAAACCCTACAAAACTAATACTTAAGGGGTGTTTGTCTCAATTAGTCCCCTAATTTGGGATTTTAAAAATGATTAAAACAAGTGACGCAGTTCATTGAGTTCCTATCATCAAGTGAAGAGATTTTTGGTTGGAAGGGGAATGAAAAATATGGTTGAAGATTTGGAAAATGAATGCTTCAACATTAATATAATGCTCTAGCCAAAAAATTAGTAAGGTCATTTAAATTTTCAATTTTTTTTAAACAGAAATGAATAATAAAATTGCTCCAACCAATGGAGAAGAGATAAATCATAATTTAAAAACACAAAAAATATGTCCTTAAATCCCAACAATAGGATAAAGACAAATATTTTAAGCAATGCAATTTGATTGGTCAAGCAAATATTTAAAATGCAAATTCAATGAATGTTGGGTGTAGGAATAAAAGTTATTTACTAAACACAATTATTTGTTAACATGCAAATCGTTTTGACTAGACATGTAGGACATATTAAATGTTTTATTTTATATAGAAGACATATAAAATATAAGTATTAGTAATAAGTTGAAAATTTAAAAGTATTTTATCCTTTTTAGTGCCATATTATTGTGTCCATATAATAGTAATATTTGTAAATATCTATATAGACGTTGATTATATAATTGGTGGATATGGTACAATCAATGTGGAATAGAATATATTCTTACCGCATATAGTTAAATATTTTAACCGTATTTATATTTTATAAATTATATTTAAATACTATTTAAAAGTTTGATTCATTCAAACAAATAGTCTAATTATAATTAATTTTATTTACCATGAATTTAGAAAAGAACATATGCCCATAAAAAATAGGCCATAAAAAGTAAAGTGAATAGGAATAAAAGACTTATAGGTAGACTAGAGGTTTAAATATTAATTATTTTTCTTTCAAATGTTAACTGGATTACATCATTGAAAAGTGGCGTGAAATACAATTGGTATCAAACTGTTAAACTGACACAATAAGGAAATGAAACAACATAGAAGAGTGCCTTGAGAAACACAATATGCTAAGGCTAGTGGTATGAAGAAATCCCAATATCTCATAGTGTGTTAATGGTGAACATATGTAAACATGAATGCTTTTCTATGCTTCTATGTGTTGCATATCTTCTAGACGCCGACTAAGTGCATGGATAGTGAGAATTCCAAGAGTGTTACATTTAAACATGTGAGAATATAGACTTAAGAGGAATTTGTCACTTGATTGATGCATTAGAATATGATCTGCAAATCCTATGAAGAGCGTTGAGGTAGAGAGAAGTGTATTATTTTTTGAAAGGCAGAGGATATATGCAGAAGAACAATCAAATATTGTAGAATTCCAATCAAATATTGCATAATGCCATACAAGTAAGTTGTTATTGATTTATAGAGTATGAGAGAGTCAATGTACAAGAACTTTAAGTATCTGGTAAAACAAATGGAGATGGCTATTACTGTATTGTTTAGAAAACATAACTTAGAAATCCTTTGAAAGTAAGAGTAGATGACACATGCTATGTATGTCATAAAAATGAAATAGTAAAACCAGACAAGCAAGCCACATACAAAAAAGTAGATGCTCTGGGCAAGTTCTTGTTAACTATGAATGCATTTAGTGCATTGATTATGGATTGATTCAACTTAACTTGGAAGTCGTAGCAAACTAACAGTAGATGATGCATGATATGTATGTCATAAAAATGAAATAGTAGAAGCAGAGAAGGAAGTTAGATATGAAAAACTAAATTTCCAATAATAATTTTTCTTTGAGCAAAAAGCCAGACATATGAAGTGCATATCGTCAGAAGGATGAGTCAATTTGAATTTTATTGTTAATTTTGTCATGTGATTTTGTGTTTGATGTTTATAAATAAGATATTATTTGTTATCAACTATGGTTGTTTCTTCAAATTGTCCTTGTAATAGGAACCATTTTTTGGAATTGGAATGGAGAGAAAGACCTATACAGGTGTAAATATACTTGATTCTTGAAGAAGAGACTACGAGGTCATAATTTTAGATGTTTTTTCTCTTTTGTTTGCAATGAAGTTTGATTCTTTGAATTTCTATAAAAAATATTCCAATTGTTTGAATATGTGTAATTTATGGCCATAAGCAAGCTACAATAATGTTGTAGTTAGAGATGTGCACAATTGCAATCATGTGATATGTAATTCATGTGCAATTTTTTTTCTTAGTACATTAATTAGGATCTACATTAACTCTATTCCCTGGAGTGGCTATAATTATGAATTTGTTTGAAGCAAATGTGAAAAATAGAAATACATGAGTTTTTTTTGGCAAATATGAAGGCATTATAACAATAAGAAATACTTGTAGTAGAAGGAGGATAGAAGTGATTTGAGGACAAGGGGAGCTAGCTGAGTTTGTAGAATGAATACAGTTGCACTGATATAGTCATGTTTGTTGTGCTTGAATTAGAAGCACTCACTGTTGCTTGAAAGTATGATTAGGAAAGTGGGGAGAATATTTTTGTGTTTGTAAAAATAAGCAACAAAATTGTTGGAATCAAGTTTGAGTAGTTAATAATAAACAAATTTGTAAGCGGTAGGATCCTATTTAATAATAGACTAGAAAGTTGTGTAAGCCATAACAATTGATTGCATAAAACAATGAACAAATTTGTTTCAAGAAAATGTTGTGAGGAGGAAGCTTTCCTGTTTATACATACATAGCATTCTGAGTTGAGTCTAAAAAGGCATTTCTTTACTTGGGAAATTGGACAGTGCATTAACTATTGTAGAATGTGTTAGCCTAAGTAGAAATCCTACACAATTTTCATTTAACCTACTGCTTGGCTTCAACTCTTCCATGTTTTTTGGTTACATAGCATACACCATGTACTACACCCATTTCTCGGTGAGGCAAAGTCGAGTCAATATTGTCACACATTTATATGTAATAGGTTTACTATTCTCGCCATTGATGCACTTGGTTCCTTTGTAGAATGTGTGGAGGATGTGGGAGCATACACAAGCCTTCCTATTTAGGATTGGTCGCTTTGAGTAAGAGAATCATATCATGTTTGTGAAGGAACTTTTGGGTGTTGTTGGTTTGTTGAAAAAGTTGAGTGCATTGGCTATGTTTTGTTATAAAGTGGATGATGTTGCTTAGTGATTTATGGACAAGAACTAAGTTAGTGGGAAAATAGCTCAATCAAAACTCAATCAAGTATCAAGTGAATCTTTGTACAAATTGTATTTAATGGTCAAATATTTGACAAAATTTATAATGTGTTTCTTTTTTTCTTATTCACTTAAACAAAGAAGAGTAGGAAACCTACTTCATGCGATAGGGAAAGAGATAAATGATAAATTAGAGACATGGAAATATGTGCTTGAGTTTGGAACTATAGGAAGGTAGAAAAATATTTTAAAATTTTGAATTTGATTGGCTAATCAAGTATCTGAAATTGGAATGGAATAATTGCAATAATAATTTGCCCATTAAAAATATACATTTTTTATATTTCTGACATATTGCATACTTAGAAGTTGTAATACTAGATTTTAAGCTATTTTAAGGGGAAAATGAGAAAATTAAGCATTGTCTAACATATAAAGGAAAAACATGTTGATTGTAAAAGGAGAGTGGCAAGAAGTTTTAATCCATAAAACATGAAATGTAATCATATAGTCCAAAGAACTAGGAACATAAGCATAAGGAAAAATAGAAGTGTAGGTTGATGTAATGGCAGGTAGCTTTGCAGCTACTTGTGTTTCTTCATCACCTGCAATGGAATTATTATGATTAGTATGAAAACCATATTTTAATATAATTTTAAATATACTTTGCAAATTGAAGACATAAAAAAGTATTTGTATCAGTATTATTTTGTGCCTTGTTGTAGCATATGACATTCATTCAATTAGGAAAATAGCATTTGTAATCACATTGTTTTGATTGAGCCTGAAATGGCATTTGGTGATGAAGTCCCATAGTGAAAATATAACTATTGATTTTTCTTTGATGTAGTCTTTGTATTTCATGTTTTGAAGAGCGGGCAAGAGTTGTTGGATGACATGGTTTTGAATTGAACAATGGATTGTTTACTTGTCATTTGTTATTATGATGGTTTGAGGGAGAAGTGAGTATATGTAACTGAATTCCTTGTCACATTCATTGCAATGAGCACTCTCATGTTGCAACATGCCATAAGTGTTGAATCTATAATAGCAAATTGGGAAAAAAGCCTCAAATGGATTTGAAAGTGTGTTTTTTGCTCTTAATGTGCCTGAAACCTAAAACATGTGAACGTAAATTGTTAGAAGTGACATTTGCAAATATCTTGTTTGAGAAAGTGACAAGATATTTAAAAAGTTACCGTAAATCTTGATTGCATCAAAGAAGTTAGCTTGTCCATTGTTCTTTTGTTATTCAATTTGCAAATAAATGTTCATTTTCTCGTGTAGAATGTGTTCTTTTGATCTATAGTTTTTAGGATATTCTTGAAAATAAATGTTGAAGTTTTGTTCGTGTATAGTTGTTGTGTTATTTTCAAGTATTGTTGTTCATGAGATGGATGCAATTGTAGTTGCATGGCAATGAGAAAGTTAGTTATCGTTACAAAAAAAAATTAGTAGAGGCTAGAATGTTATAGAAAATGGTTAAAATGGATTAGTGGTGTATGTTATGGAGACATTTGTACCTGTGCTTTGTTGGATTCTACTTTTCCATCTTTGATATCAATAGAATATTGGTTGCCTACTTTGTTAGTGCCAACAACCAAAGAACCTATTGTTCCAATTGGATATTGATCTGTGACTGCTAGTAGCTGGCTTATAGTTGTCTATGGAATGAAGTAGTAGTCTTTAGAAAAGCGAGGTATGCTTTCAATTGTGTGAGTGTCTGTCAATATCAATCTGCAATCATAGTCCCATCTGTCATAATTTGTTCTATATGCAATTTGGAATCATGATATTGAAACTCCTATTCCTAGAATTATTTTGTGTTGATGTTGTTGCACAAGGTTTCCACCGATATTCAATGTAATTTCCATTTCCTCTTTGAGGTCTATGATATATGCACGCAGTACATAATTTTTTTTGTTAAATTTGTCCAATGTTGATTTGTAGACAACAAGAATGTCACCTTTGAATGTGTCACCAATTTTTTTTGCATTTAAGTCTTCAATTGATATGGTCTTTCTGACTTTTGTTCTGGAGGAACAAAGGAAAATGTAAATCTTATATCTGGACAATGCAAAAATGCATATGATAGGGAAATAGAATAAGTTGTTTACCGTTTGCTTTTGTCTTTTTCCATGTGTTGCATTTGTTGTGCTGGTCTTTTTTTTTGCTCCATCATTTGTCTACAAAGTAGTGATATAACATTAGAGAGTGCATTGGAGCATGTATTACTGATATATGCTTATCTATGTGTATTGTACTATACAGAAGGTTGGAAATTCCCTTTTGCAGGGTTTGCATCATGGAACAGTATAAAGTATG
The DNA here is from genome assembly GCA_007258455.2 of Sequoia sempervirens. NCBI lineage: Eukaryota > Viridiplantae > Streptophyta > Pinopsida > Cupressales > Cupressaceae > Sequoia > Sequoia sempervirens. Next base: position 90,288,410 of record VDFB02058242.1, read on the forward strand.
GTAGCAAATTGGCTAGTTTTTTAAAGTGCAACAACTTTCTTTCTGATGTCGTTGTCTAAATACATGTTCATATGTTCAAGGAGCTGGATAGCCATTGAGTACAAAACATGTTTCCCAAAAAGTCTAGTTCATTGTTTCTTATTCCTGGCCTTGTGGAAAAGCGCATTCTCTAAATTATGTGCTTGACAGTCCAAGTAAGTGTAGAGAGATGTGTAAGGAATTTTTTCCAATGGATGTAACGAAGGAGGCAATGAGAGATTACTACTCTAAACAGATCGTTTAGGGTGGGAGAAGGAAATAATTATATACATCTATTGCTTGATCAACAACACATTCCCTCTTGTGCAATACACCAAATTGAATGAGCGGAATCCAAACAAAAAGCATGAATACAATCAAGGGTTTTACCTAGAATATAAAACCCAATATGAATTCCTACTTTTTGTTCAGTTCAACTCATTTAGGCTTAGTGCATTACTTTTCTACAATAGCATTCTTTGTGCTTTGCTACAGTAGACCCCTCTTTCTCCACACTTGTCTCCAATACTTGTAGGCAACACTTCCCTGAAACAATAACCTTATTATATAGGCATAATAGAGATTCATATATATATATATATATATATATATGCATGTATATATACATACATATACATATACATATATATACATATGTATACATATGTATATACACATACACATTACATATATATATAGATAGATAGATAATTACATATATAAGAACCTATAACTAACTGCTCAACAGTACTTGTAACAAATCAAGCAAACAATCTATAACATTCTATTTTAATGTGCCTACTCTAGAAAGTCCGTTATTTTTAAGTACATTGTCTATGTTCCAAACTTGTCAACAACTTGCATATTCATACTTATTAATGTCTATCATTTCTATATTATGATATCTTGTCTCCATTCTGAATGCAGAAAGTATTAGATTGTTCAAAATGCTAACTGGCCTTAATATGTATACATGTGAAATCTTTATTACTTTGCATATACGTATAGTACAACAAAGTTGATATTTTACGTAGATGTTATATTGTTTCATTGCAAAGAGATAAGGAAAATGATCCAAGAATTTGACTTGCCATTTTCTTGTTCAACAATTGACTTTATTTGTGCCAATGTAGATGTTTGTCTCCCACTAAAATTGTAAACAATGGTTCCTATTATAGGACATTTGAGACAAATGAGCATAGTGGATGGCATATTATATGCAATTCATAAACATAAAGCAATAAATGCTCAATGAATACAATAAATGCTAGACCAATACTGTTACAATCATTTGCTTTGCATTTCATAGACCTAGCTGACCAATCAAATTCAATAATTTAAATGAAAGGGAATATATATGGTTTTATTACTATAGTTTGAATTGAAGGATAGATAGAATTAAAGTAGAACAATAGAAAGAGATAATAAAGTTTGACAGATAAGCATTAAATGCAAACTGTAGAAAGATTCAGTTGATACTTGATTGAATTTTGCTTGAGCAATTTTTATAGTAACTTGGTTTTTGTGTGTAAATAGTAAGCACTAGCATCTACTTTAGAACAAAACTTTTGGGATGTAGTCAACATTTTTAGCAAAGAAACATTTTGTTTGTTATGTTTCAATTGCAAATAAGAAGATCGTAATAGTAACCTGCTTTCATAGGATTTCTAGGTTAGGTTTGGTATTTAGGAAATTTGATCATTGATAGACATGTGCATAGATTGTGTATAATGTTAACTCAATATATTAAACTACAATGACACCCAAAAGTTCCTTGAGGAACATGATATGCCTATGTTAGTGAAAGGGAACAATGCCAATAGCTGATAAAGAAACACTCTTTTAGACTAAAGTTAGAATTCTAAGAAGGCTTGTCATTGCTTCCATGTCCTGCATATCTTGTATAGATGGACAAGTTACATGTAAATGTATAGAAATATTGACTTGAAACAAATTCGTCCATTGATTTATGCATTAGAGTATAGTCTACAAATCTTGGGAAAAACATTTTTGTAAATCAATTGTTATAGCTCAATAAACTTTGTAGTCTGTTATTAAATAGGCTATCAACCCTTGGAATAAAGTTTTTATTAACTAGTGGATATTTTTCTTGTAAGTTATGTTTCTTTTTTTAGGAACAGTGGAAAATTGTTCCCAGTTTTCTAATAAAATCGTGTAAAAGCAGCAAATGCTTTTTTCCCTTGTCTTGATATCAGTGCCTCTAAGCCACTACAACTAGAAGTATTTCTTGGAAAAAGAAAGTTAATATTGGCATCGTTAAATTTTCTTTTCAAATGGTCTCTTGTCGAATGAAATTGTATTGTTTTAAATGTTTTTGTCTTTTTCCTATAGTTGGGGTTTAAGCACATATTTTTTGTGCTTGAAAATTATGGTTTATCTCTTTTTCTATTGGTTGAAGTAGGTCCATTTTTCATTTTCATTGAAGTAAATTAGGAAAATAGGGGAACATTATATATTGTGGAAAATATTTAATCAGTGGATGAAAATTGAGTGAGCTTTGCCAGTGTGATGGTGGGTACTGAAGCAATGAATACATTTTTAATGCATTAAATACAAACTTTACAAGATGTGTTGGAAAACTAACGGGTACATAGGTAGTGAATGCATAGTTAATTCATGAAATCTAAGGCATGTGTTGGGTTTTATTTGTCCTTATTCTCATTTTTTTATTGTTTGTTGAAAAGCTTGGGTGTTTTTAGCTTTGGGTTCCCCTCTTCCATGTTCTTTATTCTAGGAATAGTGCATTACTAGTGAGCAACTCATCTACTTGTTTATGATACTTGATAACTAGAAGTATTGCTTGTTGCTACAAGGGTTGAGGGGGAAAATGGGTATAGTAGATGACATATGGTATGCAACCCATAAACATGGAACAGTGGAAGCAAAGGAGTAGATGAGTATTGCAACAAATAAGAATTATCACAAGAAAAACTGAATGCTTTGAGCAAGGTGTTGTCAACTGTGGAGGCATTCAATGAATTAACTATGTGTTCATTGCTCCAATAGCTACGAGCCTATCAACAAAGCTTGCAAAATTTGTATTTAATGCCTAAATTTTTGGAGAAAAATATCGCATTGGTCTATTTTTTGCAAATTTTATCATGTGTTTCTATGTTTCATGTTTATGAATAGCATATTATGTTGCACAATTTTCATTTAATAGATTGACGTTTCAAGTCTTCCAGTCATATCATTTAATGCATTAAACATGCATTAAGTACTTCAGTAATAGTGGCCTCCTATTCTCCTAATTAACTTTAACAAAAATGAATAAAAGGCCTAATCCAACTAATAGACAAAGAGATAAATTGTTTATTATCTCTCAATTGCAAATGAAACCATTGCAATAGTAACCTACTCCTTTGCTTCAACTGTTCCATGTATATTGGTTACATAGCATATGCCATCTATTGTACCCATTTGTATAGTTAGGCATTACAACAACAAAGAATACTTCTAGTAGCAACATGACAAAATTTTTAATACATATGGAATTGTTTCATTTTAGTGTCAGGCATAGTAGACAAATCAAAATTACGAAAGGGAAAACTCAATACCTTGGTTGGAGCAAGTCCACTATTCATTTTTGTTCAAGAAAATTTGGTAAACATGACATTATATATTTTGGAAAATATTTAATCACTGGATGCAAATTGCACAAGGTTTGGCAGTGGGTTGGTTGGCATTACAACAATGAATGGATGATTAATGCACTAAGTCCATTATTGATTGTCATTTTAGAAAATTATATGTATTCCATGATTGCAATCATGCATGTCTCTGATTGTAAAAGTAAGATGCTTTTGAGAAAATAATATTTTCATGTTTATGAATTACATGGCATGTCATTCACTATGCCCATTTGTCGATTTGGAAAGTCAGATTCTTGAACTAGTGTTCTCCTTTATTGTTCACAATTCTTCCAATACATAATTCTTACAAACATTGGAAGAATTAAAACTCATCAGAAATAAAGAAGGAGAATGGTACAAGAATCTGACCTTATAGATTCTTGTTGAAGTACTAAGTCTATGTGTAGCAATATAGATCTTTGTCCCTTCAATTGCAAGCAATGGTTCTTGTTACAGGCACAATTTAGGAAAATGAGCACAGTCTATGACATATAACATGTTATTCATAAACATGAGACACATAAGAACATAATAAAATATGCCAAATACTTAAGAATTAAATGCAAACTATGTGAGCATTCTCACTAATGTGCGATCAATGCACTTGATATGCATGGCTTGCTAGTGAATCAAAATCTATAATCTATATATAATGTCATACTATTTTCCTAATTTAGTTGGATAAAAATGAATAATAGACCTACTCCAACAAATAGGAAGAGAAATAAAACATAATTTTAAAACACCAAAAATATTTCCTTAAATTCCAAGTATAGGAAAATGATAAAGATATTTTAAACAATACAATTTCATTGGCCAAGCAAATATTTGAAAAGAGGATTCAACAATTGCAATAGTAACTTGCTTCTGGGAAAAAAATAGTTCCATTTTTATGGATTACATGACATGCCATTCACTATTCTCATCTGTCTATTTGGTGACTAAGATTCTTGAACCACGCTTCTACTTTTTTCTTCACAACCCTACCAAGGCATAATTTTTAGGCACATTGGAAGGCTTAAAATTCATTGGAAACAAAGGGGAATAATGACACAAGAATCTAACCTTTCAGTTGTTTGTTGAACAAGAAAGTATATTTAGATCCATATAGATGTTTGCTTCCAACACCAATTGCAGGCAATAGTTTTTGTTATAGGGAGAAACTAGGAAAATGACCACAATCCATGACATATAGTATGTTATTCATAAAAATGAAACAAAGAAGGACCGGGGAAAAATCAACGAACATGATAATATTTTGCAAACATCTAGGCATTAAATAAAAAAAATTGTGAGGTTTGCTAATAGGTTTCTGGCCATTGAAGCACTTAACACATAGTTGATGCATCAAATGCCTCCACAAACATTTTCCTCTAAGTAAATAAGCCAAATAGAGGAATGCGATAAATTTTTGAAAAAAAATTGACATTAAATCCAAATTTTACAAGTTTTGTTGGCACACTAGTGCCTATCCAAACAATGAATCCAAAGTTGATGCATTGTATTCCTCTACAATGAACAATTCCTTGCTCAAAGATGTAAAAGAGTATTGCTCTATGTAGCAACAACAGTCTACCAGATATTGGGATTGGTCCCTATCACTAACACCAGTATATCATGTTCCTTAAGGCACTTTTTGATCTCGTCTCTATGCTATTTTTTTTTAATGCATTACCTATATTTTGTTATAAAGTGAATGCTAATGGTTATTGATTTAGGCACAAAAACTAAGTTGTTGGAAAAATTGCTCAAAAAAAACTTAATGGCTTCTCCAGTATTCAAGGGTTGAATAGACTTAATAAACATGGAAGAGGGGAATGTGAAGCTAGAAACACACAATTTTTTCAACAAACAATAAACAAATGAGAATTAGCACAAATGAAACCAAGCACTTCTCTAAAATCTCATGCATTACCTATGCATTCACAACTTTTGTACCCACAAGCCCATTTACAAATTTCTCACAATTTGCATTTAGTAGACTATTATTTCTCATGCACCACCCATACCATTTAATGCATTGATTGCTTCAATACCTATCACCCCACCGCCAAAATCCAATGATTAAATAGTTCCAAAATATATAATGTTCTCCTATTTTCCTAATTTACTTTAACAAAATTGGAAAATAGGCCTACTCCAACCAATAGGAAAAGAGACAAATTATTTAATATCTCTCAATTGCAAGTGAAAATATTGCAACAGTAACCTGCTCCTTGGGTTCAACTGTTCCATGTATCTTGGCTTCATAGCATATGTCATCAACTATACCCATTTGTACAATCAGGTCTTATAACAACAAACAATATTTCCAGGGTAGAAGTACTGATATTAGGAGACGAGCAGTCAGTCAAGTGACTTTGTAAAATGGATAAAGTTGCATTGATATAGTTGTTTTCCCCCTGTTCAAATTAGAAGCATTTGCAAGCAAGAAAGTTTACTAAGCTACAACAATTGATTTACAAAATGTTTTCCACATAATTTGCAGATCAAGATCTATAAAATGGATAGTAAAACTTAAATGTAAGTTTGTAGTATATGTTGATTAATTTTAGTTCAAATTTAGAGTTTTATATTCAATGTAGAAAAGTAGAACAAATGAAATAAAGGACAATAATATGTGAAAAGAAAAATATAGAGTGTCGAGTTTGTTGTTGATATTATGAAATTCGTTTATTGTTTTTGAGCATTGAAACTTGTTGAAACAAGTGTATATTAAAACTCATATTTTTTGTATGCTTGTTAAATAATAGTAATATTTTTTTATATAAAAGTAATTTAGAAATTTAAATTGGTTTAGTATGAAGGTGGAGAGTTTATTTGTCAAGATAGTAATAGGGAAATCGACAAAGTGAATGTCATATTGAGAGAAACAAAGATGGCTATATTTAAAAAAATATTTACTAAACATAGTTATTTGTTCACATATAAATCATATAAAATAAAAAATATAAGTAATAATTTAAAAAATTAAAAGCATCTTACAAAATGGAGATTATATTATATACAAGACATATAGAATATAAATATTAGTAATAAGTTAAAAATTCAAAAGTATTTTATCTTCTTGAGTGCCATATTTTTTTTGAATATTTTAACCATCTATTTATTTTTTATAATATATTTAAATACTATTTCTAAATTCGATTCTTTTAGTTAAATAGACTAATTATAATTAATTTTATTTTCCCTGAGTTTAGAAAAGAAATATGCCCATGAAAAATAGGCCATAAAAAGTAAAGTCAATAGGAATAACAACTTTATAGCTAGATTAGAAGTTTAAATATTAATTAATTTCCTTTCAAATATTAATGGAATTACATAATTGGAAAGTCTTGCCAAAAACAATGTGGCCAGGCTAGTGGTATGGAGCAATCCCAATACTTTGTAGGGTGTTAATGGTGAAAAGGTGTAAACGGGAATGCTTATCTATGCCTTTATGCATTGAACACCTTTTAGACATTGACTCAGTCCATGGATAGTGAAAATGACAAGGATGTTATTTGTAAACATGTGACAATATAGACTTGAAACAAATTTTTCCTTTGCTTGATGCATTACAATATGATATGCAAATTTTGTGAAGAACATTGGGGCATAGAGAAGTGTTTTATTGTTTCGAAGGAAAATGACATTGGCAGAAGAACAATCAAACATTGTAGAATGCCATAGAGACAGGTTTGTAGAATATTAGAGATTCAATATATAAGAACTTTCACTATTTGGTAAAATAAATAGAGATGGCTATTACTATATTGTTTAGAAAACCTAACTTAGAAATCACACCAAGGTAAGAGTGCATGACATATGCTATGTTTTTCATAAACATGAAACAAAAAAAGCCATGAAGCACATTACATATGGAAAACTAAATTCTCTGGGCAAGGTCTTGTTAACTTTGGATGCATCAAATGCATTGTTTTACACATAACAACCCTACCATTCTTACCCCCCATGCAACTAGTCCATATGTACCAGGTATGCAAAATGTCAAACCATACACAGGGCTTCCCATTTACACCTATTTAGCGTTCTAACCTTTGAGCTAAAAAAGTATTGCTTTACAGGGAAAATTGCTTAAACAAAACTTACTATAGAAATAAAATTACATATATTTAGATTATTGAATTTGTCACACCAATTGACTGTTGATGCCAAAATTTGAAAAATAGTAGCCTTATGGGAAACTCAGTTAATGGGGGGACCACTTGCGCTAAATTGAGTAACCTTCGGGTTTTTAAATAAGTTGACTTCTTCTGTAATTTGGGGTTTGGAATGGGAAAAGGAAGAAAATATAAAAAATAAAGATCTAACTAATGCGATGCGTCAAGATATAGGTGTAGGCATGGTAAATCTATCTTTTGGATGGGATTTAAGGGCCCATTCAACAATCTACATGTCCCAGAATAACATAAATCAAATATTAAAATCTGAATAATTTATCCAATAACATAAAATAACTCCCATACACATTTACTGAAAAGAAGAGTCAAAGACATGGTCTAAATCAACAAACTTATATTAAAATCATAGAAGTTATGCAAATAAACTACTCAATATAGTAATGACACAATATAATGTTTTGTTAAATAGTAAAGAAACAGAAAGGCCGAACAACAATGGTACAATCTATGAGTCTTATACAATAATCGAAAAAATAATACAAAAGGCCTGGTGTCTTTTTAGAATTTTTTTGTATATCCTCTGAACTCATTTTTGGAAAGAAGTAGTACTTATGGAAAAAATCCCACTGCCTAAAATCCAGTAACATAAAAGATTCATTCATCACAAGCAATGATGTACACAACAATGATTTCCCCAGGCCGTTGTAATGGAAAAGATTTTGATCCATAGAATGCAACCACCCTCAAACTAGATGCATCCCCTGTGAATGATGGAAGTGGTCCCAATGTAGAAGTAGTAGAACCTCATGCATATATGTGTCACTCACCTACGAAGTCAGTTAGGACACATCGTGATAGGGTGGGGCTCATCACTGATCATTCTTTCCTCTCAATGAAAATCTCCACAGAGAAGACACGTGGAGAAGTCTTCATTACCAACGCTGACTGTGGGGTATGCCAAAATTGTATGTGGAATGATGCTACGTAGCATGCGGGTGGAGCTTGATAGAGAAGTGAAGGGAAGCAAGCTTCAAAGGCTCATGTTGTTGACACGTAGAAGCATGGTAGGGCTCGATAGAGAAGCAAAGGAAGAAATCCTTGCAAGGAGCACACGATAAACACATGGTGACAATAGGTGAAGCTCTTCAAAAAGGGGCCGAAGGATATTGCAAATGTATGGGGTGTGGGTTGGACCTAACAAAATAATATCAACTTGAAGGGAGCTTGGGGAATTTTATATCCACAACTTTTGGCGACTCCCAGGGGTGTTTCGCTTGTGGAATGAGGGACCCAAAATTTTTGGTTATAAGACTAGAGTCTTATTCATTGGGCGATAGAGTCAGATCTTTGAGAGAGTAGTCCACAGAGGCAACCGGTCAGCCTCGGATGGCATCCATATGGTGCATATATTCTCTTGCGCATTGTGAAGATCAATCACTTCTTTGAATGACAGCTTCATGGCTATCCCTGCCCAAGACTCGAGTTGAAAGAGCAGCCATGCAATCTAATGAGTATGCTCTCAATATTCTCAGTAGTAGGGGGTTGACTGAAGCTCTGAAAAGTAGATATGTCCTACTTCTTCTCCTCAATCTTTGTTACAATTTTCTTTATTGTGTCCATCGAATCATCGGAAAGAAATAGGGGGGCAAGCCCATTTGAGTTAGTTGGTAGAATTTCACCTGTATGTTGCTCATAGTTTGGCCGAGTGTCATTGAGAAATCGCTAGCATGGAGGATGGCTGCATGGCAATGGATGAACTCTTTTGTTGTCTTGGCAGCTAATCTTCGATCTTCAATCCTCGAACTCACTAAGTCCTCATTCAATACCGTGTACAACTTATCTAGCAAATTTTCTGCCTTGGGAACCCTCTTTGCAATGAACTGTGGGGATTGTACAATCGTTCTATGAACCTCCCTGCTTAAACTTTTCACCTCTACCATGAAATGAAGCATCAACTAGAGAGGTAGACAAAAGGCCTTGACCTTTTCCTAGTATGAAATATATAGTTGTTGGGCTACTAGAAGGAGGTCCGACTGGGTAATAGGGGGTTGGTTAGGATTATTCAAAATACCAATTTCCACATCCTTTGACCCAACATCTTGTGTTAGTTCCACAATCCTTTTGTTCGCATGGGGATTTTTCCCTATAGGGTTCTCAACTCGGCAAGCCATTTTTCCTCATCCTGGCTTCTGGTTGCAGATTCCCTATCCAGGGAGAGCCTTACCTCCTATATTTCCTTCTCTAATTGAGCTTGTCAGCCTTGGAAGTCTATTTCCTTCTACTATATTATTTTCTCCAATTGAGCATGTTGATGCTGAAACTCTTTATTCTTTTGTTGCATCTCCTCCTCTGCTTGTGCCAATCGGTCATGTAATTCTTGGTTTTCCTATTGTAGATCAACGACCAAGTTGGGATCTTGGGATTGGAACTTTGCAAGTTCCCATTGGAGCCTAGCCTACTCTAACTCTGCTTGTTGTGACAAGTGCACAAATTTGGAATCCCTTGCCTTGTCCTTCATTAGTAGGATTTCTATACTCTACTTGACATTTTTGAGCTCATCTTCTTTCTTCTTCAGTTGACGACTAGACTTGAGAAATTCAATGGTCCCCACATTCTGGGTCTCCTCCATGAGCTCAACTTTATCCTATGGCTAGGCCATGTGAAAATCAAGCCCCATAGCATAGATGGTGTAATCTTTAGGTCACATCTCCCCCTGAGGCTTGATGACGTTTGGATGCATGTTTGCAAAATACAACGATTGTTGAGCCTCATTGAAAAGGGTTTGCATTTGTGGCTCTAAGGGCTTCTTAGAGTCCTTGTCCCTTTGCTTATGGAGCCTAAGAGAATGTGCTACTTTTTTATTTTCTCCCTCTAACATGAATTCTTCCAATATGAATTATGTTGGCAATCTAATTAGCTCACCTATAAAGGGTGTACTGGGAGGAAGAGCAAAAGGGAACGAGAGAGTAGTGGTCCCAGGTGATTTCTTATTTGGAAGAGAGACTATTTGTGAGGAGAATGGGGGAATATACCAAGGCCCAATCTGTGAAGTGTCAGAAGGACACATGGGGAGTGGCAACAGTAGCAGAGATACAAGAGACTCCATTTGTAGAGCAAGTTGGGTCAGAGCCGACATAGTGGTAGAAAAAGGTAGAGCAATAACGGTTGCAGACTGGGCTCTGAAAAAAGGTGGAGTAACCCTGGGGGAGTAAAAGCTAGTTTCCCAGCTAAAGATAATTGGGAGAAACCTCTCGTGACCATTGCAACAAAAGTAGAGAAAGAAAGGCTGACACTTGAAGTGATGGGAAACAAAGAGATAGCAGAAGAAGCCAGAGATTGTGAATCAAGAAGAAAGGGAAAGAAAGATACCTAAGCAATGGATGACTTTGATCCTTGGCTCATTGTAGGATCCTGTGAGCCCCCTTCAGAAGCCGCATTTGTGTGCTACCTTTTTTTTGGTGGGGAATTGTCCACCTCTATGACCTCTGATGGTTGTTGTTGGGCTACTCTGGGTCTTTTCATGACCCATGTGCATGTCTATGAGGCTCTCGAATGTGATATATTCACCCACAACTTTGGAGTAGTTGTGTTAGGCTACTTTTTTGCTTGCTCATTTTTCTACGTTGGGTCCATCTTCACTTCCTCTTCCTTCTCCTTGCCCTTCCCTATGAATTTTCTAGCCTCATCTAAGTCAATATCCTCATCACCGCTTGCGTCAGTATCGTCATGCGCTTGGTTCCACAGAGTATCAAATATGTCATCCTTGTCTACATCTTGGAATGGGGCATCAAGGCATTGGATCTCTTGGTGGTAAATCCAATTTTTTTTAATGTTTTCCTCACTACAATTCCAATACTTGACCAAATAATTGTGAAGGGTGGCCCCCATATGGTACCACTCATTAAACTTCACCAAAGGAAAATAGAAATTGAGCCATGGAGGCCTCCTATCCTCTGTAGGAATGTGAACTAGGTCTACAAATAGATCACCCTATTTTGATAGGGGATTATGTTGCTTTTCCTAATAAGGCCGAGGGTTGTGAGTGACCCAAATGTTCGTGCTTGTTAATTCATTGTTGGAGTTATATTGCCATTTGTCGCAAATCAATACTAGCCCTAAATGAGCCATCTTTTCCTCTAGCAGCTTATGTGTCTGCTTCTTTTCCATAACCACCGTTTTGAAGCTTAGTGGGCAAAGGAAAAATACTTTCTTCTTGGCCTTCCCCCCACAAAAGATATCGTCAATAACTGACACTTATCGAAATATCTCAAGGGCCAACACCTGATCTATGATGCATGAAGGGAGTTAGAACAATTCCTTGGTAAAGCCACACATCCAAATGAATGTAAAATATTCTCCAAGAAACTAGTCGCATTTAGGAGTAAAACTCGACATCCATCCTATTTGGTTGGTAGAAAGTCGATAAAGATTACCATCCTCACTCAAGTCTTGCAGAATCGAAGTCAAGAAATAATCTGAGAATTCATAATAGTCATATGTTATAGAGAGGAGAGGAGTCCATACAAAGACTTGCCTTCTTACTCCCTTTTCATCAAAAATAGCTAACTTCATTTTTTTTTTGAAGAAGTCAAGGTTTTGATGCAAAAACATATGAGAAAGGAGAGAAGGAAACCTGAACTTATGTTGTGTTATGTATTCCTTGATTTGGCTCATCATTTCTCAGACAATGACTTCTGAAAAGTCATACCAAAATAAGGAACATTGCCTCCTCAACTGAAAACCTAGACCCAGTTGAAACGCTTGCACGTACTTGTCCTCATCCATGCCGCAAATGAAAGCCATCATAAAGAAGGCATCCTTTAAATCCTATTTAAAAGCGACATGTGCGACTGTAATTTTTGGTGGCTTTTCCAAATCTTCCTAAGGTCTTTGGGTTTCCTGGTTATAAAAATTCATAGAATGATCTCTGCCTCTCCAGAAGTTGTGCCCTTTTTCTAGAGTGAATGACTCCATATTTTTTGCTCTAGAGCCCCTTTTTGGGATGTACAACATGTCTTTGATAGCCTCCCCATTGATTATAACTCTCAACTCCTAGCCTTCAATGGCATTGGTATTTGGGTTGAAATGATGAATGCCCTCATGAACTAGCTCTAGAAAGTAATGCACAAAAGGGACCATTTACTATAGGATTTCATAGACCCATTGCTTGTATGCTAATTGATGCTCGCCAGTGGCCACTTTCATTCTTTCAAAAGATGCTTCCCTAAGAACCTTAGGTTTAGTTTCAAGGATTGGATCATGAATGTTATCCCATTCTTCTTTTATCTGGTTCTGGTCTCGATGAGTTATTTTCTTTTCCGCAACCCACGTGTGAATCCACTTTGGCTTATTTGGTATCCTAGGCGAAGCGTAAGAGGTATCATTGAAAATATTGGCTATGGGTGTCACATACATGGCATCAAACAAGCTTTGTGTCGCCTCTCGTTGTGCTTCCATTTGAGGATTTTGGGCCATTTCAGGGTGTTGTGGGCTTTTGTGATGCTCAAATATACTGTAATTCACTTGTGTTCTTCAATAAATTTGCACTCAAAACTCTTTGCACTGGATAGCATACTCAAGAATATTTTCACACTGTTTATCCTTTCACATGTAACACTTATCTTTTTCTCAACTTAGAGTGGTAGACAATGGTTGCCTTACTGCATTAAATTCAGTATGTACCATTAGCTCCTTTTCTCATGCGAAATGAATTTCTTGCCCTTTTGAAAAGACAAGAATTCATAATGACAGTTAGTAATTATGTCCTACAACGTGATTTTCTTGGGAAATTGGGCCAGTGATTGAAGGCGTATAAACCTTTTGCATGCTTGGCAATTAATATCCTAAAAAGAATGATTAAGCCAAAGATGTAATGAATACTTGAAAAGATTTCAGCTTCTCCTTGGAATTTGGAAAATGCTTATGACGTGACATCTCAACACTTGGTTGTGTAGACTACCACTAATTAATTACTTTTTCTTAACTTTACACATAGCAATTCATACATGATAGATGCAATTGGGTGGGAAATTTGAGCTTGCTCTTGGTGGTATTTTTGAGTTAATACTTGATTAGCATCATGCTTATGGCATGCAGGTACCTCAAATATTTCTATAAATAGACCCAAAGACAACAACATAATTGTATTAAGTGATTGGAAGAATTAGCACTTGGGTAGTTGGGTAGAATTAGACATCATGAATACTCCAATTAGGCTCACTAGCAACAAGTCTCAGACAACTTTCTTAGGAGAAGTTTATAATAGGTGTTTGAAGCGAATGATGAAGACCAAGCATTTTTTGGCTATCATAGCAATGAAGTGGGTATTGGGTAGGGACTATATAGAGTACAAAGACAAGTATAGGGTCAATACCGACATTTGCACTCACTTTGTTGCATCCTTGCTTGATATACATGTCCCTAAGTAGATGATTCTTCACCTGACACTGGAAATCTTCCCGAAGTGGCATCTTGGTGGCCTTGGAGAAATTGTGGCAAATGCAATGTATGGCCTAGGATTCCTACAACAAGCGACCTCCGCAAACATATTGAAGATGCAGTGGTGTCGTGGGTGTCGTTCCTGAGTGGATTTCACATTCTGACACATGGAGAGTATTGCCAGAGGGTTACTCGTTCCTTCCATTTCCTTCTACACTGTTATAATGTGGTGCTATTATATGGCATGGAATGGTATACTAATTTCAAGGACCTAGTGTATCCTCCACCACTTGTCATTGCTATTGTTGGCGGTTCATGATCCTGCTACCCCTGCTAATGATGCTCCTGCTAACAAAGTTGTTCCAGATGTTGTTGTTGATGACACTTCTATTTGAAGAATGAATTTCATTCCCCATTTTAAGAATCAACACTTTTCATATGTTTTTTGTATATATGCCTAGAAAAGGCCTTTACAGTATATAAAAATTGCATAGTATATAGATATACTTTAAATGTATGGCCTTAGAGGCATTTTGAAAATGTAATACTGAAGTATATGATACTATCTAATGAATATACAACTTTTACTAATTTTTTGTCTCCTTCGCTTTCTGCATTATGGGTTCCCTTTTCTCTACTTCTTTGAGTAGCTTTTAAATTGTTATGCATATGGGTTCATTTCCAATACTTCCAAAAAGATCGGCCGAACAAAAGAACATAAAAGAAAATTTACAATAATTACATATTTACATAGGCAGAACAAATAATGAAGCTTAATTAAACAATTTGAGGTGGATTCTGTTTACTGGAATCCCCAATGCTTCTTTCTCCATATTTTCTAATCCAAACATGGTGTGTTGCTTGCATTGAATTATTCTAAAAGGGCCTTCCCACAAACTATCAAATTTTCTGTGTTGGTCAAGTTTTGTGGCCCTCACATTAATCTTTAGCACTAGGTCTCCGCATTTAAGACCTTGGTCTAAGGTTTTCTTATCAAACGACCTCTTAACCACCTTTTGGTGGATATTCATGGCTATTAGGACCTTTTCTATTTTTTCCTGTACTTCCAACAACTCGATCAACCAGACCTCCATGGCTCCGTTTTCTTCAATCTCTAGAAAAATGAGCAGCTATAGTGCAGGAATCTCCATGGAGATGGGCAATAGTGCTTCCTTCCCATACACTTCATATGGAGAAGTCTTGAAAACTTTCTTAGGGGCTATGTGGTATGCCCAAAGTGCTTCCTAAAGGTTCTTGTGCCACCCCTTTTGATGTTTCAACCTGATTCTTTTAATAAGTTAGACTAAATTTTTATTAGTCAACTCGGCCAGGCCATTCCCCTGCGGGTAGTAGTTTGAAGATTTTTTTAAGAATATGCCATGCACAAGTGTGAATTGACATACCTTAGAACCCAGGAAATCCTTAGTGTTGTCATAGATGATGGTCTTTGGCAGGCCAAATCTCATTACCAATTCCTCAAGGAAGTTCACAATCTCCGCCTTCATTGCACTCTTTAGGGGCATGGCCTCAGTCCCTCTAGTAAAGTAGTCCATAGCCGTACCGATCCATCTATGTTCAATGCTAGAGGTGGGATTGATCATACCAATAAAATCAAGGCCCCATTGCACAAAGGATTCATCAACCACTGTCGAGTTGAGAGGCATTGCAGAGTTCTTTCTTCTTCTAGTGAAGAAGTGGCATTTCTTGCAGACCTTAACCAAGGAATGTGAATCATTGAATAGTGTAGGCTAGAAATATCCGACACACATAATTTTGATAGTGGTGGTCTTTGCATAGAAGTATCCACCCACGGGACTACAGTGGAAAGTGTCAAGAATTTTCCTTGCCTGTTCTGTAGTGACACATTATAGTAGAACACCATTGAAGTTCCTTTTGAAGAGGACCCCTTCAATGAGTGCATATCCACTATTTTACAATCTATAGAATCTTCTCTTATGAGAGGGAAGGACCAAAAAATATTTTCCAATATGCATGAATCTTACTCTATCTACTAGCCAACAACCTTCAAACTTAGATTCATTTATTAGGACAAGCTCGACTTGCTCCTCTTCAGCTTCCATTTCTTCGTCATGTGTCAAATAATCACATAGTCCTCTTCCTCAGACGATCTTTGTGGACTTGACCTCAATATCATATTTGAGGATCTTAGTGTGAACCCCAATCCTAGAATTTCACAAACATAGAAAAAAACCACAAGATTAGATCCATATGCAAGTTAGAACTAAGATTCCCCATGAAATTCATCTACAATGCTCAAAATAGAAAAGAAATGAAGAACAAAACAAGAAAAAAATTTAAATCCTATTTAAGCATGAAAACTATGAATCCCATGGGGGAATTGGTGCCATTTTGATGTGGAAAATGGCCCTTTCCCAATCCCTTGTAAGTTTTGTGATGATTTGATGAAGATAGAGACTCCTTGGTTGAATTCTTGCATAGCCTAGCTAAGAAATGATAAAAATGGATGAAGAATGGACGATATTTGATATGAAGATGATAAATTTGGTTCTAATTCTCCTCCATAAATGATAATAATGATTTTACATTGATTGTGGCTCCCTCAACAAATAGAGAAGGCCTCTATTTATAGCAAAAAGGATGGAGGATTTGAAAGATATGGAGGATGTGGGACAAAAGATAAGCCAATGATAAAGCGCCACTTGTCATCATGCTAATGGACAAAGGTTGACCACATTTTGGAGAATGTGAAAAGAGGGGGGAGATTCAAATTCAAAATATGGATAGAAGGATGAGGTGAGAGGTGAAGTTAATGCCACATGGCTCAAGAAAAGGACATGTAAGAGAGTTCAAATGCTTTGTTGGATGTACACACCCTTTTGGAGGGGATTTTCAAATTTGGAGAAAATTCCAACCATTGATGCCTTTTTGAAAAAATAGATGATTTAATAAATTGATAAATTGATTTTCATGAGAAAGTGGCAAAAGCTAGAGGATTTGATGGATTAAGATTAGCATTAATTAGGATTTGATTAATTTAAAGGAGATTAGCTGATTTGACCATTTTGACTTAGATTTTAGGATTGATTTAAATCAAAATGAGAGGAATATGATTTAGACTTAATTAAATAATTTTTTTTGATTTATTTAATTAAAAGGGGACGATGTTAGCTTTAAATCAAATAAAGATAAATTTATTTAATTTAAATGAGATGAATTTAGAGATAAAATAAAATAAATTATTTAATTAAAAGAGGGACGATTACTTAATCAGATAAAATTGATTTATTTAATTAAGAGATGAAGAGTGATGAATTTAATCAAATACAGATTATTCGATTAAATGACTAGCAAAGAAGATGATTCAAAATGAAATAGTGTTAGTAAATTAGGATCAAGCATATAGGATCAATTTGGTACATTTTTCGTGTCTACATTTTTCCCCTCTTTGAAGCAAAGTACTTGATGCGTTGGTTCAAAGAATAAATTGTCTTGATCAAAATTTAAAAATTCTTTAATTTTTTTGGATGCCCCACTACTGCCCCAACGAATGAAGAATTACGTTGGTACACTGCCCCCTCGAGAGATCGAGTGAAAATTTTTGATTTTTGGGTGATCTCGTGCCAAAGAGGTTCAAAATTAGTTCAGCTCAATTGTTTGATGTAGAGAGTTTTGATGATGTAGACAGTCATTGGCCATGGGTAGCCTCATGTATACTTTGATATATTACACACACTTGATACTGATTTAGAAATGTTAGTAAAAAGAAATGAGATGATGAAAAGATGATCCAACAAGCCCATGATCTACGAGACTTTATTAGAGACGACGAGGATGATGATGATGATGATGCAAAGCTTATCAGGAATTGGGATTTTAAAAGGGTTATTTACCTTATGTTTGATAACACACATAGGTACAATGTATCAAGGTATAAAGAACCAAGATGGTGTTGTACCTAGTTTGATGGACTTTGAATCGACAAAAAGATAGGAGTATTCTTGTTCACACCTAACATATAGAAACCTTGCTAGGATGCACCTAACAAAGCAAGTATTCACCAAGTTATATTACAAAAATTTCCAACAAGCACAACAGACAAAAGATAATAATCGATGCCCCATTTCTTTTTCTCTAAAATGTTTTGATTAGACATAATCGAGAGGTCATGGGAATGAGCGCAATAAGGTGAATCAAAAAGAAAAGATCAAGTACACAAAAAAGTCAATGTTCTTCATACCGCTAGCCAAAGGGATGTGTTTTGATTAGGATAAGAATCCAAAGTGCTTTTGCCAAAATATAATGCCCATTGTAGGAAGGATGCATCCTAGGACATGTTAGTGGATGGTGGAAAGTTGATAGGTTGTTTGATAGGCTATTGATATAAGGTTGATTGACATGTTTTTGAATGATCAAGAGTTTGATTTTGCATTTAAAAGTTTTTTGTTTCAATTTTAATTTTGCGTTTGAAGTTTTCTTTTTCTGATTGTTGTGGTTGTTTCTATTTTTTTTTCCAAAGGGTGAGTGTGACGACTTGTTTATTATGGACAAGATTATTGCGAGTGAAAGAAAAGTGGGATGGATGGATTTTTTCAAATATTTGGATGTTTTTGAATTTTTGAAATGTTTTGAGGTTGTTTTTGGTATTTTTGAGATTTTTCAAATGTTTTAATTTTCAAAATTTCCAAATGTTTTTTGACTTTTTGTGTTTTTTGAATGTTTTTTTGTTTTATGAATGTTTTTGTGTTTTTGTGTCTTGGGGGCTAATCAAAGATTAGTCTTGCCTATGTTTAAGCTCAGAGATGACGTAGTTTGGATGGCCATGTTTTTGATGTTTTTTGACTTTTTATGAATGCTTTTGGATTTTGATATGTTTTGAATGTTTTTGGATTTTTTGATTTTCTGATGTTTTTGGATTTTTGATATATTTTGAATATTTTTGGATTTTTCACATGATTTTGACAATTTGGATAAGGATGTGTCTGATGCTATCAATGCTCTATTTTGGAATTTTGTTGAAAACCAAGCTAAGGTTGATTGATCAGATTGATGGATTGGTGATGATAACATTGTTGAGGATACACAACAATGCAAAGATAGTGTTTAAGCAACACAAGGATTAGGATGGATATCATGGGATTGATTGGATTCGATTGATGGATTGATGATGATAACATTGTTGGGGATACACAAAAATGCAAGGATAGTGTTAAGAAACACAAGGACTGGGAAGGGTATCCCAAGATGATGATGGATTGATTAGGATTTTGAAGCTTGATTTTAGAATGATTTGATATATTGTTGAAACACACGTTAGATGAAACTGATATTGATAATTTGGATTGATGTTCAATGGAAGATAAAGCTTGATAAGGAACATCATCTCGTCAAAATACGCCATGGGCTAGTGATTTCGATTTTTTCTCACAAGTGTTTGGCCCAATTTGATTTTATGTTTGCCAATGTTCAGATCACCACATAAGATGGAAGATATAGATCAATATTTATTCCCGAAGCAAGATGTAATTATTTTCCCCCAATGTCTAGCAATGTATGGAATGTCATGGATGGATGGATGGTGTATACACCTAAAAATGGTCATCGCATTCAATTAATTAAATACAACCTATTTGATTAATACTTCAACTACATATGAATAAGGTCTTACTTTATTTATATTGTTTGCTTTATTTATAATGCTAGGTAGGATAGGATCAATGAAAATGACCCATGTCAAGATGTTTACCATAAGAAAGTGTAAAGTGTGCACCAAAATTTGTTAAGATCAAGATAAAGTGGACAATGGATGTAGATGGGTGAAAATGGATGGATAAATGGTTTATGGATGAATGGATTTATTATGGATAAGATGGATGGAATGCTGGATTTATTATGGATGGGATGAGATGCTTTCACCTGAATTAGCACACGTAGATGCTCAATTCTACACATGACATCTATTTTCCAGGTTTTCATCATGGTACCTACCCAAAGCACCACCATAGTGGTTTTCACTAGAGGACAATTTTTATCTTTACTATTTTCATGATTTTTTATGATTTTTTTTTTGGATTTTTAATTTTTTGATTTTTTTGTATTTTTCTGTGAATGATTTTAAGCTCATGTTGAACCACCTAGTGGTGTTGATGTAGATGCTTTTTCATAATGTTCCATTGATATCCCACTTGAAGAAGCTGCTTTGCCAAGATACATGCACTTGAATGCAACTTTTGAGATTCCTAATATGCTTTGTTGATACCAGAGGTAACTTTGTCTTTATGCACACATCACAATAGAATGCCTTCTAAATCCTTATGATGAAAGGTTTTTGCCCACACATGGTCAATGTGAGAATTGGATATCATGTGTGGAGGCATGGATGGAGTGTGTTTAGGGATAAAAGATGGATTGGTTGACAGTTTGGAACCTTTGACTCTCCAAACTTGGGAAGATGAGCAATGATGGGTGGATACGAAAGTGTGCATGGAATTAGGACCAACTGCTTGATATACTTTGTGTGTTGTTTGAGAAGCCTGCTTTTTCCTTTGTGGAGATCTTTGATGGATACTTTTCCTTTTTTTATTTTTCCCCATAGTTTCTTTGACTGATGGATAGGGATAATATTTCTTTGTATTTTTTTGTATCCATGTGTATTTGATTTTTCCATTATGCTTCTCAGCTTCTTTTTCTTTGATGATATCCTTCTTTTGATGTTATTCCCAATTCATGGATGGGGTGGTGGGTTGATGAAGATTCGTGGCATGGCTGGTTGTAGTATTGGAATCAATTTCATCATAAGGATTCTTCATGCTCCCTATGTTGGCATTTGCTTAAGACATAGTTTCCCCTAGTATGGTGATAGTATCACCTTTTTTCTTTGATTCTATCCATTTTGAGATGTCTTGTTTGGTAAGCATTCTCTGATAAATAATCATTGTAGATGATGTTATTTCAATTTGCTACTTTGCTGACTCTGGAATATCCTATTCTACATGATAATGTTGGATATCTTCATACACGATGTCCTCAGTCTAAATTTGGGATATATCTAATCCCGATGTTGACAATTCAGTTTGAATGTAGGAATTAATAACCTACTCTTTTTGTGTAATAATGTCAGGAGGTAAAGGAATCCTATTTTGAATGAATATCATCTACGTGTCCATCCAAAGAAAGCATCTCATGGGTAGGTGGAGGATTATGTGCTATGTGGATATGATCATTTTGTATAGATAAGAGAGTGTCCATTACATCATTGTAGTAACTTGGAGATACAAATTATTGATCTTGATTAATTTTGGAATTGCTTTTGACATGATTTGGATCAAGTTCTTGACGTGGGTCAATTTCAAAGGGTCCTTGGATATCTTCATTAGGACTGGGAAATGGTTCAATATCCTCTAAATCTTTGAGCAGACTTAGATCAATTTTTGAGTTGAGGATTTCTTCAATATTTGTACCATGAGGTCAAAGGATGCCAATATATCTTTGAAAGGACCATTGCTAGACTTTGGTGATAGATGTAGATCATGCTTTGGAATAAATTCTTGAGATATGTATAAATCATTAGGTGTTGTAGAAACATTTTCAACATGATCATTGGTCGAAGGATCATTGATTGTAGGATCAAATAATGTTAACACTCCTTTAAATAGATCATTGTTGGATATTGTTGAGGGGTTTTGATCATGAACAAAAAGTGACTCTTGATGTATGTTGAGTTGATATTTGGATGAGGTAGAAACATTTTCAAGGTGCTCATTGATGGATAGATATTGATCATTATTTTCAACAATTGTGGTGGGGAGATTGTCAATGCTATCACTAGTGGTTGAATCTTGATCATTGTCCCCAATAGTTATTATTTTTTGATCAATAAGGTCTTGGATGAGATTTTTGAGTTGAATACAATATGATGTTGTGTGTCCCTTTATTTTATGGAAATCGCAAAGGTGATTTTCATTGTACCATGACAGTTTCACTAAGGGCTTTTGATATTTTTTATAGGTGGGAATTGTGATGAGTTTTTCCTGCAGCAACTATTGCATGATTGTTTTGATTAGTTTCCTAAGTAGTGTGTATTTTCGTCTATTACCTCGTGAGATTTGACCTTGTGGAGATTGATTTTTGACAATATTCTGATTCGGGATGATGTTTATATTTGACATGATAGGCTGAAATTGAACATTGTTGTGGTTGGGAATCACATTGCCTTGATTTATGTAACTTTGATTTTGCATGGTGTTACCTTGACTTGGATAAATACGTGGAGTCATTAACATATTTTTTGGAATTTGAACAACATTGGTATGATTTTCAAACATATCCATCCCAAATTTCACCAAGTGCGGATTCAAAATGTTCATGTTTGGTACTTGGTATATTCACATCTGGCATGTATGGATTTGGTGGGATGATGTTGTTTTGTTGAAGACTCATGCATTGAGTGTTTGGTTGATAGATTTGTAGGTTTGTACTTTGATTTAAATCTACCATAGGGAAAGGTGTTCCAAAATTTAGATTGGGCATACTCACATTTGTTGTACCATTGAGGTTTGTAGGAGATAATGATCCAATGTATGGATTGTATAAATGTGAGTTTTGATAATCCATCAACATTATAAGGCTTTGAAAGTTTGGTTGATTTAGACCACTCATGATGTATGGATCAAGTTTATATTCCATGTTTTTCTTTGTGTTTTGACCTTGTTGACCTCTAAAGGATTTAGGACCAATGATGAGATGAAGGATGAAAGGGATGAATGATATGGGTGTTTGAACTTTTAAGACCCTTGGAGGAGATACTAGACTTTAGGACTTTTGGATTTTATTTGGATTTTGATTTGAATTTTTTATTTGGATTTGATTTGGATTTGATAATGAACTCATAAAATCCAAGAGGTTAGATGTTGTCTCGGAATAAACTTTTCCACAAGATGATGATTTAACTAGGTGTATGAGGAAGGATTCATCCACACACACTTAGCCAAACAAGGAGATTTTGTTGTTGATTTGAAGGACTTTACCAAAAGTATAGTATGAATTATTTTTACAATGGTTCAAATGTTGTTTGTGAGATGGGATTTGATTGATGTTTGAGATGGATGAAATGATTGGTTGTTTTGATCCTAAATGAACCTAAGAGAGACTTGTTTACAAGACCAAGGTTTTGAAGAACATGCTTTTCCCAAAAAATAATTCAAACCAAAAGAACAATTTTTGCATGAAAAAAAATGTGACAAAAGATACACAATCACATGTGTGGGGTTCAATTGACTTCATCTTGATTAATGAGAGCTCTGCTTTTACCACAAACACTTTATTGATTAGATTTTCAAACTAGATGTCTAATGTCCTAACTTCTTATCATCCAACAAAAGTGGAAATCAAGGAAAAGGTTTCCTATTGTTGAATTTAGTGAGAAAATTGAGATGTAAATTCAAATGCTTAGAAACCTCTAAGGATAGAATCCCTAGCGAAAGCAATAACACTCAAATTTTTTCAAAGGTATTTTCTCCTCTAAAGAGTTTGAAATTTGATGTTCATGTTGAATGTTTATTTTCCCAATGTTTAAGATCCAAGCAAAGTGTTTTGATTTCAAGAACATGCACAACCCTATGGATATTTGAGACAATATTTGTTGAATCCCCACTTGGATAAATCCAGCTATGCCTACTTTTAGTAGATGATTAGATGCTTGACCACACAAGCTCCCCCTTATAGTGCACTCACTTCTTGGGTTAGCCAAGATTCAATATCCATGAATCTCCTATGGCATACTTCTCATCTCTACTAAAAGTCATAAAATTGTGGGGTGGCTTTAGAACGACCATTCTTGTACCAAAAAATAGATAGGGATTTTTAAATTTTTAAACAAGGGGTTTTAATGTGGGCATTTCATTCATGGGGGATCATCCATCTGGTGATAGACCATTACTACCCTTCTCATCAGAACAATCCCTGTGATACTTTCCTTTCCCCAAGTACCCACACTTATATCTCGGGTGGAACTCGCTTGGCTTTGGCATGTTCCCGGTTAGGTCATTCCTTTGGGTGATTACTTTTTTCTACAAGGCAGGCCTTCTAAGATAAAAAAAAGTGAGAAAACATATCCATAGTTTGATTGATCTTTGTTGAAAAAAAAAGAGAGAACACACACAATATATTCCACTCACACTCACAAGATTTTTCCAATTTTAGAATCTAAATTGAAATGTGGAGATAGTCACTTACACAACCCAATATCACCAAAATCCTTTTGATTCTCAAGATAATCATGAGGTGTGAGAGAATTACAAACATATTTTAGTTGATATTATTTTGGGTAAGTGATTACAAAACATAGGTGCACATGTTCATTTTAAACCTTCAAAGCAATGATTGAATTATTTTTAAAGCACCAAAAGGAAAAGTGAAAGTTGTGTGTTCAATTGTTAACCTTAAATATAATCTAGTAAGTTTCCTAAGGTTCTTTTTAATCCTTTTGTGTTGTTCTTTTTTAGAGCCCAAATAAGAATTAGTGTGTCCTAAAGCTTGAAAGATAGAAAATCCTTAGAATGGAATTATAATCTCTTCCAAAGTGTTTAAAAAAACTTGTTACAATCATGTGATAATGATTTTTCTTTCACTTACATGCTCCATGATCCTTTAAAACCTACAATCCAAGCTCCAAATGTTAGATGAAATCAAGAAATAAGAAGATATGAGAGTTAGATAAATGATTAAGCATACAAACCCTAAAAGTTAGACCAAGTTTCATGGTAATTTGACATTAGGTGGAAATTTGAAAATTTTAACTCTATCAAATTTGAGAAACACCTACATCATTGGATAGCTTATGAAATTATACCCCATTTCAAAAAAAAATCTCTGAAAAAGACCAAAAAATGACCAAGATACGTCCATTTTAAGTTTGATTGAAAAGGAAAGAAATCAAAGGCAACACCGCCCTTTGAACTCAAGGCAGCGACATTGTTTGGGTCCAAATAGCGATACATATGAAAACAATGGCGTTGTTTGAGGATTTGAGCGATGCTCTGTTGAAACCAGGGGCACTGTTAGGAAAAACAAAGACCGCAAATATGTTGCAATTTCTTCCAACGACGTTGTTTGACCTAGAAACACAAAAAAAAAGAATTTGACCAAAAAATGTGTTAGATTCTTCAAGTTCACCCTCCTTCTAGGGCCAAAATGTGAACCCCAATCCTAGATCTACACAAACATAGCAAACAAACACAAGATTAGATCCATATGCAAGTTAGAACTAAGATTCCCCATGAAATTCATCTACAATGCTCAAAGTAGGAAAGAAATGAAGAAAAAAACAAGAAAAGATTTTAAATCCTATTTAAGCATGCAAAATCTCAATCCAATGGGGGAATTGGTGCCATTTTGATGTGGAAAATGGCCCTTTCCCAATCCCTTGTAAGTTTTGTGATAATTTGATGAAGATAGGGACTCCTTGGTTGAATTCTTGCATAACCTAGCTAAGAAATGATAAAAATGGATGAAGAATGGATGATCTTTGATATGAAGATGATAACTTTGGTTCTAATTATCCTCCACAAATGAGTATAATGATTTTACATTGATTGTGGCTCCCTCAAAAAATAGAGAAGGCCTCTGTTTATAGAAAGAAGGATGGAGGATTTGAAAGATATGGAGGATGTGGGACAAAAGATAAGCCAATGATAAAGTGCCACTTGTCATCATGCTAATGGACAAAGGTTGAGCACATTTTAGAGAATGTGCAAAGAGGGGGGATTCAAATTCAAAAGATGGCTTGAAGGATGAGGTGAAAGGTGAAGTTAATGCTACATGGCTCAAGAAAAGGACATGTAAGAGAGTTTAAATGCTTTTTTGGATGTACAAACCCTTCTGGAGGGATTTTTTAAATTTGGGGAATATTCCAACCATTGATTCCTTTTTGAAAGAAGATAGATGATTTAATAAATTGATAAATTGTTTTTCATGAGAAAGTGGCAAAAGCTAGAGGATTTGATGGATTAAGATTAGCATTAATTAGGATTTGATTAATTTAAAGGAGAATAGTTGATTTGACCATTTTGACTTAGATTTTAGGATTGATTTAAATCAAAATGAGAGGAATATGATTTAGACTTAATTAAATAAATATTTTTATTTATTTAATTAAAAGGGGATGATGTTAGCTTTGAATCAAATAAAGATAAACTTATTTAATTTAAATGAGATGACTTTACAGATTAAATAAAATGAATTATTTAATTAAAAGAGGGACGATTACTTAATCATATAAAATTGATTTATTTAATTAAGAGATGAGGAGTAATGAATTTAATCAAATACAAATTATTCAATTAAATGACTAGCAAAGGAGATGATTCAGGATGAAATGGTGTTAGTACATCAAGATCAAGCATATAGGATCAATTTGGTACATTTTTCATGTCTACACCTAGTGATCCAATTGGCCCTTTTTTTGGTGATTTATCCTTTCATGATGCACTCTGGCACACTAGAATGTGTGACATGCAAAACCACCTTGTTGCAATATATGAGGTGTGGGAACTTCTTGAGACCCTTAACAATGGAAAATACTTTCCTTTCGACGAATTTGTAGGTCGTCTCATAATCTTTTAAGGTCTGGAAGTGAAATTCTATTAGATGTTCTCCCTTTCCTTCATTATCCTTTTGAGTCAAAACAATAGCGATGCTAGATTTTCTATTGAATACATATATTATGAATTCCTTTGATAGGTCTAGATTGACCAGCACAGGAGCTGAAGAAATAACACCCTTAACCTTTTCAAAGGCTTCTATAGCTTCCTTTCTCCATTTGAACAATTGATTGGTTTTTAGCATTAGGGTGATAGGTCTAATTATCCCTGCAAAATCATAAATGAATTTGCTCACAAAATTTACTTTTCCCAAAAAGTATTGAACTCCCTTCTTGTTGAATAGAAGGGTAAGCTCTCTAATTGTCTCCACCCACTCTAGATTGATTGCAATTCCATCATTGGACACTACATGTCCCAATATTTTTCCTTGCGGCACTTCGAAAACACATTTTTTCAAGTTCAAGGATATCCCAAACTCCTAGCATTTTTTAAAGACCAATTCAAGGTGATCAAAATGATCATCCTTGTGCTTGGAGAATATAGTAAGATCATCCAGGTAGATCAAGATGATTTTATTGATCAATTCCCTGAAATAAATATCCATTTCCCATTGGAAGGTGGCTCCCACATTTGAGAGGCTAAAAGGCATTTTTGCATATGAAAATGTTCCCCACTTGGTAGTGAATGTTGCTTTGTGTCAATCCTCCTATTTTACCTAGATTTGGTTGTAATCGTAGAAGTCATCCAATAGAGAAAACATCTCTAACCCAACCATTGTTTCTAAGATAGACTCCATGGAAGGCAAGGGGTAATGGTCCTTCAGGGATCCTCTATTCAAGTCCCAGAAGTCAACACATAGGCAAATGTCTCCATTCTTCTTTCAAAATGGAACCAGGTTAGATAACCATGTACTTTTCTTAATCGAGAAGATGATCCGGGACTAAATTAGCTTTGCGAGCTCTTGTGCCATCAAGGCTTCAACCTTCAGATTTACTGGCCTCTACTTCTGGTAGATAAGTTTTGCACCTTTCGTTAGTTCTATAGTATGCTAGATGATTTCGAGATTGTATACCTTGAGGTCATCATACAACCAAGCCACTACTCCTTATTTCTCACAAAAATGGATGAGTATTTCCTTATCATGTTGCAGGACATAGTTTCTGACCTTAAGTCCCCTTCCATCTCCAACCTAAAGATCTGCATAGTCACTTTTTTCCACCACAAACTTCCTCTTATCATTTCTTGCATCATCACAATAGAATAGGTTTTTGAGAGTGACCAATCCTTTTGGAAGCTTTTTGGACCTTAATTGAATAATTTCACTTCATATGCCTCAACAATTCTCAGTGGGAGTTTCTCAGTGAACTCTCCTGACTATTGGATGAATGAGGCAATGTGTTCATCATTTTCAAAGACTTGCCAGCTTTGATCATTATCTGGGATTTTCGATCAGAAGATCACTCGTACAGAGTGTACGTTATGAATTAAGTCAGAAGCAAGATCAAATTGAGATCCGATTGTTTCCATGCAATCCACATTTGTATTTTTCTCTTTGGCCACTATCTAGATATTGAAGGCTTCAAAGCCCTTGATTAGGTCTTAGACTTTATGTCTATAAGATCTCATGCATACATTCTTGGCTGTGGAGATCCCTTGGACTTGATTGACCACTAGCTTGGAGTCTCTGAACACCATTATTTGCTTAATGCACATCCACTTTGCAAGGCTTAGACCTTACACTAGGCCCTCATATTCAGTTTCATTGTTCGAACAAGTGAACTGGAAGCGGAAAGACCTGAGTGTCTTTTCATTGGATGGGCATGTCAAACATATCTCGGGTCTTGCTCCAACTTTGCATCTCGCTCCATCAAAATGTAGCGTCCATAGCTCTAAGGCTTGACAACTCTCGGGTTCCTTCATGACCTTCGGAAGCACTTGTTCTTCATCATAGATGACATAGGTTCCCAATCCAGTAGCATGATAGTTGTTGAAAGGATCAGTGTCTATATATTCGCTTAAGAGGATCTCCTCTGAATTGGTCTGGTCTCTAGTCACCTTTTCATCCTCTAGTAGCTTAGTACAATACATTTCCTCTTTGGTGAAAGAGGTATGAGCAACCTCAAATTTGATCATGGCTTCATATGCTACATGTTCCGAATGTAGAGTTTCAAATATTATTTTCATTTTAGCTCCATGTTTGGTCCTAAGGATCAAGTGTGACAAATCCAAAGAACGATATTCGCCTATCTTGGAAGTGAATTCCTGAGATAAGCAAAGACTGAACATGGGGGGAACATCTATGATCACAGTATCTTGTGGAACTATGATACTAGGGTAGAAGAATAGAGTCAAGGGGAGGTCCTTAATGACACCTATGGTTTCAATATTGTTTCCATCAAGCTGCATAACCCCCTTTTTTAAAGGTTCATATCTAAGTCCTAAGGCTTCAACTATCTATTTGGGCATGACTATGGTGCTAGCACTAGAGTCAATCATGGAATTATGCAATAATTTTTTACCCAAAATAAGAGTTAGGAAAAAGGGATTTGGTTTCAACTTATCTCTAGCTTTAGTAGAATCTTCCTCTATACCATTTGTGAGAATTTTGGCTGTGGGTAATGAATCAACGACCTTTTCCTTAAGTGATTGCTTTGCTAGCTCAATGATTGTATCTTCAAGTAGGGCCTTCTGCAACAATGAATTATGCTCCAAAATAGCTAAATATCCCAATGTGACACATTAGCAGAGGATTTTTCAATTGTTCCACCACATTGAATGGTGGTGGATTTGAAGGATTATGCTCCTTAGCCCTGGTTATAACAATTTCTCTTCACGGTTGAAATTGTTGTGCAACTGCAAAGGTACTAGGAGTTTGGTCGGAGGGAATTTTGGGCTATGTGATGACTGGTTTGCCCATGAATCTCCTCTTAGAGTGGGTGTTGTAATCAAACTGCACTTGTGGGGCTTTTGATGTGGATGTATCATTTTCAAACATTGCCTCTTCTTCTTTCAT
Organism: Sequoia sempervirens; assembly: GCA_007258455.2. Taxonomy (NCBI): domain Eukaryota; kingdom Viridiplantae; phylum Streptophyta; class Pinopsida; order Cupressales; family Cupressaceae; genus Sequoia; species Sequoia sempervirens. The sequence continues at coordinate 90,318,234 of VDFB02058242.1, forward strand.
CCATGAGAAGAGCACATGATCAAGAGCTATATCAATTTCTTGCTCGAGAGACATCCCTTGCATTTGTGCAATGAGTACCGCAATTTCCATTTGTAGAGAGGCATATACATAACTTTAAGGGTCTAACACCACACCTTGGCTATGTTGTTCCACCACCTTTTGGTGTAGGTTGTTTCCTTAGCAGTTTCGTGGCATATGTGCATCACCACAAGGGAAGCACCAGGGATTGATTTCATTGGTGAGATTGTTTTTCCCCACCGTCAACTCTCTACTCAAGATTGGGTAAGAATTTTGTAGTGGAGTAGAGACTGGCACCATCTAATTAGTTTTTTGAGCCTGCAGATTCATGCGTGAACCTCCTTGGAACTGATCCTACTAGTAGGAAGATATTCCACCTTGATAATTTTGGTAGGTTGGATTTAGAGGTTTGGATTGGTTCCATTTGATGGTAGTTATTTCATTTGAGATGTTCTGCAATAGCTCCTTGACATCGCTCATCTCATCTTTTGAAGAGCCATATGTGGAAGCAACGTTCTATGGTGCACTTGAATATGTGTACATAGATTGGAGAGGAGCAGTCGTGCTAGTAGATGGCATCTCTTGGGTAGGAACTGATATCTCGGGAAGTATAGGCATAGCAGGCCAAGGTGGCAACTTTCCAGTGTCTATTAGATTGTTCTTTGCCTTGATAGCAATGTTGTATGCATCTAGTAGAGTGGTCCTGCGAAGACTGGATCATCATCGAGATGTCGACATTGATGGATTTCAAGTAGAAAATGAATGCCAACTTAGTTAGTGGGCAGATAGTAGCCTGGATCCTCTTCCAAGTTGTGTGTAAGCGGGTGTTGAAGTCAGTCATGGCTTCATATGGGGTCCACTTTATGGTTTCCAGCTAATGATATAGAAAATATCGATCTCCATTATTCAAAAATATTTTGTAGAAAGGATCTCCAAGCTGATCCCAGGTACCGATAGTGTTAGCTTGCAGAGTGCGGTACCAATCTAGTGCCTTACCCTTGAAAGAGGTTGTGAGCAACCTTAGTGCTACATTTTGGTCAGTGACCCCGTGCACCAAACACATGTCTGCCACATCTTGTAGGTGTCTAGATGGTGTTTTTGAGCCTTCCCCGGTGAATTTTGGTACAACTTTTAAAGCAGAAGCTGAGATAAGGGCCCAAACGATGGGTGCTACTAGTTTTATAAGGGTGATTCTTACATCCCATGCCATATGATTTTTGTTAGAAATTGGCAACATGGCTGGTGGAGGGATCAGAACGTTCACTAGATGGGTTCTAGTTCGTACTACTAGTGGTGGCACTAACATGCCAGGGTTACTTGTTGTTTTAGATCTAGTAATAGGTTGATGGCTCATAAACCCACTTCAAATTTAGGTGCATTAAAAACAAGTCCCACCAGGCATGCCAGAAAAAGAAATTGTTGATGCCAAAATTTGACAAGTAGAAGCCTTATGGGAAACTCAGTTAATGGGGGAACCAATTGTGCTAAACTAAGTAACCTCCGAGTTTTCTACGAAGCTAGCTTCTTCTGTAATTTAGGGTTTGGAATGGGAAAATGAAGCAAATATAAAAAATAAAGATCTAACTAAGGAGATACACTAAGATGTAGGTGTAGGCACGATAAATCTATCTTTTGGATGGGATTTAAGGGCCCGTTTAGCAATTTGCATGTCCCAGAATAACAAAAATCAAAGATGAAAATCTGAATAATTTATCCAATAACATAAAATAACTCCCACACACATTTTTTGAAAAGAAGATTCAAAGACATCATCTAAATCGGCAAGCTTATATTGAAATCATAGAAGTTTTGCAAATAAACTACTCAGTACAGTAATGGCACAGTATAATGTTTTGTCAAATAACAAAGAAATAGAAAGGCCAAAAAATAATGGCATAGTCTGTGAGTCTTATACAATAATGAAAAAAATAGTACAAAAGGTCTGGTGTCTTTTCATAATTTTTCTGTATATCCCTCAAAATCATTTCCAGAAAGAAGTAGTACTTATAGAAAAAATCCAACCGCCTGAAAGCCAATAACAAAAAAGATTCCTTCATCATGAGCAATGATGTCCACAACAATGATTTCCCCAGGCCGTTCCAACAGAAAATATTTTGATCCATAGAACGTAGTCACCCTCGAGCTAGATGCATCCCCTACGAATGATGACAATGGTCCCAATGTAGAAGCAGTAGAACCTCATGTAGACATGTGTCACTCACCTACGAAGTTAGTTAGGACATGTGGCGATAGGGCAGGGCTTGTCACTGATCATTCTTTCCTTTCAATGAAAATTTCCATGAAGAAGGCACGTGGAGAAGTCTTCATTACTAGCGCTGACTGTGGGGTCTGCCAAAAGTGTATGTGGAATGATGCTACATGGCACACAGGCGGAGCTTGATAGAGAAATGAAGGGAAGTAGGCTTCAAAGGCTTGCACTACTGACACATGGAAGCATGATAGGGCTCAGTAGAGAAGCAAAGGAAGAAATCCTTGTGAGGAGTGTGTAGTGGACACATGGCGATAGCGAGCGAAGCTCTTCAAAAAGGGGCTCGAGGATATTCAAATGTATGGGGCGCGGGTTGAACCTAGCAAAATAATATCAACCCGAAGGGAGCTTGGGGAATTTTATATCCACATTGACCATATCAAAGGAAAATCCAACAAGTATGCTTGTATTGGCATAGTATTTAATGCATTAACTATGCATTTGTTGCTTTGTGATGCATTACAGATATTTTCCAAAATTTATCATGTGCTTCAATTTTGCTAATTTTCTTACAAGAAAAAAAATATTAAAGCGACTGCAATGAATAGCAAAATAGATATGGGAAAATATACTCAAATTATACAATCTAATCACTGTTCAAAGTAGGGTTGGGGCCCTAGCTCGTTTGGCTAGATCTTTCCTGTTGCAAGAGGTTGGTCACGAGGTCTAGTCTCCCCCACCCCCATGGTACCAGAGGGCGTGTCGTGCCAACACCGTCGGTCACGTTAAAAATTTTACCAAGCGCACTGTAGTTTATATGGGGTCGTGCTACCCGATTCCTGCAATCTAAAAAAAATTTAAAAAAATCATTGTTCAAAGTGAAACATTGCATGTGGATTGTATATCACATGTTTGCAATTATGCATGACTTTGATTGCAAAAGTAACTTATTTTTGGCTAAAAAATAGTTTCATGTTTATGAATTACATGGTATGCTATTCACTATACTCATTTGTCTATTCAGTAAGTTAGATTCTTGAACAAGGCCTCCCCTTTATTGCTCACAACTCTTTCAAGGCATAATTTTTAGACACATTGGAAGGCTTAAAATTCATTAGAAACAAAAGAGAAGAATGATACAAGAATCTGACCTTCTAGTCTCCTGCTCAAGAACCAAAAATATTCGTAGTCAAATAGATCTTTGCCTCCAATTGCAATTGGAAGCAATGGTTCCTATGACAGGGACAAATTAGACAAATGAGCATAGTCCATGACATATAATATGATATTCATAAACATGAAACATAAAAGCACATGATAAAATTTGCAAAAAAAAAAGACTAATGCAACAAATTTTTGCAAACATTCAAACATTAAGTACAAATTTTCCAAGGTTTGTTGATAGACTAATGGCTGCCCAAGCAATGAATGTTAGTGTAATTAATTAATTATTACACTTGCATAAGTTTACTTAGATAATATTTTAATTCCTAGGTTATAATTGTCATCCTTATCTTGTTGAGCTATCTTGTTGCTCAAGATAAGATTAGGGTTATGCATACATTTCTTTTATAAAGCAAATCATCTCATGTAATTATTGAATTCCTGAATAATACTTTTGCACATCTTCATGCAAATATTTTCTTTTTCTATTTTTCTCTTCTATGGAAGGTTTTCTGGTTTGCATGTCTGATCTTGGTTTCTAACATGGTATTAGAGCCTTGATATGCAACCCCTTCTCAGATTTTTGGAGAGATTTAGTGCAAAGTTCGTTCGGGATTCCTCGAGGGTTTCATTCCTTAAGCATATTTATGAAGCATCTTGGATCAAATCAAGCATTTCCATTGGATTCAGAGCATTGGAAAAAGTTGAGATTGGCTTTTATTTTATTTATTTTGGTCATCGTTTGCTAGATCCATGAGGGTTTCAAGCCCAGTGATTTTTTGCAAGCTCTAGGGGTACCCAATTTTTTGGAGCATTTTGGGCTCAAACAAAGGTCACCATCGTGTTCACAATGGCCAAAAACCCTAAGATCGCCTTTCATTTCATCAATTTTGGAGAAATTTGATTCTAAGGAAAAAATTGCCAGGGAGGTCGTACGACCTCCCTAGCACACTTCCCGAGGCACAATTTTTGAAAAAAAAATGGGTTTTTGCTTCGACCGTTGGCACTTCCAATGTTAAACTCCTCCACCGCCACCGCGCCACCTAACGACCATTGGACGACAGCCGCTCATCCATCATCGGCCCTACCTTAGCCATCGCAAGCTCTTCAGTGCTAGCCGGAGGTCATTTGGAGGACTAGGGTCGAGCTCAGCCCCCATGGGCTCCCACCAAAAAGCTGTCGGTCCCATGGGGGACCAGGCGCTATGCGTCCAGCCCCCAACTGACCCCTAAGAAAAACCCATAGTCATATGGATGACCAGGGGCTCCATCCCAGCCCCTAGCTGGCCAACCTCTAGTCGCACACAAGACCGGGGGCCCCATTTTTTTTAGCCCCCTAGGTGCCTGCAGGCCTTATTGGCCTTCTTGGAGAAACTTTCACTAAATCAGGCGTAACTTTTGTATACAATGTCCTTTTTTTGCAAACAAGATACTATTGGAAAGCTAATTCCAATGCCAATATAGTGGTGAAGGTAGATTTTTCTAATTTTTCTCCAGTTTTATTTTTCCGGTCCTTGAACTCAGATGTTGTTTTCACTCTAGAGGGCATATCTTTTGACTCGCTTATCCTTTTTTCTCCATTCTCATGGCATTGGAAAGTTGGTTTAGTCCTCTACATAGATCTAAGGTCGATTTTTATCAGGGAGGCAGTTGTGAACTTTGGTTTTTGCATGCACTCATTCTTGTTTTCTTGCACTAGGTTTACTTTTTCTCTCTTGTTTATGCATTTTTTTGCATTCTCTCCTTTTGCAATCATTGGGTATTGTAATAAATAAACTGATATAAAGTTCCATCAGGGGGGTTTCTTGCATAATAATCTGATTAGAGTGTGCATGCACTTTGATCTTCATCTTGGATTTGATGACAACTCGCATGGGTTGTATCTGGTTTCTTAGTTTCTTTTGGCCTAATCTTGCTCTTGCTTGACACATATCAGATTCACATAGATTCACACTTTAGATTGGAATCCTATGGTTATTGATCCGCATTGGTTCAGATCCATCTTAGTTTGAGGGCCATGGTTTTATGGTTATTGTTCCAGAATCTTTATTGTACTTGTTCCCATGGAAGAGTTTTAGTCTCAATTTGGCATCAACATCAAGATACATAGCTTCTAGATTCTTTCATCATGTCATTCCCTCTTATGGGGGTCATCATTTTATCTACTGTTGCTTCACAGATTCCAAGGTTGTTCCATTTTGTGAGTTTTCCAGTGTTTCGTGGCATCAAGTCTATTGTTTTATTATTATGATTTTGCTATGGTTTCTTGTAAACAAAAGTGTCTTTCCTTGCTTGTGCTTCTTTGCAGCAAGTCATCTCATTAGGGGGGTTTTTTCCCACTGGGTTTTCTTCTCTTTCCCATTCATTGCATTTGTACATGGGTACCTGATCATGGCCTTGTTGTCGGGACCCATTCATACTTTCTTGCATTCATCTTAGTTTTAGGTGCATGCTTTTTTAGTCTCACTAAGTTGCACTTATGGGGGTGTTAGTGTAATTAATTAATTATTACACTTGCATAAGTTTACTTAGGTAATATTTTAATTCATAGGTTATAATTGTCATCCTTATCTTGTTGAGTTATCTTGTTGCTCAAGATAATATTAGGGTTATGCATACATTTCTTTTATAAAGCAAATCATTTCATGTAATTATTGAATTCCTAAATAATATTTTTGCACATCTTCATGCAAAGCTTTGTTTTTTTTGTTTTTCTCTTCTATGGAAAGTTTTTTGGTTTGCATGTTTGATCTTGGTTTCTAATAATGAATACATATTTAATGCATTATAGGCCTCCACAATTAACAAAATAAACATATAATACGTTATTCATAAAAATGAAATATAGAAACATATGATAAATTTTAAAAAAAGACAAATGTGATAATTTTTAGCTAATATTCAGACGTTAAATACAAATTTTCCAAGTTTTTTTTATAGGCCAGTTGCTACCCAAGAAATGAATACATACTTAACACATTGAATTCCTCGACAATTGACTATAGATATTGCATTAAATGCTTGCATGGTCAGTGAGACATTGCCCAAAGTATGCAAGTTTCCCTTTTGTAATTCTCATTTGTTTACTATGCCTGAATTCCAAAGGAAACAGTTGTATATGTAACCTACTTCTCAAATTCAACTATTTCATCTCTCACAAAGTTGACTTGGCTATAATAATGTATTTACAAAAAAAAAATGTTCAGAGCATTTCCAAATCATACTCAAATGCATCAAGCAAAAGGAAAATTTGTTTGAAGTAAATATTGTCAACTATTTACATGTAGCACCCTACATGTAGCAAGTATGGAGGGCATGGAAGTGTAGACAAGCCTTCTTCTTTATTCCTATCTACTATTGTAACTTTCCTATAAAACAATATTACTTTATATGCCTTGCTAAGGCTATTGCATACTAATAGGAGACTATTAGGCATTGGGATTGGCTCCTATTGCTAGCCTCAACATATCATGTTTCCCATGACAAATTTTTGTCTGATATCTCTGCTAAAAAATGTTTGTTGCATCATCTTTGTTTTGTTACTAGAAAATCCCCAATTTTAAAATAATAATTTTTTTAGCTAATTTTGTCATATGTTTTTGGAAATATGACATCCAATTTTCCCATTTTCTAATTAATAAATTGTTCATGTTTGTACTAAACCAATATTTCTTTTGCAAATGTCCTCTACCTTCCAAACAATAAAACACTTCTCTCTGCCTTAATGTTTTTCATAGAATTTTCATATCATATTCATATGCATCAATCAAAGAACAAATTTGTTTCTAGTCTATATTCTCACACATTTACATATAACACCCTTTCCATTCTCATTATTTATGCACTCAATCAACATCTGGAATCTATACATCCTAGTGAGGCATAGAGAAGCATTCTCGCTTACACATGTTCACCATTAACACATTATGATGTATTGAGATTGCTCCATACCACTAGTCTCAGCTCTCTTTTTTTGGTGGGACTTCTCAATGATGTAAGTGGATTAATATTTGCAAAAAAATTAATTAATATTTAAACATCCAGTCTAGCTATAAACTGTTCACGTTTGTAGAAATTTAAGGGCTGCTTTATGGTTTGTTACCAACAAGCATTTCATTTTCCCCGCTTTTTGCCAACAAGCAGGATACTGTTGTAGTCAGGCTAGGTTACTATTGCAATTGTTTGATGTGCCATAGGCAGTTTCCAATTAATTCAAGAATTTGACTTTCCAAATAGGAAGATGGGCATAGTAAATGATATACCATGTAATTCATAAACACATAACTATTTTTTTTCCCAAAAGCATGTTGCTTTTGCAATTAGAAATACATGGATAATTGCAATCATGGGATATGCAATTCATTGGTTAAATATTTTCTGCAATTTATAATATCTTTCCACTCTCCTAATTTCCTTAAATGAAAATGAATAATAGACCTAGTGCATTAATCATGCATTCACTGCTATAGTGCCAAGCAGCCCACTAGCAAAGCTTGTGCAATTTGCATCCACTAATTAGATATTTTCCAAAATATATAATGTCCTATTTTCCTAATTTACCTAAAAAACAATGAATAGTAGACCTAGTACAAGACAACAAATTTAGTTGCCCAAGTATTACAAATGCAAATGAGAAAATTAAGAATTGAATGCAAATTGTCACAGGTTTAATAGTAGGTTGGTAGGTACTAAAACAGTCAATGCATGTTTAATGCATTAAATGGTATGACTAGTGGATCAAAAACAGTTGTCTATTAAATGAAAATTGTGTAAGATAATATGTTATTCATAAACATGAAACATAGAAGCACTTGATAAAATTTGCAAAAAAAATAGACTAATGTGATAAATTTTCATAAACATGTAGACATCAAATACAAAATTTTCCAACTTTTTTGATAGGCTCATCCCTACCCAAGCAATGAATACTTAGTCAATGCATTGAATGCCTCCACAGTCGACAAGACCTTGCTCAAAGCATTCAATTTTTCCTATGGTAATTCTTGTTTGTTGCAATAGTCACCTACTCCTTGGCCTCAACTATTCCATTTTTATTAGTTACATAGCATATGTCATTTACTTCACCCATTTGTCCCATTTAGCCCTTGTAACAACAAGAAAAACTTCTAGTTATAAAGTATCACAAACAAACAAACAATCCACTCGCCAGTAGTGCACTATCCTAGAATAAAGAACATGGAGAGCTAAAAACACACAATATTTTCAATAAACAATAAAAAAACAAGAATTAGCACAAAAAAAACCCAACATTCCCCTAAGATTTCATGAATTAACTATGCATTTAATGCTTCCATACCCACCAGCTCTCCAACATATATCGAACAAATTGCATTTAATGGATTAAACATGTATCCACTACTTCAGGATTAAATATTTTCTAGAATATATAATGTCCCCCTATTTCACTAATTTAATTAAAAATAAATAAATAATAGTCCTACTCCAACCGATAGAAAAAGAGATAAAACATAATTTTCAAACATGAAAAATTTGTCCTTAAATCCCAATTATAGAAAAAAAACAAAAAGAAATTAAACAATACAATTTGTTTCGCCAAGAAATTATTTCAAAAAAGAATTCAACAATTGCAATGGTAACTTGATTTTGTACAAAAAATAGTTTCATTTTTATGAATTACATGACACGCCATTCATTATGCTCATCTATCTATTCGGCAAGTCAGATTCTTGAACCAAGCTTTTCCCTTATTGTTTACAACTCTTCCAAGGCATAATTTTTAGGCACATTGGAAGACTTAAAATTCATTGCAAACAAAAGGGAAGAATGATACAAGAATATGACTTTTCAGTTCCTTGTTCAACAACCAAGTATATTTTTAGTGATCTAGATGTTTGTGGTTGTCTCTAATCACAAGCAATGGTTCCTGTTACAGAGACAAATTCGATAAATGAGTATAGCTCATGACATATAATATGTTATTCATAAACATGAAACATAGAAGCATATAAGAAAATTTGCAAAAAAATACATAAACATGATAATTTTTTGCAAACATTCATACATTAAATTAGAATTTTTCGAGCTTTGTTGATAAGCTAGTGGCTACTCCAGCAATCATAGACATTTGAAGCTAAGGAATAAGTTACTATTGCAATGGTTTCGTTTGCAATTTAGAGATAATAAACAATTTATCTCTTTTTCTATTGGTTGGAGCAGGTCTATTATTCAACTTTGTTAAAGTAAATTAGGAAAATAGGAGAAAATTATATATTTTGTAAATATTTAATCACTAGATACAAATTGTGTCAGCTTTGGCAGTGAGGTGGTAGATACTGAACCAGTGAATGCATGTTTAATGCATTAAATGGTATGACTGGTGGATCATAAACAATAGTCTATTAAATGCAAATTGTGCTAGATTTGTAGGTGGGCTTGTGGGTACGTAAGCTATGAATGCATAGCTAATGCATGGAATTCTAGGGAAGCGATTGGTTTTATTTGTGCCAATTTTCATTTTTTTATTGTCTGTTGAGAAACTTGTCTATTTTTAGCTCTGGATTTCCCTCTTCCATGTTTCCTAAGTCTATGAGGCCCTTGAATATTGGAGGAGCTATAGAGTTTTGTTTCAAAAATTATCTCAATAGCATAGTTTTTTGTGACATAAGAAATGCACTAAACATTTTTAGCAGAAAAACATTGAAAAGTGCATTAAGAAACATGACCTTCCAATATGTCTAGGAACTATGTATTGGAAGAGTTGTGAACAATAAAGGAGAACATTGGTTCAAGAATTAGACTTTCCAAATAGACAAATGGGCATAATGAATTACATGTCATGTAATTCATAAATATGAAACTCTTTTTTGCACAAAAGAATGTTACTTTTGCAATAAAAAATATGCATAATTGCAATCATCAGATATGCAATTCATTGGTTAAATATTTATCAAAATTCATAATGTCTTTCTAGTCTTCTAATTTTCTTAAACGAAAATCAATAATAGACCTAGTGCATTAATCATGCATTCATTGCTTTTGTGCATTCAATGATTAAATATTTTCCAAAATATATAATGTCTTATTTTCCTAATTTACTTAAACAAAAATGAATAATAGACCTACTAGCATTTAATGCAATATTTGTAGATTGATAGACAAGCGTGCCATATCCAATGCACACATACAATTGCAATAGTGACCTACTCTTATTGCAACAGTAACTTGCCTCTGAGCAAAATGCTAGGCACATGAAGTGCTTGCTTGGCCAATCAAATTTGATTCTCTTGCAGTAGGTATACTATTCATTTTAGTTTAAGTAAATTAGGAAAATATGGGAACATTATATACTTGGGATTTATGGACATATTCTTCATGTTTTGAAAACCATGATTTATATCTTTTGCTATTCGTATAGATAGATTGGAGGTTTAAATATTAATTAATTTCCTTTCAAGTATTAATCCACTTACATCATTAAAAAATCCCAGCAAAAATAATTGGTATCAAACCATTAAAGGGAGGCATTAAGGAAAACAACATCGAAAATTTCCATGAGAAACATAATATGTTGAGGCTACCGGTATGGAGCAATCCCAATTCCTCGTAATGTGTCAATGGTGAACAGTTGTAAACAAGAATACTTGTTTATACTTTGTTGTGTTACATACCTTCTAGATGTCAACTGAGTGCATGGATAGTCAGAATGACAAGAGTGTTACATGTGAACATGTGAGAATATAGACTTGAAACAAATTTTTCCCTTGATTGATGCATTAGAATAGTAGTGTTGTTGCTATTGTATACACCTAAAATTGATCAAGACAATCAATTAATTAAATACTAGATATTTAAATAATAAATTTTTTATTTCATCTACTTATAAATAAATTCCAAATTTATTTATATAGTTCACACACTCTTCTAATTCTTCAATCTAAAATCATATTCTTCTATTTTAATTAAATAAACAAATTCACATAGTTTATTTTATTTAATTAATAAATCTTTTATTTCATCTACCTATAAATAAATTCTAAATTTATTTATATAGTTCACACTCTTCTAATTCTTCAATCTAAAATCGCATTCTTCTATTTTAATTAAATAAACTAATTCACATAGTTTTTTTTATTTAATTAATAATTTTTTACTAAATTTAAATGCCCAATTTTGAATTTAGGCACATGTCTACAACTTTTCCTCTTGCCACCTCATCAAATGTCACATGAATTTAAATATGTCTAATATTTAAATTGCATTATTCTTAACGAATTCCAAAACAAACTTTGGACACTTGGCTCTTTCACACACTTGGCACTTTCACACATTTTATTCCCTCATACACTTGGTATATTGCCTTTGGTCAAGGGAACATCTTCCTTGATTCTTTCTAATTTTGAATTTAGGCACATGTCTACAAATTTTACTCTTGCCACCTCATCAAGTGTCACATGTATTTAAATATGACTAATATTTAAATTCCATTATTCTCAACCAATTCCAAAACAAACTTTGGACACTTGGAAATCTCACACATTTTATTCTCTCATACATTTGGCATGTTGCCCTTGGTCAAGGGAACATCCTCCATGATTCTTCCATCCCCACCGTTCATCTCTTATGTTTGAATCTTGACCGTTGATTGCTGCCACATCACAAGATGCTTTGGAAATCCTATAAATACAAGACCATCCTATAGCATTTCATCAATCAATCACATCTTTGAGTAAACTTGTTATGCAGGATTAACATTGGAGCATTTGGAGCATTTAGAGTTTTGATAATTTATCATTTGAGCATTATAGTATCATGTTAGATTAGAATCATGTCTTATTTTATAGTTACATTTTAGTTGTCATCTTAGCTTGTATACACCATTTGCATCATATCATCTAGCATCATTATCCATTGTCAATATTACCACTATCATTTGTATCATGCAATATCATGTAGGAACTTAGATTTCTTGCATTTTGAATAGCATCTCATTTCTCAAGTTGTCATTCTAACAATCATAGTGCACACATAAAAAACTGAGAGCTAATATGATTTAATGAATCCTTGATAATAGAGAACAATTAGAGATTTGTTTTGTTTCAATTAGATTAGTTTTATGATTCAAATCTTTAATGTAATACATCTCATTGAGTTTGTGTGTTTTTATTATTGATTTACTAACTCCCACAATTCACACACACATAAAATGGTGCCCACCGTGAGGCCCAACCCCATGTTGAACAATTTTTTGGGAAAAAATTCGTGAAACCGGATGGACGTGATCTTTTAGCATGATCACGAGTTCTTTTAGCACATACGAAAAATATTTCAATGCATTCAATCTCTGTTACAATGCATATACAAAGTATTCTAGTGCATCCATCATTTGTTTTGGTGCATACAGGGAGTTTTATAACACATTTGACCTTTCTTTTAGCGCATCTATAAGTTTTCTCTACCGCATTGAATAGTTCTTTTAGTGCATCCATCAGTTCTTCTAGCGTATTGAAAAGTTATTTTAGTGCATTGAATAGTTCTTTTAGTGCATATATTAGTTTTTATAGCCCATTGAGTTGTTCTTTTAGTGCATTGTTAGTTCTTCTAGCGCATTGGTATTTTAGCGCATTGGATGACCATTTTAGCGCATCGATTAAAATTTACAAAATCTTAAAAAATCCTGAGAACTAATTACTATTTTTTTGCTTGCATTTGGATGATACACCAGTCAAAGAAAAATTTATGCAACTACTAATAAATTTGGTGCAGGGGTTGGAGTTGATTTATTTCCTTTTGGTTAATTTAGGAATCTAGATTAATTAGGAGGGAAAGAACACCATGTCTTTTGTGCTTGATGAATGGTGGGCATATGCTCTCCCCTTAAGCAGGTGACGAAAAATCCAGACCCATTTTATTTTATTTTTTTATCCATAGAGGGCCTGCCTTGTGGGAAAAAGTAATCACCCAAGGGAATGACCCAACTGGTAACACGCTAAAGCCAAGCGACTTCTAGCTGGTGTGGGTACTTGAGGAAAGTTCAAGTATCATGAGGATTGTTCCAACAAGAATGGAAACAATGGTATCTTTCCAAATGGACGATCCCCCATGAATGGAATGTCTAGACTAGAACCCTTTGTTATAGCAAGCCAAAATCCTATTCTATTTATTGGCGCAGAAGGTCTAACCTTTGAAGTCATCCCATATTTTTGTGGCTTTTAGTAGAGATGAGAAGTATGCCATGGGAGATTCATGGGTATTGAAGCTTGGCTGCCCCAAGAAGTGAGTGTCATGGAGGGGGGCCAATGGGGTCAAGCTTCTAATCATCCGCTAAAAGTAGGCGCAGCTAGAGTAAAATCCAAGTGGGAATCCCGTAAATATTGTCCTACATAGCCTTAGGATTGTACATGTTTGATGTGTTTTACCAATGCGTTTTTTAAAAAAATTCAAACAAAACATCACACTAGAAGTGAAAACCTTAATTCAGAAAACATCCTTTGAAAAAACCAATTCTCTTATTGGAAAATAGAAAAAATCAAACAAACTTGCAAGAAACTGACATTTTCCCAATTCAGCGCATCCACTACTTGTTCTAGCGCATCCATATGTTGTTATAACATATCCACTATATTTTCCAATGTATCCATTGCATTCTATAGCACATTCACCCATTATTGAAGCACATCCAACCAATCTTATAGCACATTCAAGCCATTCTATAGCACATCCAACCAATCCTGTAGCACATTCAAGCCTTTCTATGGTGCATTCAAGCCATTCTATAGTGCATCCAGGTTGTCTTCCAACACATCTATGCAATATTTTAGTGCATCTAGGCTCTGCTTTAGCGCATCCATTAAATGCAAAACCTAAGAGTTAAATTTGTCCCCTGTTTCATAGTTTGAACTAGAATTTAGAATCTTTTTCAGCCCAGAATCATTCCTTAGGTACCATAGAGTCTAAACTTGTTAAAACTAACCTCAACAAGTGGAATTCTCCAAACTAAACTAATATCTCACATCTCAAAGTGCCTAAATCATCAAACTTATCACACCTTTTATTGTTAAGCCAAGTTTCATCATCATTAGAATTTTTCATCCTTTCATCACGAAACAAAGCTGTATAATCAAATCAAACTTAGTCTCATCAATAGAATTTGTCATTCTATTTGACTTAGTTTTCATCCTTGGCACTCCTCCAAATAGAGATCAAAATTTTCTCAAAGTGTAACACTTGTATGCCTGTTCAAACAAGATTAAAAAAGCATAAACTCAAAGAAAAAGAACTTGAAACCCAAAACATCAAAACTCAAAACATCAAAACCCAAAACATTGAAACTCAAAACATCAAAACTTTGAACATTGAAACCCAAAACACCATGGTTGAACCTGAAGAAAATCCTTTCCATGGAAGCCACAACACTGAAGATGAATAAATAACTGAGGAAGACATCCAAAATGTTGAACAAGATCCAAATTTCCACAAGTGCTTAGAAAATATTTTTCAAAGAAACGGGGAAAAATACCTCCTAATGCTGGCTAAACAAGGTGTCAAATTTTCTGATGACCTTGATGTTAATCAATTGAAAACACCTCCCAAGAAGCCTGAAAATGATTTAGAACAAGTGGTTGCCTTAAATCATCAAATGAAAAACCTCCAACAACAAATTATTAACATGCAAAGGGGAACCTCAAAATGATACTTGCTACAAGACATTTGTCCATATCCTTTTGATAAAAATATCAACATGATTCCTTTTCCCAAACATTGTGAATTCCCAAAGTATGATAAGTACAATGGAAAAAAAGACCCAATAGATCATGTGAGGGAATTTAGAACCACAAGTCTTCAGTTTGCACATGAAGAAACTTATTGGATGAGATTGTTTCCATGGAACTTAGGTGGACAATTCCTTGGATGGTTCTCCAAACTTTCACCTCCAATTAGAACCATTGAAGAGTTGGTTAACAAATTCATCACTCAATACTCGTATAACATTCAACATGAGAAAAAAATGAAAGACCTTTGTAATTCCAAACAAAAGAAGGGTGAATCATTCCTCACAATTTTGCAAAGATGGAGAAGGTTGTTTGCAAGATATTCTTGTCCCATACCAAAAAAAGAAAATATGGAAATCTTTATTGACAACCTAAGTGATGAGATGAGTTACAAATTGGAATTACAATGTCCACCTACCTTCAAGAAAATGATTGAGAATGGGATAAAAATCAAAGAAGCATTGGTCAAAAGAGGAGTCATAAAAATCTACAATGAAAACAACTCATCAAGCTACCCCAACAATTACAATAGCAGTGATAAACCAAAGTTTTGTCAATGAAATAAGAATGCTGGTAACAATGACACTTTGGCTGAAACAAAAAATTCCAAACCAGTATTTAACTTGACATCAGCTACCACCAAGACCCATCAAAACAACAATCCAACCAACAATAAAAACAACCAAAATGTCAATCAAAACAACAACCAAAATTTCAATCAAAACAACCATCAAAACAATGCTGAAACCAAACAACCACCATATCGAACAACATAAAATCGAAGAAGATTCACACCTTTGGGAAAAAAAATTTAATCAACATTAAAGGAGCTTCTTGCAGCCAAGGTTATAACACTATTGTTACCTGATTTTTAGCTTTCAGCTGAAATCAAGTAACCTAGTGTTTGTTCTTTTCATGTTGTTTAAAAATTTAAAGATTAAACATAACACTGCTAATTTCAATATGCATGAAGGAATGATTGTCAAAACAAAGTAGATTACATTTTTTCATTTCAATGTTGCATTACAACAAATTTGAAAGAAAATCATAGATATACAAATGTAGTCTTTTATTGATAATCCTAAAATGTACATGTCCCTCACAAGCTAAGGGACTAACTCTCTTATTCAATGAAAATATGAAGCAATTCATACATGAATAAGTAAAGTAAAGAAATAATGTGCATATAAGAATGGAACTAGTCATTTCCTGAGAATGATTGTTACAGGTTGCCCGCCTGTTGTTGCCCCAAGTTGCTTATTTCCTCCCTAGCTCCATAGTGCTCCTCGCCCCTGCATCTAGAAAAACCAATTATATTAGAGAAAGGCTCTAAGAAATGAAAGATTCAATCCTTACATACACACCTACCTATGCATGTATAAACTGATCCATAAGTGCATTAAACAAGCATGCAAACCTTGGATGTCCCAGAAAACAATGAAGTCATCAAACACATCCAACATATGCATTTATTTTCTAACTACTTGCTTCATGTGCAGATTTAGGAAAAGTCTGGTTACTGTTCTAATTCGGATCAAATACAAAATGTGGGGTAAATGTGGCTCCCACGAGGGTAGAGCTCAGCATGCTTTGAAAGAAAAGAGAAATTGAGCAACTTGATCAAAGATTTATCTGTTATCAATGCATTAAATCAATATGGAATCACACCAGTTGATCAACTTTCATTGTCAGATTCAAAAGATGCATCAAGTTCAATTATGCATCTCTTAAATAATGAGAGAGGATTCCAGAGTATTGTCATGCTCCCCCTCACCTTGACCCTATTGGAAAACCACACATCACATAGGATGGTGATCTTTTAGGTCACCGACATAGGGGACATGTGTTTGCCCACTAGGATCATAGTGGGAAGCTAGTTATGTATCACACATGATCAAAAGGAAACAAATGTCAAGGAATAAGATAACAGATTAAGGTGGGACAACAATCATTACAATAGTCTCATGGAAGGACAAAAATCATAAATGCATGCCACATGTCAGTGTAAGGACAATATTAGTGAATATGCTCATAACTTTTCATGCAAGGGTTTTGGGCATCATGAATGATATAACATGGATCATGATTACATGCATGAAATGGTAGTAAGTTCAGGTTACAAATGAAAATTAAAACAATCATGAAGAAACACAAGGTGACACTCCTTTGAAGCCAATACCATGTGCAAGTGAATATGACATCAACCTCTTACAAGTCTACATGAGCCAAAGGGAGTATACACTGCTCACATTGAACCAAATCTAAACCAAATCAATGATCATTGGAGGCATGAAACACATTCAATCATGCTACAGGACAACAATTTCCAAAAGGAAAGGTAAGTAAATTCAATCTATTTTGTACTTGTGAAATACAGTAGGTTCCTTTACATTAAAAGCAGTGACTTGAATATATGAGCAATCATTGAATGCTTAAACTATAGAAAATACAAGCATGTGAATGGCTTCTAGTGCACAATTTTGCACTTACTGGATTGAATTCAACTAAATATTGAAGTTGGAGTCATCTAAAACTAGTATAATTGAGAAAAGTGAAAAGCCCTTAGAAACTCTAGATGCTTCTCAATCAAAGGACGAGGAAAATATGCATTCTACTAAAAATTAGTCAGAGGAAATATGTGATAAATCAAGAAAAGAAGCTATACCAGGAAGTCATTTAGATTGTGAACAAAAGAAAAATAAGGGAAAGCTTTGAAGTAAATGAAGCCTTATGGATAGCCACACAATGAAAGGATTAGCCTCACATGCCTTACTGAAATCACATGCTGACATGAATCATGAAAACCTAGAATAAAGGCATTAAGCAATGAAAAATGTAGAGAATTAATGAGCAATGACATACTGTGTGGCAGATAATGAAAACATTTTTTAAGAAAAAAGTGTACAATGTCATGAAAGAGAAATGAAGAAGGACAACATTTTCAGCTACCAATGAAGTGTTTGACATCTTTTAAGTTGCACCTAGATCATCATCTGTGAAGAGAATGGAGGAAAACATTCCTTGTTTTTCATGGAGGTACTAGTTGTGGTGTTTGTTTTGAATCTTGCAAATAGCACTGTAAACATGGTTGCTAAATCTATCCCATCAATAATTGAAGGCAAGTCAGCCTTTGGTTTGGATCAAAACTATCATTATTCACTTACAACTACTAGGGAACCAAAATGTACAGTACTTGAAGTAAGTAATTTAAGTTCATCAGGCATCTCAAAGCAATAAAGATAGAAACAAGGAGAAGCAGAGGAAAATACAAGGGTTTCAATGAGATATTCCCATGGTGCAATGGCATTGAATCAATTTTTTTTCTTCTTTGTAGACCATTTTTTATTTTTTCGAGGCAGCATTTCCTATGGGACAATTGACAAAGATAGCTCTGGTTTTAAATAACCACCTCTTATGAAATATCATTCATTACACTATAATCTTGCATGTTCTTATCATAACAAAGGTGAGACAATAGGTGGAAAGGAGAAAATAAATGAATCCACGACCTGGTTATCCTCATATGGCTGAGTGTAGAATACATTTTTGACAAAATGAAGAACATTTACCATATTTTCCAGAAGCAACAATACATGTAGGAATGAAAGTATATTCAATTTTGAAAAAATGGAGAGCATTAATGAATGGTTGTGGCCATTAAAATGTAGAAACACACAATAGTACAATGGAGAAAAGGATATACAAAAATTATGAATACATAAAGAAAAACCCTATTCATTCTTTCAATGGCCGCAGCTAAAAAACAATGGGTTCTTCAAAACCATGAAAGAACATTGTTTTTTTTTATTCAACTTCTAAAATGCAGAAAGAAAATCACATTCTTGCTTCATTCTTCATAAATAAAGGCTCAAAGTGAGCTCTTTTGCTCAAAATCAGATAAATGGAGTCGATTGGAAAACTTACTTGAGCTATTTTGCTCATTTTCCTTTGTTTATTGCAAGTTTTTTCACTTTAAAATTGTCCATTCGAGCTTTCTTGGAAAACAATGGCAGCTTGATGGAGAAAGAATATCCACAGAGAAGGGAAATACAGAATGTTCAGAAAATATTACATGGTCACAACTGTTAAACTCAGAATGGTCTTTAGAAAATGGTAAAAAAATAGATTTTGTATACAAAATCATAAATGCGTGTCGCTTTTTGTGTTTCCATCAGGAGATTTGCCAAAAACCAGTCAAAAAATCATGTTTTGTGCACATTCAGAAATAACCACGGTGGCAGAAAGGAAACCCTAGCAGAGCAATTTCTTGAAGGTTCAATGAAAATGGGTGATTTGTTTTGCTTTTCCCCTTTTTTTAGGGTTTGACCTTTTCCTTGCAATTCAATTGGATTGGTATCCCTTCTTTAAAAAAATAAAAATAAAACACATGTGAAATATGTGGGGAGGCTGAAACCTTTATCTTCCCTTAGGCATTTGTTGCCTTTCCAGCTTTCCTTTTTATTTAAACATTGCTGGGTCTTCATTCCACATGTGTTTGCATTTAGTCATTTTATGCCTTAGGGTTGTCCCCTTTCTAATCATTGCTATATGTTTTTCAACATACAACAAGGGAGTGTACAACAATATTTTTCCATGTGACCCTTATGTGATGCTTTGTAATTGTCCAATGCCATGCAAGGTGGAATATGATTTCCAAGAGTCTTGGAGGTTGACCATATTGGCCAAGTGCTATTGATGACTATATTCCTTTACAAACCAATGAATATGACATGTGTGGGAAAAATGCAGAATATGGTAAGTTAGTGGTCATACCTTGGAGACTTTTGTAAACTTTTAGAATATCATTTTGCATCGACTTTCAATGTTTGGAATATCATGTAAGTGATTTAAAATCACTTTAGTTGCTGCAAATTGCAATACATTTTAAATGGTGGGGCCCCTTAATTTGAGCCTAATTGTAAAGTGATTTGTTAAGTGATGTTTTATAAATCACTTAACAAAATCACTATATTTAATGCTTTAAAAAGCCATGTGTTTTCAAAGACACACATATTTCATGGTGGGGAATATGGTCAAATGTTGTAATAGGATCAATGATGACTTCTAGAGGTTTGGGAAGTGTGAGATGTTGTTTGGACTGATTTTGTGATGGAGAGGCTAGTTGGAGGCATTTTTTGTCACAGTTTTGGGGTGACTATTGACTTGGGATACTTTTCCTTCATGTGGAAGGCATTTTAGAGAGTTCTAGAAGGTTCTTTTGGGGCCCTTTCTGTTTTATCTGAGTAGAATCTTCTAGAAACACTGGTGGGGGTTTTTGATGGTTTTAGCTTAAGTATGTTGTTTTTGATCATTTGGAGGAGTTCTTTCTTTTTCCAACTGAAGGATAGCTTTCTTTTTCTTGGAGTTATTTTTCATGGAGCTGCATTGTAACTCAGACATGCCTATTATACAATAAGCACTTTGAATTAATAGATTGGAGTATTTTACCTTCTCTCTTCATGTTTTATGGTGTGTCATTAATGGTTGATCAGTTTGTTTTGTGAAAAGTCATTTTCCTTAAAAACTTGTCCCATGTTTCATGCATCCATTTGATATAAAATGCATGTTTACAGGTTATAAATTGTGTTGTTTAATCGTGTTATTGATTGTGAAGTCTATTTTTTCCTTTTGAAAACACTATTACATACCTCTTTATAAATTACTGATTTGAACTATATTGGAAAGGGAGTTGTGTGAGTTGGCTTTAAAATATTGATTTGAATGTGCAAGGCTATTAGTAGGTCTAGTTTTTTGGTGTATCACCTTAGTTTCTTTTTGTATTAGGTTTATTTTATGCAATTTGTTATCCTTATCTCAGAGTTTAAAGTAGTTAGGTGGCATCAAAAAGGGGAAGCCAACCCTTATCATTGGAGGTCTTCTTTCAAACAAGTCACCCACAACCTAAAAGTAGTCCCATGTTAGTCCAAATATTTTGAGTGCAATTAAAAAAGCTTAGCAAACAGGGTGCAAATTTGGAGAGCTAACAACTACTAGAGGCAATAAATTGGGAAGCACAAGTTAAACCTTCGTGGTGGAATGATGCACACTTTTATGACTTCACAGAAACAAAGGACATAAAACCAATGATTGCATGCAATTGAAATATTTGATACAAGACTTGATTGATAAGAATCTACAATATTCGTAGAAGGGCCCCAAACAAACAATGATCATGGAGCATTCAAGAATCCTCTACCAAACTATGAAAAAGGGGAATCTTCTTCATCAAACAACAAAGGAAAGAATGTAAACTATGTCTATGACACTACCATTCTTAACATTTCTGCAGTTCATAATCAAATTCATGATAAACAAGACATTGTATCAACTGATTTGAAAGTTTGTCAATCCCAAGTTATGGTGGGACACTCAACCACACCTCATTGCCTATCATTTACTGAAAATGATGATGCATCACTCACCCATCTGCATAATGCTCCACTTCATATTGAGTTTTTTATCCATAAATGTTTGGTCAAATGTGTTCTAATAGATGGAGGAGTTGGTTTAAATATCTGCTCTTTAATATTTATACATGCCTTGGGATATTCAAAAAATGTAATAGACTCTAGTAAAAATATTACCATGAAGGGATATGATGCATAGGAGCGCTTATCTAAAGGATCGGTTACTCTACCAATCAAAGTTGGACCTATGGTGAAAGATGTGGTTTGCCAAGTCCTTGATCTCCCCTTGACCTATAATATCCTCCTTGGAAGACCTTGGATACATGAAATGCAAGTAGTATCCTCTGCATACCATCAATGCTTGAAGTTTTCTAATGAGGGAGTTGAAATCACAATACAAGGAGATCCTAATTCTTTCATGTATAGCCATAATCTAAGTCCTAAAGCTGAAACCCCTAGCAATTGCAAAGTACCTTCTTCCCAAACACATGTTGATTTTGAATCCTTAAAAGCATCTACCACAATTACTGCACTATCAAACCCCAAGGTCCAAATCCATGATCTAGGATGTGGAGAATACCATTTGGATAATTTATTAGCAAAAGACATTGCTACCGCCATCGAGAAGGATCAGAACTCCAATAATGATGCTGAGACAAATACAAAAGGCATGCAGGAAGACGACCATGTTGGGATTGAAACCTTTTGTGATCTTGATGATACACCTATCCTTCCCATATCTGCTCCCACCCAAACTTTTGATACCCGTGACAACCCTCTATTTGACCAAGACATCTATGATAACCCACTCTTTGATCATGACCTCAATGAGGATATCTAACCATCATCTTTCCATCCCACCTGCCATGGGCTAGGGTATGAATCTCCTATTGTGACCTTTACTAAACCATCTTTCCAAGTCACTAAGGATGTGCAAGATTCTTTTGATGTTAACACTACTGAAAATGATAGTATCAAAGACTCTATTGATGGCATCACCACTACAATTCTCACTTCATCCATCTCATCCACATCCATCCACCTCATAGACATGGATCTACAAGTATCACTCAAAGAAAATATAAAGGAGGCAATTCAAGAATCAAAGGTAAAAATTCTTTTTATCAAATAGAGATCCAAAATCAAAAGAAAGCATGCAAAGACAAAAAGATCAAGTAAAGTCCTTTAGCCAAAACAAAAAGCTATTGGACAAATCAAAAACAAAAGAGGATCAAGAAAAGTACTTTAGCCAAAACAAAAAGCTATTGGAAAAAACAAAAAGGAAAAAATATCTAGACAAGTCTCCTTGCCAACATAAAAAGCTATCAGACAAATAAAAAATTAGAGTAAAAAATAAAAGCATGTGAAAGTCAATCTCCAAATATGCCTCTTCCCCACCAATCACTGGGGCATCTATCAAAGAAGAAAAAAAATGAAAGAACTTGTTGATCTACAATCTCCCTCCACATATTCCATTCCACTCATCCATGTTCACCTACCCATCATATCATTACACTTCCATTGGTGATGTCTTTCAATGTGCCTTTGATCATGACCCCTTCATGTACTATAACTCATCGGTTTCCCAAGCTCCTTTTTGTCTGAAGCCTGATGGCCCACGTAGTGTCAACATTAGGGATCCTATCATGACCTCTTTTATCTATCATATCTATCACCCTCCATCCTCTCCACTCATACTATTTTTTCCAATCAATTCCTTTCATCCAGCATGGTCATTCACACAAGATCAGAGCATCATATCAGTCTTTAGATAAGGAGCATATCAGTTGCCCACACTTGAAGGGGATTTATTTGATGAACCCTTCAAT
Organism: Sequoia sempervirens; assembly: GCA_007258455.2. Classification (NCBI taxonomy): domain Eukaryota; kingdom Viridiplantae; phylum Streptophyta; class Pinopsida; order Cupressales; family Cupressaceae; genus Sequoia; species Sequoia sempervirens. Next base: position 90,341,610 of record VDFB02058242.1, read on the forward strand.
AGCTTGCATCTCAAGAAATTTTATACCTGACTCATCTAGTGCATCAGTAAAAGTATTGATAAAATACAAAAACATCATAAAATGTCCAAAAAAAGGGGAAAAATATAGAAAAAAGTGATTTTTTTTTTTTTTTAAATCATAAAATTTGAAAGAATGCAATAAAAACTAGTGAAAACCTAGCAACAAACGCTATTTTTGATAGGTTATATTTTCCATCTATTTGAGAATGTCGAACCTTCACTTTCGCCATTCGCTTTCACCTTCATTCGACTTATCATAAGAAATCTTCATGTACATATCCCAGAATTGTGGTTGTGTTTCACCCTAGACTAGGGGCAAAATCCTGAACTCACTAGGCGCAATAAAATTTGAGCTTAAACCAACAGAAAAATAATAGTAGGACAATGCAACAAACACAATGATCATGGTACACCTTAACATTGAACATCAAGAACAATCATGAATACATCAACCATCCATATCAAACATCAAACAACTAAATGGATCAAATCAAAGAAAACTTTAAATGGATGATGTTCTTTCTAAATCATGGCTTTACCATGTTGGCATGTTTGTTCAACTATTTTACTTTTTTATTTTTGTCATCATATCTCTAGAGCACCTCGATGATGTATTCAACTAGAGGAGCTAGGAAGGAGTATGATTTTTCTGTCTATTGTCTGTGATTTGATCACTATTACTATGCAAATTGTCATGGGACATGTTCTACAAAGTATCATTGATTACATTCTAAATTTTCATAGGAACATGGTTAACTCTTGTTTGTTTACGCAAGGAATACTCAGGTCATCTCAGTTCAATTATACCTAGATGCTTGTGTTAACTTGCAATATCAAAAATCATGGAAGTAGTACTCAGGTCATCATGGTCTATTTATGTCATCGATGCTTGTGCTCACTTTCAACATTTTAAAGGTTCAATGATGATATAAAGCACAACAAATTGGCTATTACGATGACAACATTTGCATATTAGATCTGAATGGTTAAGGTAGATTGTATCCATGTTATTTGCATCTGTATCTATGGGGTTTCCAAAGCTGAAACAATTTCACAATGGTATTATCTTTATTATTAATGGATTGAGTACACTTGACATTACCAAAAACACATCATTCTCATATAGTTTCACATTAGTTGCATCATCATTTGCATACATTAGAAAGCATTCCCATATCATATGTACATGATCACATCATTCATCCATCCATGCATTGCATCATAATACTTGCATCAAAAAACACAAAAAAAGAAGTGCATTGCATCTCACTTGCATAATCAAAAACATTTCATCAATTATTAATGGATTAAGAAATTGGTCCATTAAGAAGATTGAAAGAAATATCCAATGGAGTAAGATTTCCAAAAGTAAAGCATCTCTATTTTAATAGAGGCATAATTGAACTTGATGCATCTATAATTGAACCTGATGCATCTATAATTGAACTTGATGCATCACTAAAATCATTTACTCCTTTAATAAAATGGATCTTGGATTCACTTAAGAAGATTGAAAGACATATCCAACAGAGTAAGATTTCCAAGAAGAAAAAGTTGTTGAAGAACATGACTGGTAAACAGGTTTCCCTATAAAGACATAATGCCATTGTTATGAACATCTAAAACTAGTAGTGAAGAAATATTTTCCAAGGTGTGTGAATTTTTTATTACTCAAATCCAAGACTGAAAAAGGACTAGCTAGATTAGCATAATCATCACATAAACATCACATATCATTTGCATAATCAAAGTCATCTCACATAGCATAAAAAATCATCCATAAAGCATCATATCATCATTCATACATCACATAATCATTATCATATCATCATTTCATACATCACATAATCATTATCATATCATCATTGCATACATCACATAATCATCACATGAGCATACATGAAAATCACACATAATTTTCATAATCAAATCCATCTCACATAGCATAAAAAATCACCCATAAAGCATATAGAATCATCAATCCTGCATTATCATAATCATCATTGCATGCATCACATAAGCATCATATAAAAATTATAAACACATAGAACTATGCACCATCATACGGTCATTTCATTCATCCATTCACTTGTGCATTAACATTATCATACATTCATCCATTCATTGCATCGTCTATTTGCATTAGAAAAGTACAAAACATAAAATTCATCACATTTCATTAGCATAATAAGATCCATCACATGTATCATATAGGCATCATTCATAAAGCATCATAGAATCACAACACATGTTTCATCATTACATCCTTAGCATATCATGTCATCATCATATAGAACATACAAAGCATATATAATAGAAATTAAATGCATCCATCATAGCCATCCATCATAGTCAACACACATATACACATAGATCAATCATCATCATCATTGCATATCATTTATATCTCAAAATAATGTCAAGTGTACAAGGATATCCAAATATCGAGAGGTACATCATCAATAATATGGCATAAATCATAATGTTTGAATTGAATCAATGTATATCATCAAGTCTCAGTACATTAATCAATCCTATACTGGGGCATATCAATCAAAGATGATAGACCACATCGCCCAATCAAATCTAAATCCACCTGCACCAGATGCGGAAATCCTCCTATGATCATAACATATCACAAATCAACAATCTTATCAATCAACCAATCTATCTATCATTGATCCTCGCCTACCATGAGGTCAATCATCAATCTATCATTGATCCTTTCCTATCATGAGTTCAATCATCAATTTGTCATTGATCCTCACCTATCATGAGGTCAATTTATCATCAACTATCATATCAAGCATCATCAAATCAAACAATCGGTTGAAGCGATCATCAAACATCAAACACAAGGAGGAAAATTAGGGCAACATTTAATCAACTAGCAGAATCAATATTTCTTTATTGAGAGATAAATAGTTGAATCATCATACAATCATTAGAAAACCAAATCATAAAAAAATCAAAAATCCTAAAAAAATTCAAAAATTCATCTATTTATCTCCCGAGGGGGCATATATCCATTATCACTTGAAAATCAGTGTTTGGGGCATTGAAAATTAAATCAGCATCTGGAGCATTGAAAATTAAATCAATGTCTAGGGCATCAAATTTTTTTTGCTCAGCATCAACAATAAATTTTTCTTTGAAGCAACATGTAAACACATTACTTCAAAGAAGGGAAAAATTTATACACCTAAACTCAGTCAAGAAAATCAACTAATTAAATACCAGTTATTTAATTAATAAATCTTTTATTTCATCTACTTATAGATAAATTTCAAATTTATTTATATAGTTCACACTCTTCTAATTCTTCAATCTAAAATCACATTTTTCTATTTTAATTAAATAAAAAAATTCTCATAGTTTGTTTTATTTAATTAATAAATTTTTTGTTTCATCTACTTATAAATAAATTCTAAATTTATTATTTATATAGTTCACACTCTTCTAATTCTTCAATCTAAAATCACATTCTTCTATTTTAATTAAATAAACAAATTCACATAGTTTGTTTTATTTAATTAATAATCTTTTCACTAAATTTAAATGCCCAATTTTGAATTTAGGCACATGTCTACAACTTTTCCTCTTGCCAACTCATCAAGTGTCTCGTGAATTTAAAAATATATTCTCAACCAATTCCAAAATAAATTTTGAACACTTGGCTCTTTCACACATTTTATTCCCTCATACACTCGGTATGTTGCCTTTGGTCAAGGGAACATCCTCCTTGATTCTTTCTAATTTTGAATTTAAGCACATGTCTACAACTTTTTCTCTTGCCACCTCATCAAGTGTCACATGTATTTAAATATGACTAATATTTAAATTACATTATTCTTAACCAATTCCAAAACAAACTTTGGACACTTGCAAATCTCACACATTTTATTATCTCATACATTTGGCATGTTGCCCTTGGTCAAGGGAACATCCTCCATGATTCTTCCATCTCCACCATTCATCTCTCATGTTTGAATCTTGACCGTTGATTGCTGCCACATCACAAGATTCTTTGGAAATCCTATAAATACAAGTCCATCCTATAGCATTTCATCAATCAATCACATCTTTGAGTAAACTTGTTATGCAGGATTAACATTGGAGCATTTGAGCATTATAGTATCATTTTAGATTAGAATCATGTCTTATTTTATAGTTACATTTTAGTTGTCATCTTAGCTTGTATACAACATTTGCATCATATCATCTAGCATCATTATCCATTTTCAATATCACCACTATCATTTGTATCATGCAATATCATGTAGGAACTTAGATTTCTTACATTTTGAATAGCATCTTGTTTCTCAAGTTGTCATTCTAACAATCATAGTGCACACATAAAAATCTGAGAGCCAATATGATTTAATGAGTCCTTGAGAATAGAGAACAATTGAATGATTTTAGAGATTTTTTTTGTTTCAAATAGATTAGTTTTATGATTCAAATCTTTAATGTAATACATCTCATTGAGTTTGTGTGTTTTTATTATTGATTTACTAACTCCCACAATTCACACACACATAACTACATAAAGCAATATTGTTTTAGATCTTTGAGAAAGGTCTTGTTTGTTGTGGAAGCATACAATGCATTAAATGTGGATTGATTGCTTTGATAGGCACTAGCCTACTATCAAAGCTTGTAACATTTGGATTTAATGACTAGATATTTGCAAAAAAAAATCACATTGTTCTATTTGGCTTATTTTCTTAAAGGAAAATGAATGGTAGACCTACTTGAAAGAATAAAAAAAGATATAAATGATAATTTTCAAACAAAAAAATATGTTTTCAAGTGTTGTCTATAGAAATAAGAGCAGAAATGTTTAGATTATAGAATTTTATTCATTGGCAAGGGTTGTGTATCAAGTGTAATGAGCGATTTTTCAGCAGCAAAGCCCTTGCAGTTTCAATTTAATTCTTAAAAATTTGGAAAAATTCATTGTGTGCTTCTGTGTATCATGTTTATGAATAACATGTTATATGTCATGGAATACACATATTTGTCCCCTTAGCCCTTGTAACAACAAGCAATACTTCTACTTATAAATTTTCACAAACAAACAGATGAGGCACTCACCAGTAGTGCACTATTCCTAGAATAAACAACATGGAGAGATAAAAAAATACAACCTTCTCAACAAATAATAAACAAACAAGAATTAACTATGCATTTACTGCTTGCATTTACTGCTTGCATACCCATCAGCTCTCTAACACATCTCAGACATTTTGCATTTAATGGATTAAACATGTATTTAGTGTTTTAGGGTTAAATATTTTATAGTATATATAATGTCCCCTTATTTTCCTAGTTTACTAAAATGAAAATGAACAATAGGCCTACTCTAACCAATAGAAAGAGAGATAAAAAAATAATTTTCAAACACGATTTTTTTTTTCCTTGAATCCTAATTATAGAAAAAAAACATAAAAATTTTAAACAGTATAATTTAATTCGCCAAGCAATTATTTCAAAAGCGAATTCAACGATTGCAATGGTAACTTGCTTTTGTATAAAAAATAGTTTCATGTTTATGAATTACATGGCACACCATTCACTATGCTCATTTGTCTATTCGGCAACTCAAATTCTTGAACCAAGCTTCTCCCTTATTGTTCACAACTCTTCTAAGGTATAATTTTTAGGCACATTGGAAGACTTAAAATTCATTGCAAACAAAAGGGAAGAATGCTACAAGAATTTGACCTTTCAGTTCCTTGTTTGACAACCAAGTATATTTTCAGTCATATAGATGTTTGCCTCAGTCTCCAATCACAAGCAATGATTCCTGTTATAGAGACAAAATAGAAAAATGAGCACAATTCATGACATATAATATGTTATTCATAAACATGAAACATAGAGCCACATGATAAAATTTGCAAAAAAATAGACAAACATGATAATTTTTTGCAAACATTCAGGCATTAAATTAAAATTATGTGAGCTTTGCTAATAGGATAGTAGCCACTCAAGCAATCAACGCATATTTAATGCATTCAATGCCTCCACAGTGAACAAGACCTTGCTCAAAGAATTTAGTTTATTCTATGATAATTCTCATTTATTGCATTGGTCACCTTCTCCTTCACTTCAACTATTCCATGTTTATGGATTACATAGCATATGTCATCTATTGTACCCACCTATCCCCATAGCTCTTCTAATAGCAAGCAATACTCCTAGTTGTCAAGTATCATAAACAGATAGAGGATCCACTCACCAGTAGTGCACTGTTCCTATGGCTCCTCCTGTGTTTACGCGTTGTATAGAATGACAAACATGCAAGAGAGGATCCTAGAGCTAAAAACATACAATATTTTCAAGAAACAATAAACAAACGAGAATAAGCACAAAAAAAAACCCAGCACATGCCTAAGATTTCATGAATTAACTATGCAGTCACTACTTGTGTACCCACTAGGCCTCCAACACACCTCACAAAATTTTCATTTAATGCATTAAACATGCATTTAACATAACATTTATAATAAATTTTCAAATACAAATATACTTGATTCTTGAACAAGAGACTAGGAGGTCAAAACTCCAAATGATTTATCTCTTTCTTTCCAATGAAGTTTGATTCTTCGAATCTTTGTAAAAATTATGCTAATTGTTTGAAACTATCCAATTTATGCTAATAAGCAAATGATGTTTGCAATCATTTCATTGCAACAATGTTGTAGCCAGAGATGTGCATAATTACAACCATGTGATATGCAATTCATATGCAATGTTTTGCATAGCACATCAATCATATTTGCTTACAAGAAAATGAATATTGGGTCTACTATAGTGAATAGCAAAACAGTAATAGTGAAATGTATTTAAATTATACAATCTGGTCAATGTACGAAGTGAAACATTGCACATGGATTGCATATCACATGCATGTAATTATGCACAACTCTAATTGCAAAAGTAACTTGCTTTTGGCCATAAAATAGTTCATGTTTATGAATTACATAGCATGTCATTCACTATACTCATCTATTTATTCGATAAGTTAGATTCTTGATCCAAGCTTCTCCTTTACTCTTCACAAATCTTCCAAGAAATAATTTTTAGACACATTGGAAGACTTAAAATTCACTGAAAAAATAGAGAAGAATGATACAAGAATTTGACCTTCCAGCTTCTTGTTCAACCTAAAATATTTGCACTTATATAGATCTTTTCCTCCAACTCCAATTGCAAGCAATGGTTCCTGTCAGAGGGGAAAATTAGACAAATGATCACAATCCATGGCATACTTGAGTGGAAACCCTTGTCCTGGTATCAGTACTTCTGTCCTACTACGAATACAAGCATTGTTTGTTGTTATAAAGCCTAATTGTACAAATGGATACAATAGATGACATATGGCATGGATTAGTTGAAGCTAAGCAACATGTACTATTTCAGTGGTTTCATTTGCAATTAATAGATAATAGACAATCTATCTCTTTTTCTATTTGTTGGAGTAGGCCTATTATTCATTTTTATTAAAGTAAATTAGGAAATTAGGACATTATATATTTTTCAAATATTCAATCACTGCGTACAAATTGTGCCAGCTTTGGCGGTAGGGTGGTAGCTACTAAAGTAGTCAATGCATGTTTAATGCACTAAATGGTATAATTGTAAGATAAAAAATAATAGTCTATTAAATGCAAATTGTGCAAGATAAATTCTTGCAAACATTTAGACATTAAATATAAATTTTGCAAGCTTTGTTGATGGGCTAACAACTACCCAAGCAATGAATACATAGGTAATGCATTGAATTCCTCCGTAGTCAACAAGACTTTCTCAAAGTATTTAGTTTTTCCTATCTTAATTCTCATTTGTTCCAATTCTTCTATTGGTTGGAGTCGGCCTATTATTCATTTTTGTTAAAGTAAATTAGAAAACTAGAAAGACACTATATATTTTTCAAATATTTAATCATTGAATGCAAACTGTGCCACCTCTGATAGTGGGGTAATAGATACTCAAGAATTCAATGCATGTTTAATGCATTGAATGTTATGACGGGTGGATAAAAACAATAGTCTATTAAATTCAAATAACATGTGGAATGCATTAAACTTTTTTAGCATATAGACAACATCGACAAGCATGTTAAGAAACATGATATGTTGGTATTAGTGATAGGGAACAATCCCAATATCTCATAGTTTGTTGTTACTAGATAAAGCAATACTCTTTTAGATCTTTGAGCAATGTCTTCTTCCTTGTACAAGCATACAATGCATTGACTCTAAATTTATTGCTTGGATAGGCACTAGCCTACTAGCAAAGTATTTTAAACAAGACAATTTCATTGGACAAGCAACTATTTCAAAAGTGAATTAAACAATTATAATAGTAACTTGTTGCAACTATATTCATTATACAAAGTCACTTAAGTGGCTGCCCTTGTCCTGATATCAATACTTTTGTCCTACTGCGACTAGAAATATTATTCATTGTTATAAGGCCTAATTGTACAAATAGGTACAGTAGATGACAATGACATGAAACAGTTGAAGCCAAAGAGCAGGTTACTCTTGCAATGGTTTCATTTGAAATTGAGAGATAATAAACAATTATTCTCCTTTTCTATTGCTTCGAGTAGGCCTATTATTCATTTTTATTAAAGAAAATTATGAAAATAGGACATTATATATTTTGCAAATATTTAATGTTTGAATGCAAATTGTGCCAGCTTTGGCAGCAAGATGGTAGATGTTGAAGCAATCAATGCATGTTTAATGCATTAAATGGTATGAATCATGGATCAGAAACAATAGTCTATTAAATGAAAATTGTGCAAGATAATATGTTATTCATAACCATGAAACATAGAAACACATGTTAAAATTTACAAAAAAGACCTACATGACAATTTTTTGCAAACATCTAGACATCAAATGCAAATTTTGCATGCTTTGCTAATAGGCTTATTACTACTCAGGCAATGAATACATGGTCAACACATTGAATTCCTCCACAATCAACAAGGTCTTTCTCAAAGAAATCACATTTTTCTATAATAATTCTCGTTTGTTGCAATAGTCACCTACTCATTGGCTTAAACTATTCCACATTCATGGGTTACATTGCATATGTCATCTATTGTACCCATTTTTTCCCCTAGCCCTTGTAACAAAAACCAATACTTCTAGCTAACAAGAATCATTAACAGATAGACAAACCGCTTACCAGTAGTCCACTATTCCTAAAATTAAGAACATAAAGAGCTAAAAACACACAATCTTTTCAACAAACAATAAACAAATGAGAATTAGCACAAATAAAACCCAACACTCCCCTAGTATTTTATGAATTAACTATGCATTCACTGTTTGATTACCCACCAACTCTCCAATACATCTCACACAATTTGTATTCAATGGATTAAGCATGCATTCACTGCTTCACGATTAAATATTTTCCAAAATATATGATGTACCCTTATTTTCCTAATTTACTTAAACGAAAAATGAATAATAGACCTACTCCAACAAAAAAAAAAGAGATAAAACATAATTTTCAAACATCAAAAATGTGTCCTTAAATCCCAACTATAGGAAAAACACAAAAATACTTTAAATAATATAATTTGATTGGCCAAGCAACTATTTCAAAAGTGAATTCAATAATGAGCCTTCAATCTTCTAGTGTTCCCCATTTCGTTATAATAAGTCTTTGAATAATGTGTCTTCTTCCCCCAATATTTCATTGCTTTTTTGAGAAGTTTAAGAACAACATGCAACTATTTCAAAAGAAAATTCAACAAATGCAATTGTAAACCTACCTATCAACATGAACTAACAATTGCAATAGTGACCCTCTTTTGGACAAAAAAAAAATTCATGTTTATGAATTACATGGCATGCCATTCACTATGCTTATTTTTCTATTCAGTAAGTCAAATTCTTGAACCAGGCTTCTCGTTTATTGTTCACAACTCTTCCAAGGAATATTTTTTATGCACATTGGAAGACTTAAAATTCATTGGAAACAAAGGGGAAGAATGATACAAGAATCTGACCTTCCAGTTCCTTGTTCAACAACCAAGTATATTTGGACTCATATAGATATTTTCCTCCAACTCCAATTTCAAGTAATGGTTCCTACTACAAGGAAAAATTAGACAAATAAGCACAGTCCATGACATATAATACGCTATTCATAAACATGAACCACAAAAAACAACAATAAAATTTACAAAAAATAGACCAACATGATAAAATTTTGCAAACATTCAAACATTAAACAAAAATTTTGTGATCTTTGTTGATGGAATACTTGCCACTTGAGCAATGAACACATAGTTAATGCATTAAATGCCTCCAGAGTCGACAAGACCTTGCTCAAAGCATTCATTTTTTCATGTGATAATTCTCCTTCGCTTCAACCGTTGAATGTTTTTGGATTACATAGAATATGTCATCTACTATACCCATTTTCCCTATTATACCTTGTAATAGCAAGAAATACTTCTAGTTATCAAGTATAATAAACACAAAGACAAGCCACTCGCTAGTAGTGCACTATTATAGAATAACAAACATGGAAGAACGGAACCAAAAGCTAAAAACACACAAGCTTTTCAACAAAAAATAAATAAACCAGAATAAGCACAAATAAAACCCAATACTCACCTCAGATTTCATGAATTAACTATGCATTCACTGCTTCTATACCCACTAGCCCTCCAACACATCTCGCACAATTTTCTTTGCGAGCTTTGTTGATAGACTGGTAGCCACTCAAGCAATAAACACATAGTTAATGCATTCAATGCCCTCACAGTCCACAAGACCTTGCTCAAACCATTCAACTTTCCCTATAACACCAGACAATACTTCTAGCTATCAAGTATCACAAAAAAACAACACATTCCATGACATATAATACTTTTTTCATAAACATGAACCACAAAAACAATGATAAAATTTGCAAAAAATTAGACCAACGTCATAAATTTCTGCAAACATTCAAACATTAAATAAAAAAATTGCAAGCTTTACTCATAGGCTACTAGCCACTCAAGCAATAAACACATAGTTAATGCATTCAATGCCTCCACAGTTGACAAGACCTTGCTCAAAGCATATGTCATTTACTATACCCACTTGCCCCATTAGCCCTTGTAGCAACAAGCAATACTTCTACTTATCAAGTATCATAAACACACAACCAAGCCACTCACTAGTAGTGCACTTTTATAGAATAATGAACATGAAAAAGTGCAACAAAGAGCTAAAAACACACAAAATTTTCAACAAACAATAAACAAACGAGAATAAGCACAAATAAAACCCAACACTTTCCTAAGATTTCATGAATTAACTATGCATTCACTACTTGTGTACCCACTATCCCTCCAACACATCTTGCACAATTTTCTTTGTGAGATTTACTGATAGACTGATGGCCACTCAAGCAATAAACACATAGTTAATGCTTTCAATGCACCCACAGTCGATAAGACCTTGCTCAAACCATTCAGTTTTCCCTGTAACAATGAGCAACACTTTTTTTATCAAGTATCACAAATAGACAAACAAGCCACTTGCCAGTAGTACATCGTTCCTACAGTTCCTCCCTCATTCAAGCACTACATAGATAACAAACATCAAAGACAGTAACACAGAGCTAAAAACATACATTCTCAACAAACAATAAACAAACCAGAATAAGCACAAACCAACACTCGCCTGATATTTCATGAATTACCTAGGCTTTCTTTGATTGTGTTCCCGCCAGTTATCCAACACATCTCATGAAGTTTGCATTTAATGCATTAAACATGCATTCACTGCTTCAGTACCCACTAGCCCACCACTAAAACTTGCACGATTTGCATACACTAATTAAATATTTTCCACAATATATAATGTACCCTATTTTCCTAATTTACTCAAATGAAAATGAAAAATCAACCTACTCCAACCAATAGAAAAAAGAGATAAACCACAATTTTCAAGCACAAAAAATATGTGCTTAAATCCCGACTATAGGAAAAAGACAAGAATATTTTAAACAATGCAATTTCATTGGCCAAGCGACTATTTGAAAAGAAAATGGAACGGATGCAATAATAAACCTACCTATCGGCAAGAACTAATAAAACTATAATAAAAATATATTTTCATTGATTCAATACATAGCTAGTAAAAAAGTGTTGAACAATGGTGAAAGGAACAATAAAGTTGTTGACAAGTAATTTGATAAACTTGCAACACATATGCAAATTTAGATGAACCTACATCTATCATCTTTCAACATGTGTAACAACACAATCTTTTTGGTATTGTCCACACCTTCTATTTAGCTAAGTACATGCAAATTCTTTCCACAAGATCATGCATTCCATTCCTTTCCTTAAGCTCGCTATTTTGTTTCTAAGTTGTAATTCCTTGTGAATATTTCATTTGATAATACTATGTTCAAATTTTGTTCCCTATTAATATAATAATAAAAGTGAGCATAAGAGATGAAAATTATTGCATGGGTACTTAAGAAAGAGTAACCATGGTTTATTTAACAATTCTAATGAGAGAGAAGAGTGCAAAGTATAAAAGAAAGTATTGTGAAACCCTACTCTTCTCCCTACAATCGTTGTGTCAATGTTTTCACCATAAATGAAAATTAGATCTAAAAATATTTTAGGATTATAAAAATACTACATTATTGAGGTTGAGGCAAGATTATTACAAAATTTCAAACAAAAATATTTGTTGCATTTTAAAAATTATTTATAGATAAATGGCATGGAAATAAAGAATTTCACCTTTTCTTTTTTGGGTCCTAGGAGCTAAGATAGACTTGGGATCATTCCATTTTTATATCATGAGATTTTATTTTATGTGATAATTTTATTTTTATTTAACTTTCTTTGGTGGGTTTTAGATGGTGGGTTGGACCAAGGACCAAGGACCTAGAACCTTGGTACCAAGTTTTGATTGGGACTTGGATCCCAACAAAGAACTCTAAAATTTTGAGTGGTGGGTCATGCGGATTTGGGTGAACCACATACTTGGAACCTAGGTTTCAAGTCTAGAGTGGGGCTTAACACCCAACTCAAAAAAAAAAAAATTTATTGCTAGTTTTAAAAAAATTCTATGAACTTAAATTATCCCTTAGGCTTTGAAATTCATGAAAATGAAAATAAGGTAATTTTTATTATAAATATTGGGATCAAATATTCTCAAATTTATTTTAAAGAATATTTATGATTGGGGGGTTGATTAAGGGGAAGAACCCAAAATAGAGAATTTTGTAAACTGAATCTTGACCAAACACAACAAAACCCTAACATTAAAATATAAAACTTAAGAAAATATAATTTTAATTTCTAAGGAATATAGAACAACAAGCCAAGAACAAAACAAATAAATGATTGAGGATTGGTCAAGAACAAAATGGGTGTCAAGGTCCTTCAAGATCTTGGGAATGGAAATGGGTGCTAAGGTTTGTGAGACTTTGAAAGTTGATAGAAAAAACATAACCAAAACTTACTAAACCACAAAAATAATTAAAAAGTAAAAAATAGAAGAAACTAACACTAATAGAAATGAAAAACAACAAGAATGAAATAGGAAACAATGAAAAGAAAGGGGGTCCCCTAGTTTCATCAAGCAAAACAAATGACAACTCAATTAGAAAAATGCTTTGATAAACTTAAAACATGTAACCCTCTAGGTATGCAGAATCTTCGGTTTATGTTCATTTGAGACAATCTAAGAAATAGAAACATGATTAAGACAAGGGGGTTACAAAGATCCAAGTTGAGGTTGAAGTATATTAGTGTTTGAAGATGATTTATTTCATTCCATAGAGTATCATTGTGATAAAATGAAGCAAACCCTATCCAAGATATGTGAGTGGCGTTATTATACGACCTTGTAATATAGGGGGATTCGCTACTCATGAGTTATCTTCGTTCAGAGAGCCTCACAAGGCGAACTTCCCTATACTACCTCAATGGAACAGTGTGAAAGTTTGAGAATCCGAAAGAGCAGGTCACAGAGATTTTCTAGACAAACTAACAAGCTCTCGACCAAAGGACGTCAACGCAAAAAACATACGACAATGTGGCACACTAGCATCCCAGAGGCATGCTAGCGTCTCGTATAGACTAGAGAACAAGAATATCTCAAAAATTAGAAAAGTGAATGCTTCTATCTGATTGCTAAGAACTTACAAAATATAGGGAAATAAAAGAACATGATAAAGTAATAGAAAGTGATAGAAATTAAATAAAGGTAGAGAAGATAACGAGGAGAAAGGAAATACTTATGACTATGTGAGTGATGAAGCTTCCAGCTCATTGGTGTCTTCAATACCTACACACAAGAGGGAGAGAAAAATTGTTGGGTGGTTGTACAGGGGCTTGCCTCAGTCAAACCCCATTTTGGTGTTCCCACCTCCATGAATAGCCAGATAGATAGAGAGAAAGGTAGAAATGAATAAAAGAGCACTTAGAGCACTAAAAAATAGTGTTATGCTACTCAACCAAGTAATAGAGGAGAGGAGTGAAAGCTTGCCACCTCCACCAAGAGCACTTAAGGATGCTTGGGGGAGAAAAATGAGAGGAACTCAAGCCTCTGTTGTAATGGTGTTTTGTTCCACACTTGCTCTACTAAAATGGTGGAGTGTTGATGTTATTGTTGTGAAGTGTAAAGTGTTCAGAGATTGAAGAGATGGTGAAGAAGTTGCTTAGAGCTTGTGAAGGGATTGTGAAGCTTGTGAGGGAAGTGAAGAAGCTCTTAGAAGATGTGAAGGGATGTGTAGAAGATGGTAGAAGATCAAATGCATATGGAAGGAGTGAATTTGAAGGGGAGATGAAGAAAACAGCCATATTCTAGTCAGTCAACCGAGGAGGGCGTTACAAATTGACCCCCAATGGGAATTGTAACACCTCTACAGGCTCTAGACACATGAATCTATCAGGGACATAAGTGCACTGTGTGGACGTCTACATACCACACGGGCGTCTCTAACAAAAACACCTCCACTGACGCTCAAAACAGGCACCAAGTGTGATGCAAGTAGCGGGCTTAGGAGGAATTAATCCTCTGAACTTGGTTTTCTAAGGTGGATAAAGGAAAAAAGGGGATTTGCACATGGGGTGCAAATTCACTCTTATACAAACCTTAAAAGAGTGATTGCAAAACTGAAAAATAGCATGAATAAACAATAATTACAATCACAAGATCACAACAATAAAGTAAACAAATTAAATTGATTCAAAATGAAATACAAACTTGCAATAATTGAAACAAACACGATTTACCCTACGTGTAGCTCCATTGCTCTCTTCTATTTCACCTTGGGAGAAATTGTATGAATTATCTTTTCTCTTAGATTTGCATTTAGCATAATAGCATAAAAGTACCTACAAAATATGAGTGTATTTTTCTTGTGTTATCAGAGATGAAAAATGAAGGAGAGGATGGTTGTATTTATAGATATTTGATGACACCAATCAATGGTCAAGATCAAAACAAAGAAGAAGAAGATAAATGATTGAGAATTGATGAGAGGAATTAACGCTTAGTTAAGTGGTTGAATGATTTTATATAACTGATTATATGATTCAGTTAAGCGGATTGATTGGAGTGTTAACTCAGACTAATGGTTAGTGGGATGAATTAATTGCTCAAAGAAATTGAAGTGAGTGGGAGTGAAGTGGATTTGATTGAGGAGTGGACTAAGAGTAAGTCTCAATCAACAAGTGAGGTGGAATTTGCATGAGTATTTAGTAATTAAATAAATTTTACTTATTATTTACATGTGCAAGGTGAAATTTAATAAATAAATAAATGATTTTAATTATTTTGGAAGAAGATAATGTTGGAGAAACAAATGGATTAATTAAATAATAAATTATTTAATTTTGGAGATGGGAAATAGATAATTAGTAAAATAATAAATTATTTAATTAAACTTTAGAATAGAAGAATAATTATTAAATTAATTAAATAACATTAATTATTTAATTAATATAGATGAATAGAGGAATGATTAAAAAACTAATTAAATAACCTTAATTATTTAATTAATATAGAGGAATTGATAATAAAAATTCAATCAAATAATATGAAATTATTTAATTATTAGGATGAAGTGAAAATGATCTTTAATTTAATTATTTAGTCAGAATTAGGTGTCTATAGTTATATTTATCCCTTTCAATGATATTTTTTGGAATAGATCTACTACTAGTCACGTTTCCATGTGTTAAATCTTGATAAGCTTGGTTATCATTGATTTCAAAAGTATGTCTGAGTTTGTTGTAGTTTGGTTGATATAAGAGAGTTGTTGATGTCAAAAGAGTGTTGCAGTCTAGCTACTTGGTTGCTAGAGTCTCCGAGAAATGCTCTACATTTCTCCACTGGTGATGCTTTGATCCTACAGTTTGGAAGATAGCTTCATGACATTTCAGAGTATGTGTGATCCATGTTTTAGATTATTTGAGTTGCAGGAAAGTTGTGTTGGAAGTGACAACTTGAAGATTGTGTTGTTTTTAAGAGGATGCTCATAAAGGTACAAATTTTGGCTTTGCATTCATCTACATTTGTAGATTTGGTTATGAAGATCAAAAGATAAGTTCAATATGTTGTGAAGGTGCTATATCCAAGGTTTCATATCATTATTCCTTTCGTAGTGAAATTTTGAAGTGATAGAGTGTAGGACTATGTTGTTCAGTGTCTGGTTTCAATATTTGTTGGTTTGTGCCAACTTGTTGTTGCATGAAGTTGTGAAAGGGATGTATGTGGTTGTTCCTAAATATCATGTGATGTTCTTTATTACTCCACAAGGTGTTGTCTAGTTTCTTCAGAATATGTTATGGTTTGGAATGAAAGTGTTTATAGGTTATGCTTTTGCCTAGCTGACTAGGGTTTGTCGAAGGTGTGTGCCACCAGTTCTTGTTTATGTGAATTCTATGAAGTGTCTGAAGGTGTTGTATGTGTCATGTTGACTCATATTGGATAATTTCAAGTAATGTTTAATCATTCATGTGTACCACCAATGTTGTAATGGCTGACATGCTACAAGTTTCATTTTTTCTTGCTTAAGGTTGACCTAATTTGAATTTGTGAAGTGTGTGGATGTTAATCTTTGAAGACCAATACTATGAAGAGTATTTTGGACTAAGTTAAGTGTGTGTTGGAATCCATAAGGCATGTTCCTCTTCCTGGTGGTGAGTGTAGTCTATTTGGTTCTTTCCCTCTACACGTTTTATGTTGTTTAATATTTCGCCAAGTTGTAGTTGTAATATTATTGTTGTTATTGTTTGACATGTAATATAAATGTATTATCATGTATAAATTATAAACCTAGTTGATCTAGGTTGTGGATTTTGTGAAGTAACTCATGTACGAGTAATGCATTATGATAATTGTATAAGCAACTGAAAGAGAAAGATAAGAATTAGGAGATCCTATTTGGATTCGATTTAATCATATCTCCATGAGATAAGAGAGGTGAAGAGTGTGTCTAACTATTTGTTGGAGGCAGTGAGCCAAAGGAAAAAATTATTTCAAAGGTTGAAAGTAGTGATCTAGTAAGTTGTTGGGAAGACATTTGAAGGAATTGCAAGAGTGGTCAAAGTATAATTGCAATCATCAAAAGAGGATGTATATTGGTCATCAGGCCTACAAAATGAGTCTTATTTCTTGCTAAAATAACCAATAAATCTACATGAATATAGCCCAAACAATGATTTTAAAAAGGATGTATTCACTCCTATGATTTTAGGTGTCAAGGATCGAGTTTACTTCATACTAAATACTTCTTATTAGGTGCCATCGCTAAGGAGAACAAATGCTGACTAAACTTGATGATCAGTTTTCATTAAAATTATTATCTTTGGGGGTTGGAGTTTAGGTTTAATTCTTATCCCTTGTCCTTAAAAAAATTAAAAATTTTAAGACACTCATCTAATGTTCGATATCCGATATAAATCTAACCTTCCTCAATGAGGTTGGAGGGTTAGGTTTCGAAGATAAAGGTTATCTCTTCAATATTTTGTTTTATATTTGGTAAAGTGAAGTCTTGACACTCAAATCTAGAAAATATAGGTTTTTCTTTATCATTATTTTTCTGTGAATTGGATTTTAGGAATGACGCTTGTTCTTTACCCTTTGGAATTTTAAGTAATGAACCTACTTGATTACCAACCAATTTCTTGTAAGCACAATATCCTCATTTATCTAGAGTTGGGCATTGGGTGTAATGATTAACTCTTATCTCAAAGTCAAGGTATGAGTTAATGGATATCTCTGAAGCTTGATGTATCACGTTATAATATTTAATTTTACTAAGGTATTTTTCATCAAATATTAGGGTCCATGTTTAAGTTTTGACTCTTTCCACCTTGATCTTTAACATGCAATCCTTATACCCAAAACCTAAAAGGAAAAAAGGATAAAAAAACCTAGGCACTAATCAAGAAGAGGTCAATTAATTTCCATGAAAGCATAGAAAAATGAAGACCTAGACCTTGATACAATTATTTCATAAAAATCATCGATTAGGATGCCTAAACAAGACACGATTCAACAAGGGAAAAATAAGGGAAATAAAAGAAAATGAAGAATGACAAGGAAAAATGAAAAAGAAAACAAAAATAAACAATGAAAGGAAACAAAGAATGAAAACAAACCAAGTAAATCACACAACAAGGCCATGCAAGTGACTAGAGAAGAAAATAATTGAAACAAGAGTTTGAATTATAGAGCTTACCTAGAAACTACATGAGAGAAAAGGAGAACATGATCGAGTGACAATAAAAAAATACCATAGGAATGCCACAAACCAGCCCAAAGGAATTTATAGTGTGACCAATGAGCAAGTTTGAGAAGATTCAAAGGAAGAAGGGCATAAAAATTGTCAAGTGTTTTCAAAAATGGGTTGCAGAGCTCTTTTTTTTGTTCATTCAGATGCATAAATAATGATAAAACCTTCTAAATTTCCCCATTATACCTACTCAACATATGACATTAGTGCTCCATTAAATTCCAAGTAGCACCATTGAAATCTTTAACGAGTGGGAAGAACAAGGAAACAAGACTTCACCCCTATTGGGGCTTTGGGATCAAGGATATCATGAAGCGAACATCTTGATGAAGGAAAACATGAAATACCAAAGCATTGATGATAAACAAAAACAACGAAATTAGGTCAAGCGTCAGACCAAAAAAGGATGGCATACCAATCCTTAAAATCTCAAAACATTGACAAGAAAAAAACACAAAGGGAGCGAGGAAAAGGAAGAAATGGGAGAGAAAGGAAAAAAAAGGGAGGAAAGGACAAGGGAGAAAGAGGAAAAATCAAAGAAAAGGGGTCCCCATTTTTTTAGAGACAAAAATAAATGGGGCATGGGTGCAAGGCACAACAAATAGCAACCAAACAAACAAAAATTCTAGAATAATTTCTTCATCATAAACTTCTCAAACAAAAATAAACTCAAAGGACATAAGAAATCAACATTAAAGAAAAAGCTCAATATTGACCTAGGTAAAAACTAATTTATCTCTTCCAAAAGGGTATCTAAATCTCATGGTGTGTGCAAATGATTTATTCCTTCAAAATAGCCCTAAGTGACATGGAATGATTTATGAAGTTAAAGGTTTGAATTTTTCTTTCTCCCAACTTTTAGCTTTATTGACATGTATATAATTTTGACAACATAGTTGGTTTGACTTGGGCATAGCTATTTTGTCAACCAGATGTCTATAGCCCCGATAGAGATACCTATGATTCCCTCAAACATAGCTCTACTACCATCTAGTTGTCCATAGCTCAAATTTTTCCTTCTCTTTCTTTTTTTTTGCTCTCAATTTTTCACTTGGTATTGGGTTGGGAACCATGGTGGTCACTAAGAAAGGCAATAATATTTAGGTTTTAATTGGATTCAAAGATCATTACCACTCACCCTTAGTCCAAATTTTGATATTTTTATGATTTGTATATGATAAGATTCATGTAACTTAATTCAAAGATTCATCAACTTCATACACTAGAGATTTTAAGACTTGCAAACTTAACAATGGATTAATAAAACTCAAGCTTGTGTATGTGAAATTTTTTAAAAGGAAATGATATGATCATTTCATGCATGATTGATATTTAAACCTTAATCAGATGAACTCCTAAGAAACACTCATAGGGACCTCCTAGAAAGAAGGGGAAGAATGAAAAGAAAGGAAAACAAATAAAAAGAAGTCTAGCAACAAAAAACCAAACAATGAGAAATTAAAAGAGGAAAACATAGTCTAACTATATACAAGAGAGGCGATGAAATCTATCTAGGATCCAAAGTAATGTTTAAAGAATTTCCCATTGACTAGAAATGGGGTGGGTTCTCCAGTAATAGTATTTATCCTAAAAGTGTTTTCCCCTAAGATTTTAGATAGTTGGTATAGACCTATCCAAGGTCACTCAAAATTTAAATTATTCTCTTTTATCTCTTTAGACTTATCCCAAAATAGGACAAGATTTGAAATCCTAAATGACTTTATTTTATCCTTTTTGTCAAAGCACATTTGACTATAGCTTGAAGTTTTAAACATGCTCAAGAGTTGTGTTTCTTCTTTTTTCTAAGTCCAACAAATTCATTAATCTTATCTAGACCTTGTTGTTTGGTTCTAGACAATTTTACATGAATTTTAATGCGGGTACCCTGAGTTTCATAGGAAACAAATTTTCTAGGCCATATACTAGTTGATAGGGAGATGCCCCTAAAGCATTTTTTATCCTATTTCTATCTACCCATAATGCAAACTTGATATGGGAGTTCCACTCAGGATTTTTATCTAATAACTTTTTTATGACCCCTATCAAGTTCTTGTTGGTAGATTATGCAACTTCATTGCCTTGAGAATAATATGATTTTATACTCAAAATTCCATTGTAGAAATTGAGAAAATGAAAAGGAAGGGCCATTGTCACATACCATAGTAAATTGAATTCCAAACCTAGTCATGATATGGTCCTTCAAGAACTTGATCACCACCTCAGTCATACTTTGAATACAAGGTATCACTTTTGACCATCTTGTACAATAATCATTTGCTACCAAAATGAACCTTTGACTTGTAGAAGAATGAGGGTTAATCATACCTATGAAGTCTAGGCCTCATTGGGAAAAAGGATGTACCTCATACACAGGCTTCAGGAGAATGGGTGTATTTCTTTTTTTGTTGGCTCCATCTTGGCATACATGATAGGTCTTTACATGTAGAAAGGAATCTTTAAACAGTATGGACTAGTAATATCTTTCTCTCAATATTTGGTGAGCAGTTGACTCTACTAAATCATTCCCTATACCAAATCTATCATGAAATTATTAAGAAAGACATAGTCTCCTTTTTGTTCAAGAACCTTAGATAAAGAATTTTGTAATTATTATGGTATAAAGACCTAGATTTCATCATGTAATCTTTGTTCTTCTTCCTTAATTCTCTCCTGTGGGTTGCATTCAGGCCATATGGGAACTCGTTATGCAATAAGTAGTGAACTATATTCACATACCATATATCCAAAGTAATTTCTTATTGAGAATACTATTGGCACACCAATTTTTTATTTACTCTAGCTAGATTCTTTGAGATACCTTGGCCTCTCGCTAGTTTCATTGGTTGTATCTCCATGTTGAACTCCTAGAGGATGGTCATCCATTTTCATCTTTCTCCCAACTTGCTTTGCATCAACATTGACTTAATTGTTGTACATCTCAGGCTATCACAATTACTTTTCTTCTTAAAATATAGTGCCAAAATTTTTTCACAACCTTCACTATAGAAAAATATTTCTTATCCATATTTGGATATCGGATCTTTGTGTTTTTGAAGGGATAACTCATAAAAGCTACTAGTCTCTCATCACAGTCTTCTCCCTTTTGAGTTAGCATGCTAGTGCAAGAGTGGTCTGAGACGAAGGTGTAGATGTTAAAAGGCTTTGTGTAGTCTAAGATAACTAGCATAGGAGAACTAGTTATAGCTTCCTTGATCTCTTTAAAGGCCTTCTTGGCTTCTGCAGTCCACTCGATTTTTGCATCATGTTTTAACATATCATTTATAGGACAAAAAATCTCTACAAAGGCACTAATGAAATTTCTAATAATTTTTTTTTTGAAGAAGGAATTCAACTCTTTCCTACTATTTGGTAGGGATAGCTTCAAGATAGATTCAATTCTTTCAACATCAATTGAAATTCCTTTCTCAAAAATAATATGACCTAGTATTTTTCCTTTTGTAACTCCAAAGATACAATTTTTAAGATTAAGGGAAATACCTGATTCCTTGTACCTTTGGAGAATTTGACACAAATAATTTAAATGATCTACTCTATTTTTTGAAAATACTATGAGGTCATCCATGTATATAATAATACATTTTTTGATTAATCATTTAAAAGCTATAGCCATACCTATTTGGAAGGTTTCCCCTATGTTGATGAGACCAAACAACATTTATTAGTATGCAAGTATTCCCCACTTTGTGGTGAAGGAAATTTTCAATCTATCCCCTTCTCTAACCATGAATTTGTTGTAACTTTAATATCCATCTAGAAAGGACATCATTTTTTATCAATTCACTATTTGAAGGACTTCATCGAGTGAGGGAAAGGGGTAGTTGTCTTTATCTAAAGATCAATTGAGATTTCTAAAATCAACATGCAACCTAATTCCTCCATTTTACATTCTCATTGATACCAAATTCACTACCTAGGTTGAGTTTCATACTAGATATATAATCCTAGCACTTAACTTTTGTACCTCTTTTTGTATCAAAGGTTTGAGCAAGGTGTTAATTGGGAATTGTCTATGTCTAAAAGGTTTGGCTTCCCAATTTAGAAGGATGGTATGAGTGATTACTGAAGTATCATATGTTTTCAACTCTTCATAACTCCAAGAAATCACTTCTCTATAATAGCTTAAAGTATGAGTATGCTATTTCACTCTTCTAGTGTACAAACTTGGTCAATAAGGATGTCTCTCTTATCTTGTTCATTTCTCAAGATATGAGAATCATATTTACCTCCTCCTCAGCTAGGAGTAGCCTTCTCAAAATTTTCTATATTATCTTGGTCAAAGGTTTTTTTCAATTCCACCATTCCCTTAGGAATGGTGTTGGTTTTTAGGTTTATAATACCTTCCTCAACCATATTGAATGGATCCCTGTCACATTCATCTATTATTTGCATAGTGAAACTTCTAGAGTTGGTAATGAAATCAAGAATATGTTGATCATCTTCAAACATCTGGAAATGTGTAATATTATCTGGAATTGTTGGTGAGGGTGTCATTTCTATAGAAAAAAATTAATCAAGATCCAGTCATTGGTTGTAAAGAACTAGCCTCAAAATATTTAACCAAATCCCACACTCTTTTTTTGTAAGTTGCTAACCTTCTATCATGGCAGGAGTATTGGCTTCTTATCTACATCATAATTAATTGTGAATCTCTTTCCAAAAACAAATATTTGACCTTCTTTTGATAGGCTAGGAGAAGCCATCTGATTAATGCTTTGTATTTGGTCATATTTTTTATGCATGTGAATTGTAATATAAAGGCTCCTAAAAAGGATTTAACTTGTGATTTAATCAATTCATTCCTGACATCATTTCCTTGCTTGCACTTAGATCCATCAAATTTTAGCTTCCAAATTATTTTCTTCTCTATATTCTAGAGATTTGATTTGTCTTTTACAATGGGAATACTTCATTGAATGGGTGCATCAAGATCTCTTATAGTGTTATACCCATGTTTTCTTGGCTCTTCATCCTTGGGTAGAGGACCATCTTGCAATATTATAGGGAGAGACTTGATTGCATCTGCAACTATATCTAGTTTAGCTTCTAGTATCATCTAGTCAAGGTTATCAATAATACTATTAGGGAGTAATTGAAATTTTAGGGTGACTTCCCTCACATGCATTCTTTCTTCCTAGTCTTGAAACTAAATCATTTTAACCCTTTCCATTGCATCCTAACAAGCGGGACATGAAAAATCAGAGTGGCCTATTTTGTAAATCTAACACTAGTCTAGAAATAAGAATACTAAAACATCTACATACTATCCAAGGGTAGTCATGTTATCATACATTTTATATAGAAATTTTTGAAATTTGTGCTCAAAAGATTCAAAATTTTACAATCCTTTAATAGGGTTATCTTCATCTAAGTGTTTGTTAACTACCAGAGACATCATCATGATGTCATTCATTTCATACCCTTCTAAGCCCATTTACATGAAAGCTACTTCATTGGGTGCACTATATTTTGATATCATAAGCTTTAACTTGGGTTCCACATCTATCTTTATTTGTTTATTTAATCCCCTCCATGGTAACCATAACTAGGTAAAGTCAGTTGAAAACTAGCCTCTTAGAAATTTAGTCTATTATTTTCTAAGCATCATTCCAAGGATATCCATGACATGTACATTAATGTATTCTTGGACATAAGGGTAGGAGGCTAACTACATATGTACATTTATCATTTCACCTATGACTTGGACCTTAGTTTTGTCAAGTTGTATGACTATTCTATTGGCTAGTTTAGGGGTCATCCATAATTTTTGACATATTGAGTATGGCATCATGTTGCCTGAAGCATCAAATTCAACTAAATAGTTGTGTAAGTTCTTCCAAAAAAATTTGACACTTAAAAAAATGGGGAAACTCCAACATTACCTTTAAATATGGTGGCAATTTCGTCAAAGGAACTTAAGGCCTAACATTTATCCTTTTGAGGATTATCAATAGGTGCAGCTTGTGGATTGTCCATGGACTTAAATAATGCCTCTTTCTAATTGGGGAACTTTGCAACATGTCATAAATAGAGATATTTTTTTCATCTTTGTCAATTCCTCTATTGTGTTATATTTTTCTTTATATGAATTGGGATTTTGTGGACTAAGGACCACTAGGCTTAAAGGTACCCCCAAAAGGTCCCTTAGAAGCTAGGGTATTGTTGTCAATATGAGGGTCTGGAGGAGTGGAACCAAATCTAGCTAGAATCCATTACTAAGTGGTTCCCATTTAATCCTCAAGTTATAGTTTTTCTTGCCTTGTTCAAAATAATAAATGTTTGTGTTTTCTAGTTTATTTTCATTTTGAAAGGAAACATAAATACTCTTCTTTTGAAAATTGACCTTGGTTTCCTTCACTAAGTAGAGCATAGGAATCAACCATCATTTTAATCATTTTTTTAGGTGTAGGTTGAGTATTTCCCTACATGATTCTAGATATTCTCTACATTTCTAGATAGTTCTCCTCGAAATGGTCAAGGGTTTCATGAAATCTACAACTGTTTGTTAGCAAGTTTATATAAGATAAATTTATGGAATTTGTATTATATAAAGGGTTTGGGAATCCTCCATTGTTGGGTCTAGTATTCCAAGGTCTATTAGTCCTTTGTGAGTGAAATTTTATTCCTTGGAAACCCTGGCTGCCTTGATTGTTACCTTGAGAGTTGTAGTTTTGGTTTGGGTGTTGATTGTGGTTGATTCCTTGAGAACGATTTATTTTTAATCATGTAATCTCATCAATGACCTAAGATAGTGTCTTCTTCATGGCCTCTAATTTAGATGTCAGTTGAGCATTGTGGCCTTGGTCTGAGTGGGGCCTTTGATTCTGTTGTTCAAATAATATTTGCCACCCTGACATGTCCCACTTTTGGTAGTGGTCTCATACCTATTATTGGGATAAGTAATCATAGGGACTATATGGGGATGGTAAGGAAATATGTTTTGAGTTGAATCCATAGTACTTGGGACCAAGTTCATCAAGGGTGTATGATGGACTAAGGAATTTTTTATAGAAAAAAATTGATACGACATACTAGGCATGTCTAAGGATAGTAATGCTCCAATAAGATTCCCAGCTTGGGGGTCCATCTATTGGGAAAATATGATGGATTTATTGTACACATTTTCTAAGGTATTTTAACTTTCTCCAAGTAATCTTCTCAAAAATAAATTGGTTAAGGGGTCTAACAACCTAATGTGTTTTTGGATGATAGTTGTTTTAGGCATGGGGTATGGGTCACCTAACCTCATATAGGTTTTGTGAAATTTGGTGGTGTATATGTTGATAGGATCATTAGGCTCTTTCCTATAGGACACAAATTGATAATAAAAAGTGGAAAGATCTATGTATACTTTGAACTAATTTATGAATTTATTTTCTAGTTCACGCCATGTGGCGATAGTTCCTCTAGGGAGATTAAGATACCATGTGGCTTCTGCTGCAAACCCAAAGCATATAAAATCCCACTACATTTCCAAAAATCCAAAGCCTCCTTAGGTTGGGAGGGAGTTGGATCCTTCAAAATATTAATCTCATTTAAAACCATTGGCCTACCTTGTTCTAGGCCACTCAAAATCTTAGATGTTGCATTTGTGGCCATTAACTCAACCCATGTTTCCCCCAAAGGAAGGGTCTAACATTCATCCACTTTTTCATTAGACAAATCCTCTCCCAAGGACCCCACACCAGAAGGAATCCCAACAGGGAACCCCTCCTCATGTACAAGGTCCTCAACACATCAAACTAATTAAAGATCCCATCATCATGTTCATCCTTCAAGGTTCTCTTATGACCCTACCCCTTATTGCGAAGCTTAACTGGGATGTAAACCTCCTTGTTTGCTTCCCCATCAACCATAGGGGCATTCCCTTTATCAGATTTAAGAGTTGGTTTAGAATTAATATTAGTTGCACCAATCATTTGATTGAACCAAGGACACTTCCTTTGCAGGTGCCCATATTCATCGTAAAAATGGCATTTGAAAGGGAGGGTTTCATAGTCTAGTTGTTGAATCTAGGAAACATAACCAAGGAATATCTCTAGAGAGTCTAGAAAAGGATTATTCAAATCAATTTCCACATAGATACAAGTATATGTAACTACCTTTTGGTCCAAAGTTTATTGAGCTGAACCCACTATCTTACTTGGGAGAAGAGAAATCATATGCAATATATCGCTCCTCTAGCATTCCAATGGAAGCCGCAGAAGATGAACCCAGATTGGAACCCTCAAAGGAAGTTCCTCTACTACATTAAAACCCACATGCGAGGGTTTCATAAAGAGACCAACCTAATTGAAGAAATACAACCCCCTTCAAAAGCACTATTACAGTCTGACATGCATGTAAACACAACAATAAAATAATTATTGGCCACCAATTTCAACTCCATATATCCCTATGGATTCCAAACCTTTTAATTCCATGATTCAAAAACTAGCACAAAGAGATGAATTCCCATGAATTTATAGATCAATGCATGATTGCTTAGGTATGTGACATCCTCTGCAATAGACTCTGATTGTATTACCAAAACCAAACACTCCTAGCATCTTTCCAAGCATCTGTTCACTTTCCTGAGCCCCAAAATTCCTTTGTCCAAAATGGAGCCATCATGAGATGCACCTTTATGTGAGTTCATCATGATCTTTGCATGCATAGACAACAAAGGATCTGATTGATCCATAATCCTAAGAAACACACAACACCAAGAAGCATAGCCAAATCTAATGCCAAAGGAAAAAAGGATCATATAGTTGCACAAGAAACTGGAAAAATAGAAAAAATACTACCAAAAGAAACCCCACATAATTGTAAGAGAGGGGTACCAACCATGTGTAAGGCCCTAGGTCATGAAGATCCAAGAGCAGAAGGTTTCCCTAACTTACCTCGACTTGACAGGATGTTAGGAAATGCATGACAAGAATGATGAGGACTTTAGGCCTTTCAATCACTTTGCAGACCCAAAACTTAGAAAGGGTCTAGGAAAGCCAATTTTGGGGGTCAACAGTATGCCTCAAGAAGCTCTCTGCCCGAGGATGAAAGCGCGGTCCTAGGACGACATCATGGCATGTTGGCATCTCTCAAGTGTGTTGGTGTTCGTATGACCAAAGGACTAAAGAGACAAGGTTAAAATCTAGAGAACAAACTAACAACCTAGCTAACTACTTCCAAAGGGCCAAAATAATGCTATGAAGTAGACAAGATATGTACGAATATGATAAAGCAAATAAAAAAAAGTTAGGATGAAAAAAATAACCTCACAAAGATACTCGTCTGCTAGCTAACTCCAAGCCACACATCCACCTACACACAATGAAGAGGAAAATTGTTGGGTAGCTATATAGGGGCCTGCCTCAGCTAGACCCCTGTTTAGGTGGTCCCACATCCACAAACAACCAATAAAGTGATAATGGAGAAATAGTATGATAAAGAAAGAAATTAAAGTAGAGAACACTAAAACACTATAAACAGTAATGTGCTACTCAACCAAATAATAGAGGAGAGGAGTAGAAATCTTACCACCTCCACCAAGAGCACTCAAGGATAATGGGGGAGAAAATGATAGGAACTCAAGCCTCTATTGCAATCGTGTTGTCCCACACTTTCTCTACTGAGTTGATGGAGTGAATTTGTTGCTATGGAGTGCAAGAGTGTTGTCAAAATGCAAGGAATGAATGCTAGAATGCTTAAGCTTGTGAGAAGGATTGCTTGAAGGGATGAAATGGGAGAATGAATGGGAAATTTGAAGGAGAGAGTGAAGAAAAGGGCCATAATCAGGTCAGTCAGCCGAAGAGGGCGTTACAAATCAACCCCCAATGGGAAGTGTAACACCTCTGCTGCTTCAGCCATAGCTGAATCTGCCAAGGACGTAAGCGCATCATGCGAGCGTTCCCAACAGAAATTATTTTGCCGATGCTCAAAACATGTGCCAAGTGGAATGAAGGAAGTGAGCTTATGTGGAATTGAGCCTCCATTTTTTATTTTATAAAGTGGAGAAAGGAAAACGGAAAATTTGTGTAAGGGGTGCAAATTCACTCCTATACATTTTTCCCCCACTTTAGCAAGCAAAGATACTAATGAGTTATTTGGTAAAGTAGATCGAAGAATAGTAGGGTTAGAAATGTATACCTAAACTATAGAGGAAGCATACCACGATCTGACAAACTTGAAGGTGCAGGGTAATAAAATGACTTCATAACTTCTTAGAACTATGAAGTTGAAAGTGTATTACAAGCCCGTGGACCTACGAGAAGGTGACCCTCAAGATCTCTCACATGAAGGAAGCCTAGAGAAGTAAGCACCTCATAGGCTCTTAGGCTTGCAAGGAAGGTATCCTCCAAGATCTTTCACATGAAGGAAACTGAGACAAAACACCTTGTAGATCCGTAGACCTACAAGGAGGTATCCCCCAAGATCTCTCACATGGAGGAAGTCGAGAAAGCACGTTACAAACTCGAAAATCTAGAAGGAAGGTATCCTCCAAGAATGCTCACATGAAGGAAACCCCAAGAAAGTTCCCTACAGACCCATAGACCTATAGGGGAGTGACCCCCAAGATCTCTCACATGGAGGAAGCTCAAAGGAAGCACCCTACAGGCTCTCAGACCTATAGGGAGGTATCCCCCAAGATCTCTCACATGGAGGAAACCCAAGAAAGTGGACTTTGTAGAGTCAGGAAGTGGCTTTACAGTCACACCTATAAAGTGACATGTATATCTACAGGTAGAACATGTCAAAAAGTGGCCACGTAGGAAAGTAAGCGGATAGTCACACAGACCATCAACAAGTTGGGAAACTTTCAAAGGGGTCCATCAGGAACCTAGAGTAAAGAAGTGGTCCACTCAAAGGATACACATTTTGAAAGTAGATGTTTTCTTTCTCAAATCGAACCATCATCAAGGAATCACCTCATAAAGGAAGAGAATGCCCCACATGAGGGGAAGGTTATGGATACCCCCACCCTAGGGGAAAATTCTCAATTTTTTTCAAAAGGATTCCTAATTCTAAATGCCATTTTTGAAAAGGAACTTTTATAAGGATTTATAAGAAAAGATTCATTAACAAAAAATGTGTTTTCTAAAAATCAAAGTGTTGAAGAAGTGGAGTTGTCACACATGAGAGGGACAACTCAAGCAAATAAGAGAGAAAGATAAAGAGAAAGCAAAAGAGAAAAACACAAACAAAGGGCATAGGGGTAGCCTAATATTTTGGGGTCAAAACTGCTCATAAATATATATATATATAGTACTAGTATATAAAATGAACTATCATCAACCCCCTACTATATCAGACCATGTGAGGAATGCACGAGAAGACAAAGTAAAAATAAAAAATTGGTTCAACATGGAAGGGAAGCCTAAATGCCCCCAACACTTTGCATCATCCCCAATTTATCGAACTCAAGCACAAACATGGAAGAATGATGATAGAAATAGAGGAAGGTTTATGACACAAAAACCATGCCTGTTTCCAAGCACCAATAGGGGTGACAAGGGTCATCCAAGAACACATAGCACGATCATAGGGGAATCACATCACAACACATACACACACACATCCAATATAAAGTTCAAGAAGGGGACCTCCCCTAGCACTAACCAACCAAGAGGTTGTCTTCTTTCCACTCTAGATCATCATAGGGGGAAATAGGATAGGCTTGTAGTGGTGCAATGTTAAGGGGAGGAACATCTAGCCCTCCCACAAAAAGGGCTAAGGAAGAGGGCCCTGCAAGGTCCTCTCCACCGAGCTCTTATGGAGCTAAGGCCAATGACTTCTCAAATATCGTTGACAAGGCTGGAACTTCATCCAAAGAGTTAAACATGCACTTCACAGGAGTGCCATGTTTTACCCCAACAAATGGGGAAGGTTGTGCTTGAGGTTTACCGTTAGGCTCATTGAATGACTTGGGAGTGGTGATAAACTCATGGGAAGCTAGGACTGGTTCCATCACTAGGAAAAAACAATCCAAAGTAGGGCCACCTTTTGGAGAAGGTGGAATCTTCTTATGTCCTCCATTGCTAAAAGGACCATTATCCACCTCTTGCTTCATCAAAGGAGGTGAACTCCCCATAGATGAGGTAAGAGGTATGGAGGAAGAGGAGGAAAGGACTGCAATAGATACAATCGAGGTGTTAGTCATATCCATAGGATTTGGGAAAGGTGGTACATCCGGAAAAGACATCAGCAACGATGGATCCATCGAAGGAGTGATGAACACCTGCACCTTTCCATGGTCAAGCGCATTCGTACTAGCAACAAAATTAGAAAGCGATGCAGAGCTAGTTTGAATAGTTTGAATAGAAGTAGAAGGGAAGAGAGAGGAGGACACTGTAGAAGGCCCTAATACAGGGGTAGTCGTATCCTCTTACCTCCTCTACAAGGTGACCTACTCAACCATGAGAGCCTTTCATCAATGCTTACGCTCATGCGCAAGGTGGTTTCTACAACTCTTTGAACTAGAGGCCGAAGGCTACGAAGGAACAGAAAGCTCCTGCTCAGCCATGGGAGTGTCCAATACAACTGTTTCTAGAAAAGGAACTTACTCGGGAGCAGGAGGAGTAGGTTAAGAAGCAACAACAAGAGTCGACTCAAGAACCTCAGCAGTGGTCCTCTTCTTGTTCATTACTTTAGGAGCAAGAGTGGTAGGAGGACATGGATTGAATTTCCTTCGGGAACCTTTATTTTTGCCATATAAGTAGTACCATGATTTGGGGTATTCATTAGGGAGATCCGAGATCCTAAGCATGGGCCTGTACCAAGGAGGTATCATAGAACTTAGCGGATAGCTGCCGAGCTAACTCATCCATTACTCCTCCCAAGAAAGGGGAGAGGACGAGGCAGCCCGGGAAAAGGGAACCTTCTCTTTTCCTTTATAGGAAGGAGAGGGAGCCGACGTGGACTTCTCCTTTCCCTTATGGGAAGAGGGATCAGTCGATGCAGGCTTCCATTTCCCCTCTCAGGAAGAGGAGACAACCGACTATTGTATCATAGGAAAGGTCAGTTTCGGCTATCCCTTGCCCCCAGTCTTATACTTTATATAATTATTGTAAAGTAGATCCATTCTCAAAGGAAGCAGACCAACTAGGGTGGGCCAAAAGTAATCCAATGGATATCCACCACAGGACACCAAGGGTTGGTATCCAATGTCATGCTATACATGCATGAAACCTTCATGGGAAAATTTTTAACATTTTCGAACAACGAAGGTGATTCCATTCATGGAAGCTAGCCAGGGTATGCTTAGCTTTAGCCTGAATAAATACAAATCTGGAATAACATCAAAAACTATGTCAATAGCCTTAGGTCCAACTAGGATGGACAAAGTTATCAAGTCGTATGGTTTGAGACACATACCATCGTGCGCACAGATGGTGGATTTTATTTCTTCATATTGTTCCCTTTGTAATGAATTCAATACTAATGTTTCTTTTGTAATGAAACTCACACGACTCACAGGTTCTACCAAGACCCTCATCACAATGTTACCATTGAGGCAAGTGGGAATGAAAAGGGGATAAGGCATGTTGTTTAAGGGTAAGTCTTGTGATGTGAATGTTATGTTCGACGAACCGAGTGGAGGTAGAGCAATAGAAGTTACCATGACCATGTTAACATAAGCCTTGAGTTGAGTAACAGAATTAGTGGGATTGATAATCATGTTATCAGAATGTGACTTAAATGGATTTGTGTATATTTGTAGTTCACTTTTGGCTTTCGCCACTGATTTGTTAGCATTTTGTTTACTCCCATTGAGACGAATGGCACCGTCCTCGATGTGGTCCTATATCTCATGACATAGCCACATACAGTGTTTGGTATCATGTCTATTAACTTGATGGTACTGACAATAAGTGCTTCCATTATACCAATTATGGTAAGGCTCCTTAAGAGGTTTAGGACTCGGCAAGGTTACGATCTTATCCTTCAACAACTTCTATAAGATAGAAGAATAAGATTTTGATAGCTTTGTGAACTATCAGTTATGTCTAAGGCCGTTTTCATCAACAATAGCTATTACATTAGTAACAGTCTTACCTTTCCTAGAGATTAATATAATGGACTTTCCCTCAGAACGGGAGCATGAGGAAGATTCCTCGAACTAAACACAATCATTTGTTGGTACTCTCATAGGGTTGCACACAAATGTGCAAAAGAAGGATACTTCATGAGGGAAAAATTCTATTTCCAAGGCCTTTGTAAGTTCCCTATGAATAACTTATGTACATCAAAATCAGACAGCTGATATGAGATTTGTGAAAGGAGTGCTTGATAGCGTGCTATGAAATCAATCATTTTTTTTTGTCTCCTTGTTTACATCGGACAAGATCCGAGAAGGTCATCTTCGGTCCTATATTGGCTTGAAATTTTCTAAGGAACTAATTTACAATTTGGTCAAATGAGAAAATGGAATTTTCAGGTAAGGAACAGTACCATTCTTGTGTTGTATCCTTGAGTGATCGGGGAAATAGTTTCATCATTAATGCATCGTGATGGAAGAAATATGTGAACAAGGAGTTATAGGTAGACACATGTGTTTTTGGGTTCCCTTTTCCACCATACTTCTCAAATTTAGGAATCTCCATTCCTTGAGGGAAGGGAGTGTTTAGGATTGCAACCAAAAATAGGCTATGCCAGAAGAAGGGTTGGAAGATAGGTTGGGAAAAGGATTGGGAGAGACTTTCTAATTGGCTTTGCATCTTACCCATATTCTAAAGAAGAGTATTCAAGATAGAGTAATTAGAAGATATAGGGCTAGAGGAACCTACTCTAGAACCACCGCCAAAGCCACCTCTAGAACTTCCACCGGTGTGACCTCTACCAGAACCACTACCAGATCCACCGCTACTAGTATGTCCTCAACCGGAAACCTCCACTAGAACCATTTCCACTACCAAAGCCTCCACCACTCATCCCACCAAAACCTCCACCACTAGAGGTGATAGGAGGGGTGAAGCTAAAGCCCAAGGGGACCTTGTTTACTTTGATAGTTTTAGATTTTTTGGAGACATAAGGGATGCTAATAGAAGGGACCGCATCGGCCATGTAGACATATGTGGGAGGCATCGATACTCCTAACTATCCTTCATGCTCTTCAAAAGTGACTCCTTGTACAATAATAAGATTGTTTGAAGGAGCACACACTTCAACTAGAATGATGAGGCTAGTTATAAGTTCTATGCTTTTTCAATCCTTATCCACCATATGTTTTAACTTTCCAATGACATAAGCGACCCTGTCCATCTTTGGGTTTCTTTCCAAGTGATTTTCTAAGTCGCCCAATCCTTTGGAAAGGGAAATGACATAGTCTGAAGGAATCTAAACGGCCTCATGCTCGTCTATCAACGATGGTGTAGGAGATGCAGCAGGAGTGGGAACATGATTGGTCTCTTCAAAGAATCCCATCTCATCCCTTGACAACTGCTCTTTCCCAGCCAAACCAATGGTGGGACTAGAGAAAAGGCATGTGGAGAAACTAGTAGTGACCTTCATCCTTTCCATCAGGAGGTTTCGTATACTTCTCCTAACAATATATCCAAAATTTGTGGACTGGGTTGTGATGCTCATAAACCTTCACAACACTCAGGAATACAATGATCATGAAATACATGAGAGAAGCCTCATCACCAATGGATGAACAGACGTTGGTTCATGTCAAGTTCACAAAAAATGTAAGAGGGGGAATGACCATGTGCAAGGCCCTAGGTCACAGAGAGCCAAGAGTGGAAGGCTGCCCTAACTTACCTTAGCTTGACGGGGTGTTAGGAAATGGGGGATGAGAATGATGAGGACTTTAGGGCCTTTGACCACTCTATAGACCAGAAACTCAAAAAGGGGCTAAGCGAGCTAGTTTTCAGGTTCAACACTACACCTAAGGAAGCTCTATGCCCGAGGATGAAAGCATGGTCCCGGGATGACAACATGATGCACTGAAATCTCTCAAGTGTGTTGGCATTTGTACAACCAGAGGACTAAAGAGACAAGGTTAAACTCTATAAAATATACTAACAACCTAGCTAACTACTTCCAAAGGGCCAAAATAATGCTATGAAGTAGACAAGATATGTACAAATATTACAAAGGAAATAAACAAGAGTTAGGATGACAAGAATAACCTCACAAAGATACTCATTCACCAGGTAACTTCAAGCCACACATCCACCTACACACAATGAAGAGGAAAATTTTTGGGTGGTTGTATAGGGGCTTGCCTCAGTCAGACCCCCGTTTAGGTGTTTCCACCTCCACGAACAACCAAGAAAGTGATAATGGAGAAATAGTATGATAAAGAAAGAAAGTAAAGTAGAGAACACTAAAACACTATAAACAATAATGTGCTACTCAACCAAATAATAGAGGAGAGGAGTAGAATTCTTACCACCTCCACCAAGAGAACTCAAGGCTAATGGAGGAGAAAATGAGAGGAACTCAAGCCTCTACTGCAATGGTGTTGTCCCACTCTTGCTCTACTGAGTTGATGGAGCGAAGTTGTTGCTATGGTGTGCAAGAGTGTTGTCAAAATGAAAGGAATGAATGCTAGAATGCTTAATATTGTGAGAGGGATTGCTTGAAGGGATGAAATGGAAGAATGAATGGTGAATTTGAAGGAGAGAGTGAAGAAAATGACCACATTTGGGTTGGTCAGCCAAAGAGGGTGTTACAAATCGACCCCCAATGGGAAGTGTAACACCTCTGCTGCTTCAACCACAAGAATCTGCTAGGGATGTAAGCGCGCCGCGTGGACATCCACGTGTCACACGAGCATCTCCATCAGAAATTATTTTGTCAATGCTCAAAATAGGTTCCAAGTGGAAAGAAGGTAGTGGGCTTATGTAGAATTCAACCTCTATTTTTTATTTTCTAAAGTGGAGAAGGTAAAAGGGGAATTTGCATAAGGGGTGAAAATTCACTCCTATACAACAACATAGAAAAGGAAGCAATAAAGGTAGCTACCACTCCCCATGCCCTCAGCATAGCTATTTGACCCAAAAATGCCTCGATCCAGACTTACACACAGAGAAAACATCGGGCTAGGGTTTCCCCAAGCCTGCACCATAGACAACCTAAGACTCCATCTTCCATTGAAAATAAAAACATTCATAACATTGAAAAATAAACATTTGAACCTAATGTATCACCAAATTACATGAGAATACAAGACCTTTGTGAGGAAGAAATTTAAATTTCAAATCCAACACATTCAAGAACCCCAAAATGGTTACCCGAAATAGATGAGAACATAATAGATAAACTTGATGGAAAAGGTCATCACAAATGGTTCAGTTGTGGTCTACCGAAATATTCAATCAATACTTTTCCAATAATACATTAATTGAACAATGTCATTTTTTTGTATAGTTGCAAAAGTCTAACAAAATGAGGCCATTATTAAAGAAATTTAATATTCATTTGACCAAAAAGTTAGAAAAAAATATTATTGTTAAAAGTCAATTAATGCTCTAAATTCTATTGGAAAGAGAATTAAGGAAAACGATAAGAGAGTTGTTTGTAGACTGATCACAACCTCATAAGTAAGCCACCATTTGAGAAAGGATTGTTTAATGAGGTAAACTTGTATTGATTTAAACATAAATCATAAAACATTATCTAGAGCACTCTCAAGAAGAAGACTCGATAGTCTCTTCAAAATGATACATGGGATTTTAGTGGGAGGCTTCCACATGTTGATAAGAAGCTAACGTATAATGTAAAGAATGAAATTCAACAATTTTGGCACTCTCAATCTAGAGTATCACCAAATTCAAAGGATGTTTTAAAGTTAAGAATTGGAAATAGAGATCACACATTGCATCCTAAACATTTCTTGGAATTTAGCCAATTAATTTTGTATAATTTTTTTTGTGAAACACATCAAAATTTGTAAATCTTGCAAAGGGATTTTGAATCTTGTAACTTATTTTATTGTGTACCTATTAATATTTGTAATACATGTTATAAATACCATGTATATTTTTCAATGTATCATGAACTATTATGTTATATTCATTCTACTATGCATACTAAGGAAATGTTGTAGGAGTGTCATGGAATACAATTTCCAAAGTCATCTAGGGAGTTGTTAGATTCTTTTTTATGTGGTAGAGGTGATGGTTGATTTTTTATGGAAATGGTTATTTAAATGAAATGTGCTTGTAATTTGGTGGTTTATCAAATTTTGTTACATGTTTTCATGAGGGTAATGAACATGATTTTGCTAAAAAAATTGTTGAGAAAAAAAGACTTGAGACAGTGAAATGTAGTTTGAAGAGTGAAGTTGAAGGTTCTAGATGCGAGTTGGTTACAAGAGAGGAAAGTATTTATAATTTTAAGAAAAATATTTTCTACAAGTATGCCAGGAATAGCCATAGGTCTCAATGGTTGGATCAACAATCCAAGATGTGTAAGGAATTTTTCCCAATTGGAACTATTATATTTGTGGTTGATTTTGCTGAAAATTACACATTACAACCACAAAATGAGGTACAATATCAATATTAAAATTCTATCAAAATTGTTATTTTTATCCACATAATATATAGACATGCTCCTAATGGTACAAAAGAGGACAAGAAGATAATTAGGGAGTACCATTTTTACATGACTGATGATAGATATTATTTGTCCAAGTTTGTGAAACATCATTTTGAAAACTTTTTTGACTTCTTACAAGAAAAAGGTATTGCAATGGGTTGACATCTCATTTAGTTAGATAATTTCATGGGGCAATTCAAGAATGCTCGTATATTTTATTGGTTGAGTAGGATGCATGTACAGAGGGGTGTACCACATATTTGGATTTTTTTGAAGTTGGGAATAGAAAAGGTTAGCATGATGGTGCAAGTTCATGTGTGAAGAGAGCTCTAGGTAAGGAACAAATGAAGATTAGAGGTGGTGCAACATTTAGTGTTGCACTTTCTATTGTTGATTGGTGTAGTTATGAATTGTCACGAGGGACACTTGATTCAGAAGTGTGTAGGTTCTTTTTTTTGGTTGAAGAGGGCATAGTGGGGGAGAAATTGGAATGTTAGACAATCAGATAATCTTCAAAGATGCATTCATTTCAAAGCTCAAATGGAGGTGTATGGGCCATATAGACATGATAGTTGGCTTGTTTTTGTAAAATTGTATTCAATTTGATTGGGATCAATGTGATTCAAGTGATTGGGTAGGTACATGGATTACATTGTATCTAACCCCTTTATTTGTAGCACATTCATCTTTAGAAGATGAAATGGAAAGTTCACTTGACTATGACCATCTTTCAAATCTTATACACCCATGACATGTTTATGTAGTTGTTGCACCACAAGGGAATTAAGAGGGATCAAACTATTAGTTGGCATGATGTGTACAAGGAAAGAAGAAGCTAACACAACTGATGATAGATGATGAGGGGTTCATGTATCGTACACCTATTCATTTGAATTATTGTCGAAACTTGGTTACAAATGTATATGATTAGAAAGAATGGCATACCTACATTTTAAGACTATGAGAAAGACAAAACGATTCTCATGTATTTGCACCTTGTTATAGAAATAAATGTTAACTTATTGAGACATCATGCAAAACCAAGAACAAAGGAACCATGGATAGTCAGTAGTGTTGATCATGAAGCAATGTTGGATACTCTGAAGGTAAGAGATGACTCTTCAAGAACACTTCAGTAGAGGATCTTTTTTTGTATGGGAAAGGTATGATATTGTCATATTATTTAGATTCATGCTATTTCTCTAGGTTGGATTAAAATTTTGCATAAAAATAAATGGTATGTAAAAATATAGGTTTTATGGAGAACAAAGGTATATTTTCAAGTGATTCAGATCAAAACATCAACATCAGTTCATGTAGATCAATATATTTTCAAGGTATATTTGAGTTGAGAGAATGTTAAGTTCAAAATTTGTAGTTCATGTTGCTTATGGTCAAGAATTTGTCTCTATTTATATGCAAGTTCTTCTTTAACCCCATTTCTAATGAGTATTATCACATTCTCTCAATTGCTAAATTTTTGAAGGTATTATTGTTTAACTTGTAGGGTGGGACCTCTCATTCAACCAATTTCATTCATGGAGGTTTACTATTGGCCAACATTGTTCATCTTCATTTCTTGGAGATGATTTTGTTTGTGTACATCTTCTCTAATCTCTTATTTTTGTTAATTTTCTCCATTGTTTATGTTAGGAATGAAATATGAATCCTCTCATAACTTCCAAAAATCTTACTCCTAAGTAGAGACTTCTAGTTATCATTTGATCCATGTACTTTTCTAAGATCAAAGGGAAAGTTGGAAATAGTGCATTTTGATCTTTCTTGAAGGAGCATGATAATCATTGATAATTGACAACTACTCACACACCATAAAAGAGTCTTTCTCATGACCATCCTTACACTTGACTATACATTCTTCATCATGATTTAGCATACTCAAATGAATCTAGGTATTGATTTTCATTTGTCTCTTCAAAAAGAGCACCCCAGAATGATTAGGTGACTTGGGCAACAAAAAGAGACCTTCCCTAGTATTTACATACCTACCTTGACATGTCCACACTGCCCATTTATCAAAAATATTGAAAACTTAATAATTTACATTTTTTTCTCTTATGACACTTTCAATACTACCCTAGATTAGTGCACTTTGAAATCATGAGGGGACCTGGGTAACAAAAGGAGGCCTTTCTTGGAATTGCTACCCACCTTGAATAGTTGGTTTTGCTCCATTATGCACAAAACAAAAAAAATTGCTTCTTTCCATTTTTGCATTACTTTCCACTGAAAATTTTTGCAAGAATGCATTTGACACTGGAACACACAAATGGTGTTGAGTTGAACCAAACCAAGAGATTTTGGTTTGAAGGTATTCAATATCCACCTATACGTCCAGAAAAATCATTCCTATCTGTCACGAGATCCCAGAACAACTTCGTCAAAGTTTGACATTTTTTTTTTCCTTTAGGGCTCTTAAGCGACTACACTAGAAAGAGAACCCCAAAAGATTCAAGTGAATTGGGAAAAAAAGTTATACCTTCCCTAGTATTTACCTATCTACCTTAACGTGTCCACACTGCCCATTCACCAAAATTACTAATTTTTTTACATTTTTTGCATTTTTTTCTCTTAAGGCTCTTTAGAGACTACCCCAGAATGATCGGATGGCTTAGGAACCAAAAAGAGACTTTCCCTAGTATTTACCTACCTACCTTGATGTGTCCAAGTTTCCCATTTGTCAAAATTAGTTAAAAAAAAATTGCATTGTTTTCTCTTAAGGCTCTTTAGAGACTACCCTGAAAAGAGCACCCTAGAATGATAGGGTGACTTGGGAAATGAAAAGAGACCTTCCCTAGTATTTACATTCCTACCTCAACACGTCCATGCTTCCCATTTGTAAAAAATACTAAAAACTTAACATTTTTTGTATTTTTTCTCTTAAGGCTTTTTAGAGACTACCTTAGAAAGAGCACCCTAGAATGATCGAGTGACTTGGGAAATGAAGTTAGAATTTACATAGTATTTACATACCTAACTTGATGTTTCCATGCTTCCAATTAGTCAAAATTATTGAAAAAATAATTTTGCATTTTTTTCTCTTACGACACTTTATAGATTACCCTGAATCAGTGCACTTTGGCATCACAAGGGGACTTGGGCAACAAAAAGAGACCTTTCAAAGAGTTGTATTTCCCACCTTGATGTGATGGTATAGTTGGTTTCACTCCATTATGCACAAAACAAAACAAAAATCTTATTTCCATTTTTGCACTACTTTCCACTAACAATTTTTGCAAGAATGCATTTGACACTGGTACACACAAATAGTGTTGAGTTGACCCAAACTAAGAGAGGTTGGTTTGAAAGGATTTAATATCTAGTTGTATGTCTAGACAAATCATTCTTACGTGCCACGAACTCCTGGAACAACTTCATCAAAGTTTGATAATTTTGTCTTTTAGGGCTTTAAAGAGACTACCCTAGAAAGAGCACCCCGGAACAATTAGGTGACTTGGGCAATGAATTCATAAATTCACTAGTATTTACCTACCTACCTTGACATGTCCGTGTTGCCCATTTTTCAAAATTACGAAAAAATAACATTTTTTGCATTTTTTCTCTTAAGGCTCTTTAGAGACTACCCCGAAAAGAGCACCCTAAAACAATCGGGTGACTTGGCCAATGAATTTGGACCTTCCCTAGTATTTACCTACCTTGATATTTCCATGCTACTCATTTGTCAAAAATATTGAAAACTTAGCAATTTTGCATTGTTTTCTCTAACGAAACTTTCTAGACTACCCCAGATTAGTGCACTCTGGAATCACATGGGGACTTGGGCGAAAAAAGGAGGCCTTCCATAGCAGTGGACTATCCACCTTGATATTTTGGTATAGTTGGTTTCACTCTAGTATGCACAAAAAAATACAAAAATGCTTCTTTCCATTGTTGCATTGCTTTCCAATGACAATTTTTGTAAGACTGCATTTTACACTGGAACACACAATTGGTGTTGAGTTGACCCAAACCAAGAGAGCTTGGTTTGAAGGGATTCAATATCCACCTCTAGGTCGAGACACAAAATTCCTACATCCCCCGAGCTCCCACAAAACCTTCGTCAAAGTTTGAATTTTTTGGCTTTTAGGTCTCTTAAGAGACTACCCCAGAAAGAGCACCCCAAAATATTCAAGTGAATTGAGAAACAAATTCAAACCTTCCCTAGTATTTGTTAAAACTTAAGATCAGATTTAATGCACAGAGAATTAATTCAAATCAGACAATAACACAGTAGATACCCTGGGAAAACCCTCCACTTGAGGGAGAAAAACCCAGCAACAAAGATCCTCTTGTATATATATAATAATGGCAACAATTATCTTTACAATGAGGCCAATCACAAGGCCAATATCCAGCATCAACTCTAGATGCAATAACAGGGGATAATCTGCTCTTCCTTGTGATCTAAATCTGCACTTAGAGAGATTCGCAATCTGCTCTTGAAGGAATTCGCACTTGAATGAAGGAATAATTCGAGCTTGCTTGATCGATATTATCAAGGAGAGAAGTAGTCTCTTATAAATACATGGCCATAATAGACCTCACAAGGTCGGCCTCAAACATAAGTTACAATTTGCATAAGTCGGCCAAGATACAAAACAGTTACAACTCATAAATGATGTCGGCCCCAAGAAGTTAAGTAACCTTTACATGTCGGCCAAATCATAACACACAAAATAATTATACATGTCGGCCAAATCATGAGACACAAATAATAAGAGGTAAATTGAATAGCCGATGGCTACATTCAATTTAAGACTTTCTCAAGGAATGTGAGCTGGAAGGATCAACCGACGCTGTTATAACATTAACACTCCCTCTCAGCTAGGGAGAGATCTTCCAGCTGAAAATTATCTCCACATGAAGTTCATCTGCTACTGTTGCCTGCAATCAGATATAAAGAGAAATATATCACCTCAATGTGATATCAACCATCACATGGTTAAGTACTAGTGTTCATCACTTGCGTGATGGTGTCACCTCAACGTGACTTTCACCATGGCTCTCCCTGAGGGTGAAACACAAGTACAGAAAGATCATCACGGACTCTCTCACGTGATGTTGTCATGGAGTCACACACATGACATCCACCATGACTCAGCTCAGAGGGTGGAAACGAGGGCTTTCACCTCAAATTCTTCCGTCACAGAAGAAGATGCAATAGTAAGTACAAGTGTTCATCACTTGCGTGATGTTGTCACCTCAAGTGACTTTCACCATGACTCTCTCAGAGGGTGAAACACAAGTACAAGATATGTCATGGAGTCGCACACATGACATCCACCATGACTCTCTCAGAGGGTGGAAACGAGGGCTTTCACCTCAATTTCTTCCATCACAGAAGAAAATGCATTAACAAGGGATTTCACCTCGAACTTCTCTCACAGAGAAGAACTCATTAAGCAAGGCACACTGATACTGAGACTCATACTCAGTCAAGGCTGGATTCTTCACCATACCAAGCTTATCTCGGAAGTACACAAACTTTATCCTGGCGAGAGGCTTGGTGAGAATATCTGTCGTCTGCTCATCAGTGCTAATGTACCTCAACTATACAGCCTTCCGTAGTACCATATCTCTGATATAGTGGTACTTGATCTCAACATACTTGGATCTGTCATGAAACACAGGATTGACAGAAGGCTTTACACAACTTTGAAGTAGGCTCCATTGATTGTTCGAACAATCCTGCAAGGAGCTTACAAAGCCAAACAGCTTCTCGAGTTGTCATACAAGCTGCAATGTACTCGGCCTCTGCTGTACTCAATGCTACAGAAGACTGCTTCCTGCTGCACCAGGAAATCATAGCAGACCCCAAACTGAAGCAACAACCAGAGGTGCTCTTCCGATCTGTGACACAACCTGCCCAATCAGAATCAGTGAAACCAAGTAACTCCAAGTCTGCATCTGAAGTATACATCAATCCATATCCAACTGTGCCACGCAAGTATCTCAGGATATGTTTAGCTGCAACAAGATGTATCTATCTTGGATCACACATAGACTGGCTAAGTGCACTCACTGCATAGCAAATATCAGGTCTAGTGTTAACTAGATACATCAAGGATCCAATCAGCTGTCTAGGATCCGCCAAATCTGAACTAGCTGCAGCCTCCATGGATGTGGACATGGATTTGCAATCCATCATGCCAAATCTCCTTAGTATGACAATGGTGTACTTCCCTTGACTTAGAATCATACCATCTAGTTTATGCCAGACTTCTAAGCCAAGGAAGTAATGCATGAGCCCAAGGTCCTTCATCTCAAGTTCAGAAGTCACTTCCTCGAAGTAGAGATTTGGATCAGCATCATTCTTCAGGAACCCAAACTTGATAGGTACTGATCAATCCTTTCATACCATGCACGAGGAGCCTGTTTAAGACCATACAAGGCCTTCTTCATCTTGAAAACATGTGACTCTTCCCATGTACCTCGAAACAGTGAGCACAGGAGCAATGTGATCAACTCCCTCTTTCTGTGAAAATCCACGAGCTATGAAACTTGCCTTGTACTTCTTCAATGCTTTCATCTGCATCTTTAAGTACGGACTGTCCTCTCAGAACACTCTATTCTCACAACATTGCAATCTTCACTTCAGCAAGTCACTGAACTCCCTCTGAAGGTTAAATCTTCCTTATCGAAGAGATGTCTTCA
Source organism: Sequoia sempervirens (assembly GCA_007258455.2). Classification (NCBI taxonomy): domain Eukaryota; kingdom Viridiplantae; phylum Streptophyta; class Pinopsida; order Cupressales; family Cupressaceae; genus Sequoia; species Sequoia sempervirens. The sequence continues at coordinate 90,385,652 of VDFB02058242.1, forward strand.
ACCATCCACTCGGTTCCATGACTGCATGATGTGTCTTCATGCTTCAACCTACAAAATGCAGAAAGCAATCCCTTACACTTCTTGGTATGTTATGAAAGCGTTAATAAGAGATTACTAATAGTTCATGGAACTCAACTATCTTGAAGAGAAGTACTATTGCTGGAAGCATACATGATTGACTATCTCAAGGTTTATAGCATGAATTACATAAGAATTTATGCATAATGTTAGAACATGAATAAGTAAATCATTCTGAAAGAGAAATATATCAAAAGATTAAACTAAAGGGATAAAGAACTTATCTCTATATAGTTTTGATATAACTCTTTCGTTCATCTTTTACTCCTCTCGAGAGTGCCAAACTCTGCACAACAAAAGATTAATCTGCACAACTACAGATGCATTAAGCGGTTAGCATGTAGAACCAACTCTCTCCAAGAGTTCAAGGTTCTATCACGGTTCATGCGTTAGAGAGTGATATCAATGTGACCAACTAATCATCATTGAAAATGCAATTCTCTTTCATTTCTGAGTCACACTCAGAAATCTTCGCAACTAGCATGAAGAGATTGAAACTTCAAAGGATCTTATGATAGAGAACACAATCCAAGGGAAACCACAATCTCTCTTTATTGATTACACAAGATCCAAATAAATAATATTGCTGGAAAAACAAGAATACTTATCTCTTTAGGTATTCTGAAGGTACACCAAAGAGTTGGATCTGTGGCTGTGACTCATCTTACCTACCTTCAGTGTGCAATACATGGTCTGCTGCAAAGGTAATTCAAGTCTTCATTTTGCACCATTCAGCACACACTTTACATCAACAGTGCGGTTTCCTAATCTGAGCAGCCTTGAGAGAAAGGAGGAAACCTCGCTCCAGTTGAAGACATCAGATACACAATAGTTAGCATCAGAAATCCTCTGAATAGTAATAATAAATGACCTAACAAAAAACAGTGCCAAGAAAAAAAAAATAGACAGCGTATAACAAAGGATGTTCAGTCCGCCTTCTCAGACCCATCAGATAGCATTTAATACTCGACTCGGGTAAGCAAAGATTCTGTGATCAACAGAACATAGTCGACTTCCTAAGATTTCTGAAAAGAGATCCGAAAAACCCATACTACTAGGGAAAGTAGTCTCGGTGGTTGTCTCGGGTCTTTCCTTCATACGGCAGTGTCACACCTTCAGATTATCTCTTGATAGATGACAGTAGCCTTCTTCCGTGAATTTGTCTTTAGCTTTTAGACTAAACATGCTACTATAGGTAGATGCCTCCAGCATATATGTTTATCGGTGTCAATGATTATTTTAATTTTATTTTTAGTATTCATGAATGCTCCCGCAATTATGAAAATTGATCAATTCCAATTTCAATCAACACCAATGGTGAATACGACCATACCTGATATCGGCTTCTTAACTCTTCGATATCTCATATATTCAATGCACCTTCCAATATTGACGCCACTGGTGGTTCCCGGGATATGCTTTGGAAGGCCAATTCCTAAGGCAACATGTGATGAAGAATACCTGTAGCTCAGTTGACGCCAAAGAGATCTCCGATAGCAGAGTCAGATGATATCAAGGTCGACGTGAATGCACTCAATACCGGCATCCAAGAATTTTCTCAAGTGACCAATCTCAATATCGAGCCTCCAGATCTCATTTCAAAGTCGAAGTATGCATGGAGGATGAAACGAAATTCCGACTAAGACAAGACGCGACTTTAACCGTCGCTCCAAGCACAACAGTCACTAGCCGCTAGAAGAACCATCTGACGGAAATAGATTGGAGGCAGAATACACATGCAAGGAAATATCAAATCCTTCAAGTAGATGCACAATCATGCACATACGAACTCCAGCCATCAGAAGAGACGCACGAACAAATACAGAAGAGGGAGACCAATTACCAAGCGGAAATTCCCGATGCTGCATTGAACAAGAGTCGTGAAGACATACAGCGACATGAGCATCATGAGTACACAGAGAAGCACAGGAGAATCATTAGATTGAATGACAAAATTGATTACTTCCATGAAATCCATAAATCTGATCGGATCTTCATACAAAGCCCGCTCTGATACCATGTTAAAAACTTAAGATCAGATTTAATGCACAGAGAATTAATTCAAATCAGACAATAACACAGTAGATACCCTGGGAAAACCCTCCACTTGAGGGAGAAAAACCCAGCAACAAAGATCCTCTTGTATATATATAATAATGGCAACAATTATCTTTACAATGAGGCCAATCACAAGGCCAATATCCAGCATCAACTCTAGATGCAATAACAGGGGATAATCTGCTCTTCCTTGTGATCTAAATCTGCACTTAGAGAGATTCGCAATCTGCTCTTGAAGGAATTCGCACTTGAATGAAGGAATAATTCGAGCTTGCTTGATCGATATTATCAAGGAGAGAAGTAGTCTCTTATAAATACATGGCCATAATAGACCTCACAAGGTCGGCCTCAAACATAAGTTACAATTTGCATAAGTCGGCCAAGATACAAAACAGTTACAACTCATAAATGATGTCGGCCCCAAGAAGTTAAGTAACCTTTACATGTCGGCCAAATCATAACACACAAAATAATTATACATGTCGGCCAAATCATGAGACACAAATAAAAGGAGGTAAATTGAATAGCCGATGGCTACATTCAATTTAAGACTTCAAGGAATGTGAGCTGGAAGGATCAACCGACGCTGTTATAACATTAGCGGATGTTACCTACCTACCTCGATTTTTCCACGCTTCTCATTCATGAATATCACTAAAATATTTACATTTTTTGCATTTCCAATATTTTTGTTTAATTTTAACCATTGTTGAGTCAAAAGTAGGTTCGACTTTATGTTTCTTAACAATTCTTAGTAAATATAGGTCTTTTTGGTGGACAATACTATTGCATCAAAAATCAATTCAAAAAAAAAGTTATAACATTTTTCTTTTACATTGAGGACACATTCCATGTAATGCATAAGGAGGTATCTTCTTAATATACTTTTATCTCTTGATTTATAATCTTTCATTTGATTTCAAAGAATGATCAGTTGACTTTGTTGTTCATGTTTTTTTATAATCTAATTTTTTTTATTATTTGTATGCAGGAATTGCTCAACACAAGGTTTGAGTAGGACATGAGGTTTGATGGCAATGCATCCAACATTGGAGTTCATGTTGTTTTCATTTTTCAATTACTTTTACTCGGTGCTTTTTCTATTTTTTAATAGTTGGCTTATAATATTGTAATGCAGGTGTATTTGACAGTAGCAATGATTTGATATATATGTTATGGATCAAGGATATCAACTTGGGCACATATTATTTGTGTATCTAGGATATTTTGATAGTAAGATGCATTGATGTATTTGTACATGAGGACATCAATAAAATTATATGGGAATTATTAGTTGTATTGATGATTATACATATGCGCCTACTAATGTATGTTCACTAATGTCATGAGTGTTGATGAGCCTAGTTTTTGGTCCAATTTTGGATAGAATCCATAGTTTATTTGTTGGCAATTGTCATGGAATTTGATGCTAAATGTTGATATTTTCATAATATTTCCCTCAAACCATAGACATTGGGCTTAATCCTATTTCTGCAAGTTTTAGTGACATTGGCATATTATGTGGATTATCTATATTGATTTGGCATGTAGTTAATGAATGTTCCTTAAGGTGGCTATAGATATGAATTTATTGTGTGTACTGAGATTGTCATGTAGATTTAATTTGAGGATGCTAAGTTTTGGAAGACATTGCCAATCAGGAATGCATTGTCACATCCAACAAAGGAATCACTCAAAGGAGGTTGATGACAGAAGATTCCTCGTGAAAACCGAATGTAACCACCTTGTAGTGGACTTTAATGTTGGTTGAGAAAATGTGGGCATTATTTCTATGCTAAATTTGAATTTGGACCTGCATGTCTAACCAGATTCCATGCTTGCCACTCCAATTTCTTTGTTTTCCCTAAATGGTGTCCTCCCAATCATGGAGTTGACTTCCTTGTTTAGTTGATAGTATAAATAAATATGTGATGCTCCTTCTTTGGAGGTTGCAAGATTTTATATTGTACTTTCACTCTCAAGTTTTAGTAATACAAATACATTACTCTTTTGTACTCATGATTTAAAGTGAATAAAATAAAGTTCTGAGTTCAAGCATCTGAGTTCTCATTAGTTTTAGAGGATACTTATCCAAGGGGACCCACTTGGTGAGTAATTAATCCTCTTAGTTTAGTATTACTCGTTGTTTAGCAATTAGTTAGAAATCTAACACCAATTGTTCCTACAGCCACTAGAATTCCATTTTATGACTTCCTATAGCCAAAGAAGGCAGAGCAGTGCCTTGTTTGTTGCTCAAATTTTCATTTCTAATATACATTTTAGTTTGATGTAGTTTTTGATTGATTATTTGAATTTATGGTATTTCCTTCTAAGAAATTTACTTTCAACATTATGTGTTCCTTAGCTGTAGAATGAAAATTACTACTTTGGGTTCCTAGTGCATATACTCTGCTAACCCATTTCAAGTTCATGTCCCTGGGTTGACAAGTTAAATGCACTTTCATAATAATTGAAATAGGTATTCAGGTTAGATGTCCAATCTTTGAATCATGGTTGTAAGGGCTTAGTTATTAAATCATTGTAGGAGGCCAACATTTTTGGTTTCGTTGTCGGGGATGGTGTCAAACTAGAAAGTTATTTGGAGTCATTAGTAGTTTTTCTTGTTGTAGTGTTTCTGGAAGTTATTCTTAGTATACCCTCATTTAGGAAGTAATGACCCCCTTATTCTTTACCAATTCTTTGTATGATTTGTTTGATAGTGAGTGATACCACATGCATAGAGGAAGGAGAAGGGATGCTTATGGGAGATTCCTTCCTAACAATCCTAATCCATTCCAGCTAGTTGAATATCATAACCTACCAAGAGAAGAAGAAGAAGAAGATCCACACCCCTTTGTTTATGCATTTCCTTATCTGACTAGCTCTGAAGTCTCCTCTGAAGACCAAAATTAGCTTGATAACCCCTTTACTTTGGAACTACATCAAGCAAGCATGGGTGATGCAAATAGGAACAGACCTAACCAAAAAACTTTTCCTTTCCCCATTTCCCATCAAAATGAAGTTGACAACATCAAGAACATCCCTGCTTTAGGACTCCCCAAGTTTTATGGACTTGTCATAGAAGATCCTGATACCTTTTTATTTGAGTTTGACATACTCTATAGGAGTTATGATTATACCACCAATGCCCATAGGCTTAAGCTATTTCCTACAACTCTGAAAGAGGTTGCATTAAGATGGTTCATGAACCTAGGCAAAGATACTATGGAAACTTGGGAAGACATGAAGACAAAATTCCTTAAGAAATACAAGGAATATTGCATGGGCAGCGACATGAGAGGAGGTGACATTTTTTTAGGATGCAGCAAAAGGAAGATGAGAGCCTGGAAGATTATATTGCAAGTTTTTTTTTTTCCTACAAAAATATCCACACCATACACTCAATGAAGACTCACAAAATTTGCTTTTCCTGAGAGGAATCAATGATAGTTGCACCGCTTCCTTGGACCTCATGGGAGGAGGATATATCTCCCAAGTTCCTTGGGAAGATGTCAAGAAAATATGCTAAAAATACTTTAGGGAAGCTTCAAAGAAAGGGAGAGCTTACCAATCTTCCATGGGTAAGTCAACTACCGGTGGAGTTTCAAGAATGGAGATTACTCATTTGATGGCAGACTTCAAGCTAGACATTATAAATAATCTAGCCACTCAGCTGGATACACTTCAGGCCAAGAAGAAGCCAGAGGAGGTAGAGGCAATGTTGGCAAAGTATTGCCCCCACTGCAGACAAAAGAAGAGGGACTATATATGCAAGATGGTAGCTAATCTTGAAAGCAAGTAGATTCCACCTGAGTTTAAACCAATCCAGATTGAAGAAGACCAAGTCTACTATGTTTTACAAAGGAATCCTTGGGCTCCAAGACAAGGTATGCCACTGGATCCACTATCTTATGTTGGGCCATATTTAATTCCTATTCATTTAGTAACCAATGGAAGCCTCCATATCCATCTAGCTATGGAGGATATCCACCACAACCTTGGATTAACCCTCCAAATGCTTGGACCAATCACCAATCATCAAAACTCTCCACCCCAGTGGGAAAAACCTCAAGGGAATTGGCAACAATTTCAAGGGCATTGGCAGCCACCTCTAGGAAATTGGCACCAAAAAAATCAATGGAGGGGAGGATAGCAATGACCTACCCAGATAACCAATTACGTGTAGTCACCTTCTCATCCCCAACAGCCAGCTATAATTCCTCCAGCTACTAATCCAAGCTCATATGCACCTAAACCTACTTAGCTACCAGTTTAACCCACACCCAATCCAAATAACAAACCGCAACAACAACCTGCATACTCTGGTGATTCAAATCAATTCCCTGCATATGCTATGAGTGTAAGTGACATCCACTTGCATTTAGGAACTACTCTACCAGCCTCTTCCAAGCCCATTATCACTGAGCTTCTTGTGGAAGAGGATGAGGTACCTCTGAATGATCCCATTCAACCAAGTGTACCTAAAAATTTTGAACCAATCCAAGTCAAGTAGACTGAACAAGAACCACCATTTCCTCAGAGATTGGAAGTTTCCAAGAAGAAGGAAGAAAAGGAGGATACAAATTTTGACATCTTGGATCAGCTGAAGCATATATGTGTCCAAATACCTCTATTTCAAGCCATAAAGGATGTTCCAATTTATGGCAAGGCAATCAAGGAAGCATGCCTCAAGAAGCCAGGTAAGAAAAAGAAAGACCCAAATACAATTCATATGGTGGGACAACTAGCTGACATCATGCTTGGAAAAGTAACTATCCCCAAGTATAATGACCTAGGTAGTCCTGTGGTAGCAGTTGTTATAAACAAAATCCAAGTAAAGAATTCTCTGATTGATTTAGGGGCAGCAATAAATGTAATGACCAAGGACATCCTACAACAACTAAATGTTGCAAACATGAGATCTACTCCTATTGTCTTGCATCTTGCTGATAGCTCTACTATTAATCCTAATGGTGTATTGGAGGATCTTGTGGTAGTTTTAGACTCCTGGGAGTACCCAACAAACTTTATGATTTTTTCTCCTAAAGCTACACTAGCAAGGTATCCCAAAGGCCATGGTTAGCAACTATAGATGCATACATTGGATGTTGATCAGGTGACATGACCATTTCAGATGGGAAGAGTACAAATTTTTTTGTTCTTTATCCTCTTTCTTAGCCATCTCATGATGAAGATAATCCCGTATGGCCACATGTTGGTGAAGAAGCCAAGGAAGTTAATTCTATGGCATAGCTTATGACGTTAGGAAAAATCTCTTTCATGTAGCTCCAAGATGAGGATGAAGTAGTGGCTAACATCATTCAGAACCATTATGAAGTGGAGGAAGCATCATCTTCTCATTCTTCTACTCCAGTGAAGACACTTCTACCTATTCTTTCTGTAGCCACTGTTCTTGCAAACAGACTTCCTGTAGCCACTGTTCCTGCAAATAGACTTCCTATAGCCACTCTTCTTGAAGAAAAACTTCTTGCAGCAACATGTATGTCCCATACATTGTTTCCATATGAACTAAAGGTACCATGTGTTAATGAAGCGGCCATGATAGAGTTAACTACACAAGTATAGGTGTTAGAAGGAAAATATATGAATGTTAATAGTAAATTAAGTGAAGAACAACAATTATTGTTGAAAAACTTATTAAGAACCCATCAGCATGCATTTACATGGGATTATAATGATATGAAGGGATTGGACCCTAAAATTTGTACACATGGATTTTACATCAAAGATGATTGCACCCTAGTAAGACAACCACAAAGAAGAATTAACCCTGCACTAAGAGAAATTGTAAAAGGAGAACTACATAAATTACTAGATGTGGGATTTACTTATCCCATTTCAGATAGTCAATGGGTGTCTCAATTAGTGATTGTGCCCAAGAAAGGAGGGAAATGGCAAGTTTTTGTTGATTACATGGAACTTAATGTTTCCAACAAGAAGGACCACTTTCCCTTACCCTTCATTGATCAAGTTTTAGACACACTTGTAGGAAAGCGATACTTTACTTTTCTAGATGGATTCAATTGCTACAACTAGATCCAAATTGCACCAAAGGACCAGGAGAAGAAAAAATTTACCTGTCCATGGGGGACCTATGCCTACTCGGTACTCCCATTTATCTTATGCAATGCACCCGCAACCTTTTAGAGGGTAGTCAGCATATTTTCAGACATTTCTCATGATTGTATGGAAACTTATATGGATGACTTTACCATTTATGGTGTTGATTTTAATCAAGCATTGGAAAATCTCAGGAGAGTCCTACAGAGATGTGAAGGCCAAGACACGTCCTTAAATAGTGAAAAGTGTTTCATGATGATGCAAGAAAGTGTATTCCTTGGCCAGTACATCTCTCACAAAGGAATTCAAGTAGACCTGCAAAAAAAAAGGATGTTAGGAGTTTCTTGGGTCATGTGGGATATTATAGGTGTTTCATCCAAGATTTCAGCAAGGTAGCAACACCATTGTACACTCTTCTCACTAAAGATGTTGAATTCTAGTGGACTAAAGCTTGTGACAAGGCATTTTCTGACTTGAAGGTAGCTTTAACTCATGCTCTTATACTCAAAGGACCTAATTGGGAGCTTCCTTTCCACATCCATACTGATGCATCAAATTATGCCATAGGAGTAGTCTTAGGATAGAAAGAAGGAGCTATTGAAAATTCTATTTAATTTTTCAGCAAAAATTTATAAGGAGTTGAATTCAATTATATAGTGACAGAGAAAGAAATGTTGGCAGTGATCTATGCACTAAACAAATTCAAACATTACAAAACAGGTTACCAAATCTTTGTGCACACTAATCATGCAACCATTAGACATCTCATGAATAAGCTCTGATCATAGGTAGATTGGCAAGATGGTTATTGTTAATGTAGGAGTTTGATATAACCATTGTGGATAAGCCAAGGAAGGCCAATGTTGTAGATTTTCTTTCAAGGCTGACTAAATCAGAAGATAATCAGCCCATAGATGACTCTTTTCCTGATGAGAATCTATTCTCCCTCAGTATGCAAACACCCTGCCATGCTAACATAGCCAATTATTTGGCCACAAGTAGAGTTCCTTCTCACTTCTCTCCAAAAGAGAAAAGGGAACTCATTGAAAAATCTTTCCCTTTCTCCTGGATGTTTGTTTTATACTGGACCAGACCATGTCATTAGGAGATGTGTGAGAGAAGATGATACATATGACATTTTGCATGCATGCCACAACAAACCATGTGGAGGAAATTTTGCAGCCAAGAGGACATCAATGAAGATTTTGAACACAGGATATTACTGGCCAACACTCCAAAAGGATGCAGGAAAGTATGCTAGAAAATGCGATAAATGTCAAAGAATGGGTAGACCAACCAGATCTAATGAGATGCCACTTTTCCCTCAGGTAGTAATCACCCCCTTTGACAAGTGGGGATTGGATTTTGTAGGACCCATTGACCCTTTATCAAATGGTAAGTATTATATCTCAGTATGCATTGATTATATGACAAAGTGGGTAGAAGTTAAGACCATGAAGCATGCAAGAGATAACAAGGTTGTAGAGTTTCTTTATGAGGAGATTTTCACAAGATATGGAGTTCCAAGAGAAATAGTGGTTGATCAAGGGGCTCAATTCACATCAACCCTTGTTGTAGCACTATTCAATGAATACAACATAAGGCACAAGAAGTCTACTCCTTATCACCCCCAGGCTAATGGCCAAGTTGAGGTGACCAACAGATAAATTCAAGCCATTCTAACCAAAACGGTAGCTATTCATAGAAAAGATTGGGAAAACAGATTACCAGAATTTTTTTGGGCCCATAGGACAACCTAGAAAACAACTATAGGCTTCACTCCATTTGAGTTGTTGTATGGAAAGATAGCCATGATGCCCATTGAATTTGAATATAAGACTCTTAGGACTACAGTAGATTTGGGGATGGATATTTCTAAGGCATAGAGAGAAGAATCATGCAGCTAAATGATTTGGATGAGATAAGAAGAGTAGCCCTACATCAGACAGAGGTAGTACAGAATTAGAAAATCAAGTGGCATGAAAATTTTATCAAGGACAAGAAATTCCAACCAGGAGATTGGGCCTTGCTCTATGACTCAAGATATTAGGACAATGTAGGAAAATTGTAGACAAGGTGGCTAGGACCATATGAAGTCATTGAGGTCTTTCCTAATGGAGTTGTTCAACTTACTTCCATTGACCTTGTCAAATTCAAGTTACTTGTCAATGATCATCGGCTCCAATTATATCAAAAGCAAACTTCCAAAGAAGAGTTTCTGCAACAATTCACCCAACATTCAGCACTCGAGCTTCCTGCAGCCGAAGGAAGTGGACCTAGTGTCCCTCCTAGCTAATTAAGGTACATACTTATCATAATAAAGACTTCCGCTCTTGTGGAAGTCCACTTCTTCACCCATCCATCACCACCTTTCTCTCTCTTCCATCACTTCATTCCACTTCATTTTCATTAATTGCTCAATTTATTCCCTAAAAAGGAAAATGATACTTTCTCCACAACCTTTGCAACAAATCCTCCACACATCTAGGTATGTCAGCATTAATTGATATCTTTTAATCATCACTTAAGTGCATTCATTTAATCATTGTACGTTAGTATAGATGTTCACATAACATGTCATTATTCCCTTTCAAATCACCACTCCCATCTTGCATGTGCGGACACATGTCCAAATCTAGGTTGGGGGGGAAAGAAAAAATGTGAATATATTACCCATGTGTCAATTCATGCTAGGCTATGTCAAAAAATTTAAAATGAGCCAATTTGAAATCTGAGTGAGAGGACAACTTGCATGTGTGAAGTGACACTAACTACAGCCACCATTTCTTCCCATCATAATTCTCCTTTTATCACTCCTTTTCTTGTCATTATTGACCCTATCATAATCCTAAGTTGCAAACAAAAAGGTAAAACAAAAGAAAGGGAAAATTCAGTTGATATTGGTACTGTAAATTTAGCAAGTACTACACGAAGGTGTTTGGCTTTCAAACAGGAATTACAGGAAGTAAATTTTGCAAAGTGATAGTTGATTGCAGACAATGGGAGGAGGAATAATTCGAAATGAGCCCTTGGTTCATGATGTTTTATTGCAGGATGCACAATGCCTAGCCGAATTTAGAAATTGTTGATGGTTAGATTAGTTCCTAAAGATGGATGGCTTTGATGAAAGCATTGCACTAGAATTCGTCGAGACATTTTTTGAAGGAAAAGCCACAGTAAAAGGGTTGGAGGTTGTGGCAACTGAGGAAAGAATTGCAGAGGTTATAGGGTTACCTGTTGATGGCAAACATTACCCTGCCTCTAGAGACACCAGGTCAGCTAGGGCCGAATTTATAGTACATGGTGACCCTCCAATCAGCGTGGATAAACAAGGTGCAAAAAGAACCTCTGCCTGAACCATGGGAACAAGAAATCATCTACATTATAAGGTATCTCACCTGTGAAGGTCATCTGTTGAACCTACATTTAGTACATTTCAAACTCTTGAGTCACATGAGGCACGAGAGGAGGATGAATGTACCTAACGTGTTATACAATCTTCTCTCAATCATGGTGATTGAGACCCAAAAAGGTAGGGACAATTCTATTTCCCACCATTATCTAATTAAATTGTTAGTTGAGAAGTCTCTGCATGATGTCTCTAGAATGACCTAGGAAGAATTTATAAATGTTGATCAAATTAGACCTAAGCACTTGGAACCTAGGGTTTTGCCTCAACCTTGTAGGTCTAGCAAGAGATTGAGAATGATTGAAGCCACTCTTGGTGCTTCAACCTCTGGTGCAAGCCCTAGTGTAAACCCTCTTGTAGCAGAAGAAACCATAGAAATTAGTTCTTCTGGAACAGAGCACTCAGAAAAAGAAAGCTTCTCCTTAGATTTTGATGACAACATTCCACTTGGCACTCTAATGAAAACTAGGGTGCAAAAGAGAGAAGTAAAAATGAGAAAAGGAAAGGCCAAAAGACAGCTAACAAAAAAAGAGGTATCGAGTTCTAGAAGAGGAAGGCTAACACTATTCATCCTGCAGCCAAAGAAAAATGTGAGAGCCCTCCCAGGAAATCAAGACTAGTTGGGCCAGCATTTGGTATGCCTCCACAAGAAAGCCCTAAGTCTAGAGAAATACCACATGAGGACATAGAAAATCCAATGGGGTAGGAGAATGTTGAGGAGGAAGATATATTTAAGGAAACAATAAACATAACATTGGTTGACCTTGCCAATATTGCAAAACAAGTTGAAAATCAAGAGTTTGAGGAAAATCGAGATTTCGTGCAACATGAGCAAGAAGTCCTACAACAAGAGGTCTTGCAACAACAGCTAGAACCAAAGTAGGAATTCCTACAGCCACATCAAGAAAAAGAACAAGAGACCCTGCAGCAAGAAGTGGGAGAAGAAACAGTACCCCTGCAACTAGAGACAACTAGATAGCCTGAGTCCATGTAGATAGTCGTATATGGGGACAACCATTGAAAAAAATACTGGTAGGAATTCATAATCCTCCAAATTTTACAGTACATACAGAAATTTTGAATTTATGGGAAGAAATACAAAGGAGGGAGGAAGAATGGAAAAAGGAAAAACAAAAATTGAAAAAGGAAATTCAAAAGAGGGATGAAGTAATTAAAGAAAAGAATGAGGAAATCACTACTCTGAAGAAGAAAGTGGACAATATTGTGACCTTGGCACCATAGATCTTGGAATGCAGAACCCCTCCAAGGGTCTATGCTTTGTACCTGAAAGAGAAATCTCTCTTTAAGCTGTCAAGGATTGTCTTATATTTGAATCCTTCTATTGACACTCCTAATGAATTTTTCAATGCTAATAGGATTGCCTCCCCTTAAATGAAGAATTTGCTATGTGAGTTTTACTTGCATAATTATGTTGTAACTAAAGACCATGATTGGAATATGTCATTGTATGTTGGGGATGTCCAATTAAGGGCATTTATGTCTTGGGTACAAAATGAGATTATTTGGGGACAACAACATGGGGCTTATAAGAAATTGAAGTCTAACATCTCTCTACCCATTAGGGTTTAATCAAGCAACCCAAGGGATATTTACATAGAATGACAGAATGCTTCTCAGACCTAGTTATGGAAACATGATTATGCCTTGGATTGAGAAATTTTACATTGAGTATGGGGTAAAGGTAGCAACAAAGGAGAAAATTATGAGAGGATACCTATCACAATGATGGAATAGACTAACTGATGAGTTGAAATAGGTTGAACCTCATTCCATCCATAATTATGTTGTAGCACTAAAAAGGATTGATAGGTATATTCATATTGGGAGAACGAAGGGGCAATTTTGGCTTCCCCTAACTTTTCAGCCACCCATTCTCATGTGGCCCATGTCAAACTTCGGGTTCTACCAGTATGACATTATTGCAGAAAAACAGAGATGGAGCATATTTGGCATATTAGGAGGATTCTATTGGGACCCTGATTCATGCCTAGTAGACACTAATGTTGGGCAGCTATCAGTTGTAAATTTCAAAGCTTTGACCAAGCAGAAGAACAACCCTTTCCCTGCTGGAGGACCAACAAAACGTTAGGTTGGGGGGAGTGATGAGCCTAGTTTTGGTCTAATTTTGTGTAGAATCTATAGTTTATTTGTTGGAATTTTTCATGGAATTTGATGCTAAATATTTATATTTTCATAATGTTTCCCTAAAACCATAAACATTGGGCTTAATCCTATTTCTACAAGTTTTAATGACATTGGCATATTCTGTGGATTATCTATATTGATTTTGCATGTGGTTAATGAATGTTCCTTGAGGTGGTTATAGATATGTAATTATTGTGTGTACTAACATTTCCATGTAGATTTAATTTAAGGATGCTAAGTTGAGGAAGACACCACTAGCTGGGCATGCACTGTAACATCCAACAAAGGAACCTTTCAAAGGAGGTTTACGGTAGAAGATTCCTCATGCAAACTGAATGTAATTGCCTTGTAGTGGACTTCAATGTTGGTTGAGCAGATGTGGGCATTACTATTGTGCTAAATCTATGTTTGGACCTACATGTTTGACCATATTCCATGCATGTGTAACCACCACCACTCCACTTTCTTTGTTTTCCCTAAATGGTGTCCTCCCAGTCGTGGAGTTGATTGTCTTGTTTAGTTGATAGTATAAATAAATATCTAATGCTCCTTCTTTGGAGGTTGCACGATTTTTTATTGTACTTGCACTCTCAAGTTTCAATAATATAGATACATTACTCTTTTGTACTCATGATTTACAATGAATAAAATAAAGTTCTAAGTTTGAGCATCTAAGTTATCATTAGTTTTAGAGGATAGTTATCCAAGGGAGCCCACTTGGTGAGTAATCTATCCTCTTGGTTTAGTATTACTTGTTGTTTAGTAATTAGTTAGAAATTTGGCACTGACTGTTCCTACAACCACTAGAATTTCATTTTGTGACTGTTCTTGTAGTCAAAGCAGACAGAGTAGCGCCCTGTTTGTTGCTCAGATTTTTATTTTTGTTATACATTTTAGTTTGATGTAGTTGTTGATTGATGATTGGAATTTATGGTATTCCCTTCTAAGAAATTTACTTTTAGCATTGTGTGTTACTTAGCTATAGAATTAAAATGGCTACTTTGGGTTCCTAGTGCACATATTGTGCTGACCCATTTCAAGTTCACGTCCCTGGGTTGACAAGCTAAATGCACCTTCATGATGATTGAAATAGCTATTCAGGTTAGATTTCCAATCTCTAAATCATGGTTGTAAGGGCTTAGTTATTAAATCATTGTAGGATGCCAACTCATGTATACATTTTCACATCAAAATCACTCACACATTCTTACATTGGTTCATGTTGGCACCTACTTAATATTCAAGCAATGGTGAAGATTTTGGACTTGTCTATGAATGAACTCTTGAACATGATGTATGTGAACCTTAATGTGTGTGGTTTGATTATGATAGAATCAAATCAATTAAATCAATTGGCCCATCAAAATTAGTGTACCTAATCAAATCAATATCAACCCCTATTACATAGAGAATCCCAAAACTAGGTAATGCTTATAGTGACAAAGCATTGAGACTTCTGAATCAATGATTTTGATTCAATATCTATGTAGTTCATTCTTGATAATAAAAAAATATCATAATTTGACACACTACAAAAATACCTCCTACAATTTAAAGTTTTTGAGCCTAGATTTATAATTACATGCAACACAAATATACAAATTTAGGCTACTAAAAAATAAATATAATAAGTGAATGCTTGGTAGAGATATGAAAAGGTAAAAAAAAATTCCTTAAATTTTATCATTCATCCAATTGAAGAATCTCACATTACCTTTATTTTTTATTTGTCTATGTTTAGTATGATATTTAAACCTTGTCAACAAACATTGTACAATGCTTCTCATACCATTTTGCATTAATTTTAGCTTCTTTTGAAAGAAAAAAAATTAGCTGCCCACTTCATTAAAGGAGTTCAAATAACTAAATAATGTCAAATGTAAATCCATTCAAGAGACCTTTAAGTCATGTGTATTCTTTTGTACAAGAGTTATTTGAGCCCCTTTAGTATATAATTCTAATGTATTACTATCTTCTATTATTGCGATGCATTTTTCCTATATTCTAGGGAGGATACCTCATATAAGGTTCCCTAAAAATGTATTGCTATTTATTGTTATGCATTTTTCCTATATTTCTAGACTAGAACACTCAATGTTGTCTACCAATAGTTGCTAGTTATTAATAGTTGAAGGAAACACTAGTTTCTTCCTAAACATTATTTGTGTTGATATGAATCAATACTTTTTAGTGTTACTGATGTCAAATTGAGTGTTCAACTTGCAACTAGAACGCTAAATATGACCTAGAGCTTCCACATAATCACTATGAGCTCAACATTATAAAAATGATTATAAAATTTGGTGATAACATTCATAAATGGTCATAATATTTGTTGAAGTTGTCAAATCCAACCAAATTTAACACTAACATAAATGTATTACCATTTGTAATTCATAAGTTCTATTAAAATTCAATTTCATTAATTTGTAACATGTTGTTGATCATAAGTTAAAACCATTCTAAACTAATTATACATTCCAATTTTAAGTTTCAAAGTAGAAAGACATGCAAACGAGGAAAAAATTAGATTGAATATTAATTTTTATATATCAAATTGTAGAATAATTGTGTATGTGCATATAAAAATTTGGCATATATGCCAACTCAAAATAAGTTTTATAAAATGTGGCATATATGTCATCTCAAGATATATATACAATATACATGTCAAATAGCTATGTATCAATCCCTAAATGTATCAATCTTTAGAAAATCCTAATCTTTTATTCTATCAGCAAAATCGAGCCTCCTTGAAGTATTTAATGGCCCTAAATTTTCCTACACAATAACAATTCAAACCACAAATTAGATTAATTATTTCAATGGTTGACAAGTTAGACTACTAAATAGAAACTTGTATACTATAATTTTGAAATTTGGCATCAAAATCACTATATTGAACTATAATATATCTAAAATCCAATTCTTGTTTACCTCAAGTCTTACTCTTTTTTATGTAATATGTTCTACATATGATTGTCCCATAGGATGATCAGGAGTCCTAGCATATAGAAATGTTCCCAAATTCATTAAATTGCTGAATTGGGTAGAGGACTATAACAGGTAAAATAAAATTGATATAAATTAGTATATAATTTTTGAAAAAATAATCATATTTACTACATATATCTACTCCTATCTAAATGTATATATCTACAATATAAAATAAACGCATACCTCATGTGATGCTTGTTCTCTTTTTTCTAGAAGGGCTCATGATGGATGAACCAACTAAGATAGTTTCCTATATAAAAAATGACAAGCATGTAAGACAATTTAAATGCACATCTACATATAATCATAATATCAAGAATATAAGAAAGCATATACATGTTGTGATGCTTCTTCCAATGTGTCAAAATCAATCATCATGGCTATAAAAGTACTAGGTTACTGCATAAAAAGACAAGAATACATAAGACTATCAATCTATGTACATGTATTTAATCATAATAGATTTCAAAAATTAACATCTAAATCACAATTTAAATGATATGCATATACAATAAAAAAATTGTAAACATGTATGTGCAAAACGTTATTCCATATACTGACTCTCTAGGAAAAATGAAATGGCCAATCGAGTACCCTCTTGGACCTATGAAATTTGATCCTCTGTCAACAACTGTTAAAGATTCTGACACATAAATATACATTAGTACTAATATCTCTTATAAAATATGAGATAAAAGATAAAATGCACTATAAAATTACTTTAAGTCTTACCATTACATCCGCATCATCTCTCACACCCGGTGTCTCTCTTGGAAATGCTCTACCTTGTGCTCTATCATCTCCTACATCTGACATATGATGGACCTCATAGTCAGATGTGTCCATTAGAGGCTCATTAGGATATCCAAGAGGACCCAAACATACCTGGTGTCACATAATGAAATGATGGGGCACACAAATATGTGGCGAAGAGGAGGGTATACCAATAATAGCTAATGCAACAACTGTATCACAATCATGTGGTTATGTAAATTGTGAACTCTATGTGATCGAATGGCCAGTCAAAGTATGTACGACCAAGATACTTTGATGTGTTGCATCTATAGAAATCCTTGGGTAAGGTGTTGGAGGTGGGGGAGAAATAGGCAGTGGGGGAAGAAGTGGGGTTACTCGATGTGCCCTACATCTATCCTAAGGCATTCCTCTACCCACACCTTGGAAATCTCTCATATCAAAGTAGTTGACATGCTTACCTAGGATAATTTCAACATATAGTTTTTGTAAAAAAATATTGTGGGACATCAAGATTGTTGTTGGGTGGTTTATCAAAAACCATCCACCAACGATCCCAAAAATTATCTAGGATACCTTGATCTGTGCACCATTTAATCAAATATTTAGTCTTGCACACATCAATGGGTTGTCTAGTTTTAGGATTGATAAATAGTTGTGCTAATTAGGCTTCTGTAATGTCAAGTTCCCTCACTTCATCATAAGATAACCCATCGACATATCATTTCGGCATGGCCTCTCGCCACTCTAAAAACTAATATGTTGGCTAGTGAGAGTTTCAACATTGGAAATTATTGACTCTAATATTTTTTCATTTTAAACAAGTGAGGTCACCTATCATATAACTAACAGATTTTTCTCAATTTAGTTAAATTTTCACATATGAGGTCATGGATAGAGGGAAGATTTTGTAAGGGGGCATTTGGTGGTGGAGGAGGATTAGGCTACACAAGGTTTTCATTTGGAATAGGGTTGGGATTCTCAGCCATTAGAAAACCTGTTTGATGTTGAAATTTTTTAAAATTAACAATTTTTTTAATACAAACTAATATGTATATTGAAAAACCTATTTTTGGTCTAAAATTTTTCCAAAAAAAAAAATGAAGAAAAAACATTAAAATCCAAAATACCTATGATTGGAGGGTGATTTTGGAGGTTGAATTAAGCTAGAAATGAATATTTGTTTGGTCTCAGTCGCTTAAAGCTGCACAACAAGAAACAAGGCAGGGTAAAATGATTTTTGGCCTGTTATTTTTTTTAATAGAATAGGAAACAATTTTTTTTTCAAAATGGATATTTGTTTCCTTTGACATGATTTTTTAGAAAAATGTTGGGTCCATCCGTTAGTTTATATAATTACGGGATGACATAGTATTATATATGAGTTCTATTAAATATAAAGTATAATTTATAATATATATTATATTATATTATATTATATTATATATTATATTATATATATACTGTATACTATATTATATATTATATATTATAGATTAATAATAATATAATGTATTCTATAATAATTGTATAATATAATGTATAAATCATATATTAATATATAATATAATATTAATATTATAATATTATAATATATATTATATATTTTTAATAGCAAAGGAAATGGACATTCATTTATAATGGATATGTGTTTCCTTTTACATTATTTTTTAGAAATATTGTTAGTTATGTTCCTTAATTTATATAACTAAGGGACAACACAATATTATATATAAGTTATATTAAATATAAAGTATAATTTATAATATTATATATATATATATAATAAAATAACCGTTTATAATATATAATATATATTATCATACATAATATAATATATATTATATTTTTAATATAATCTTGATCTTTCACACTACTCTACTATGATTCTCGTTGCTCACTCCTACTCTTCTGATGAAGATGTTTTTTAATCCCCTCCCTAGCACACAGGTTCTAGATTTTAGGAAGGTAATTGCTAGTTTGTGCCCTACCATGAATGTTGTGAGGAACTCCATGCTCATGTGGGATGTTACAGTGGAATTTGATGTGGCCACATCATCAAACACTTCCTCTAACCGAGTATTATCCCTGAAAAAAATGGAAGATTCATCACTAAACTTCAAAGATGCATGTAGACAGGACTCTCTAATGTTGGAGAGGGGACGCCAACATATTGGCCCTTATGCATCGCATGGGGTTTAAAATTCTTCCCACACCTATGCACACCAATCCATCCCTTTCTTGTTTGTCAAATGAACACTATTCCCAAAGTTTTTCTGGATAACATTACTAGCGACATTATGGAATATTTGCAGGATCACACCTTCATTTGCATATTCATAAAAGTTTTTCCAAAGCTATGTGACCTTCACTCTTGGATAAGCATGAATTCAAAAGAATATATGGAGGAAAAAATCAGTATTTACCCTTGTGCCAAAGGGTTTTTCATCCTGGAATTTGAATCTCTTGAAGATTAGGAACTGGTGCTCAAAGCTAGCCCATGGTTCTATCAAGGTGACTGCTTATGCATGAAGCCATGGTTCCCTTCTTTTGATCCATGAACAAAGACATTCTCTTCTACGTATTTTTGGGTGTGATTGCCTTATCTCCCTTTGCAATTTTAGGAAATTGAGTGCCTGAAGGTTATTGGCAATGGCCTAGGTAAGTATCATAACATATCAAAAGAAACAATCAATTATGAAAGTTCCATATATGCTCATTTATGTGTCAAAATTGATTTAGAAAAAGACCTTTCAATGTAGATTTCACTAAAGGTAGGAAATAGACAATGGAGACAACCTGTAGATTATGAAAAAAATTCTTTCATGTGCATAAAAAAAATTTCAACAGACCATGCTTCCTCCTAGTGTAGAAAGAGACATGTTTATAAGCGGACTAATGCTGCCCCAAACAATCAACCCACTTGGTGGGAGGGGGTTGAACCTCGACATTATGTTATCTCTCCTTCTAAGAAAGATGTTTTTGCTTCTTCATTTACACTTCAAGGAAATGATCCCACTCCAAGCCCCCCCCCCTCCTACTATTGTGCACAACCTAACTCCTAGGATCATGCTAGAGAAGTGTCTAAATTTTTCCCTCACAGAGGCTTCTACAATCTCACTAGAGAAATTATACCCATAGTATAGTAACATTGTGATCTCTTTTGTGCCACTGGAAACTCTAGTGGCCAATAATTATGGTAGTACTTTGAATGGGAAAAAGATCAAAGAAGCGAACACCTCCTCTGAGCTAGACCAAGAATGGATAGAACTGAAGAAAAAGAAAAATCCTCCATTAAAACTAAAGCATCTGATGACATTGAGATCTACAAAGAAAGGAGCATGTCTAAACATGTAGTATGGTTTACTCTTGTTTTTTATTAATTTTTAGATCAAGATATTAGTTGTTTATATGTATCTTGTTTGTAGGGATTGCAATTTTTTCAAGTGGTTTAGGAGTTTAGGATTCGACAACACAATTTTATGTTGTGTTGTGTCACACCCCTAGTGGCAAGGGCATACATTTATTTTCTTTTTGGGATCTTATATTATGG
Organism: Sequoia sempervirens; assembly: GCA_007258455.2. NCBI lineage: Eukaryota > Viridiplantae > Streptophyta > Pinopsida > Cupressales > Cupressaceae > Sequoia > Sequoia sempervirens. The sequence goes on from VDFB02058242.1 coordinate 90,406,747, forward strand.
AATCTGTCCCAGTGGCAACACTTATCTACTAATATATATATATATATATATATAATATTTGAACTATTAAATATAAACTATAATTTATAATATATATTATATATTATTATTATTATTATTATTATATATAAATATATAAAAATATAACACAATTTTTATATAATTTCAATAGAATGGATATATGTTTGTAATAGATTTTTGTTTTGCTTTGGTTCTTACCATGACAACATGTACTTTTTACCCAACCCTAGTAAAAGTCAGCAAAATTTCACATTTTTGAGCAAATGAAAAACACTTTTTTTGTCATATCACCACTTTTTGACCCCCCCGTGATCTTGAATAGACCCATTTTGTCTCATGTATCATCATTTCTTATCAATTCCTCTATCAATATTGATTAAATAATTTTTAATTATTTAATTAAGCTAACACATCATTCATTAATTAAATAATTAAAAAATCATTCATTCATTCATCATTTTTCAATCACCAACATTAATTAAATATTTTTTCCAAAAAATTCATCGTCAACATTAATTCATCAAATTTTCCTCTTCACATTAATTAAATGATTTTTTAATTATTTAATTAATTCATCAATTTTCAACTCCACATTAGTTAATTTTTTTTATTATTTAATTAATTTTTCAATTTCTTTCATCCACACTAATTATAATTTTTTTAATTATTTATTTAATTCATTCATTAAATCTTCTTATCCACTATAATTAAAGAATCTTATTTAATTAATTAGATAACATTTCCTCTACAAATTAATAATTTAATTTATTTAATTAATTTTCTATCTTTAATTCTTCTAAAAATAAATAAAATTTTGATTTAAATAAAAAACCATAAAAAATGGCATGCGAGGAAATAGAGCAAAGGCAAGCAAGAGCAAGGTTGAGGTTCGTGGGTGCATATTAGGGCGAATTACGTGCTTGGAAGACGTAGTGGTAGGTGGACATTGAAGGAATATGGAGGCAAGGAAGATGGGCTCAAGACATAAAGGAGGAGATTCTTATGGATAGGGTACAACACCAAGCAAACAACAAACAATGGAGGAAGTCGAATGGTTAGGGGCAGAGAAGAGGACCCTCAATGGGGAACGATTGGAGAGGGAAGCAACGATATGAAAATTCTAAATTATGTAGGCCTAGGAAACATGGCCAATAGTGCAGGAACAACAATGGTTTCAAAAGAGGTGGTGGTGAAATGGGGGTGGACGATACCCTAGATGGGGTCAAAATCACAAGAGGCAAGGATAGCGAGATTGAAATATACACCGGGACTTTGGACCTTCTCCCAGATGTACAAATGATATTGAACACCAAAATGATCAGGAGAATAGTGGTGGATCAGATATAGGCAAAAACTTAAGGAAAACACTAGTGTTGTGCCTGATAAAGCTTCAAACACAGATATCGAGGTTGGAGAACTTAGGTCTTTTGGCCAAGTGGTATGCTAAAGATCTCAATTAGGATATTTTTAAAAAGTGGTGGCATGGAAAATGGGGGAAGAATTATAATTGAAACCTTTAACAAATAGATACTTTATGGTGGTTTTCCCTTCACTCGACATCAAGGAGGAAATTGTGAAAGGAATATGGGTGATGGATGGATGTGGCTTTTACATTCATCGGTGGTAGGCAGGTTTTGATCCTCTGAGTCACCAAATGGAGGTAACACAAGATTGGTATAAGATCCCTAATCTTCTGTTAGAATACTGGGAACCAAGTATCTTAGAAGAAATTAGAAAAAGTTTGGGCACTTACTTGTGTGCAGAAGAGAGATTGGATTCAAATGGTTTTCACACACATGTTAGGATCTACGCTGAAAATGATCCCAACAGATATATCTGGAGGGAGATTGAGCTAGTTTCGAATTGTGGCAAATGGGCACATGCCCTGATTGAGAACTCCAGCACTACCTATCCTTTGGTTAAACCTTTGGGTTGACAACTTTCTAATAGACTTCCAGGAAATGTGGAGAAAAGCTATGCCTCTTAATCCATCAACCAGAATAGCGCTTCAAACAATGTAAGGCTAGACTCCAATCAGGATCAAAAAAGAAATTTTCAAAAAAAAAAAAAAGGATATGTCGGGCAAATCCAAAAAAGGAACAAGCTTGGGTGAAAAGCCGAATGGCCCTAGGGATCAAGGGCAAGAGCTAAATTTCACAATTTTGGAGGCAATTGAATTTTTAGGTAACAACATCAAAGAAGCATAATTGAACTCCCTCATTAAGGTGGGAAGTGAATTGGTAGAACTGGCTAAGGTGGCCAAGTGTGGATCCCAAAACCTTGAAACAATGGATTTGTTCGAAGGGTCGATTGATGGTCTTAACCTAGAAGAAGAAGAGTTCATCATGGAAGCTATAGACATCACATAGAAATCCTACAAAAGACAAAAAATATCTTTTGTGGGCCACAATGAGTTTGGAAAATTGTGGATTGGTCAGAAGGATCCTCTCAAATCCTTGCTAGAATCTGGAGAATGTAAGAAAAGAGGTGGCATCCCTAATCAGGAGAAATTGAAATGGGATGGGGAAGCCAATGGACAATTGAAAAAATGAAATGTTGAAAGTAGAAGAGCGAGGCTCTTCCTGAACAACAATGAAAATCATAACATGGAATGTTAAGGGCTTGAATGACCCTAACAAGTGGTGCCTAATCAAGCATCAATTGGAAGCATAGGAAAAAAGGTTGGGGAATAGGAAAAGGTTAATTTTGGCAGAAAATTAAAACTATGGAAAATGTTTGGAGTTAACGCAGAAGGACCTTCTGGTGGTTTTTTTATTTTGTGGAGACCTCAAAATGTGATATTAAAAGAAGTTGTGGGTAACAGGCATTGGATTGCTTGCAAGGTAAGAAGTCTTGTTTCTAATCTTAGCTTTTTACTCATTAATGTATATGATCCTAATGCTTGCATTCAAAAAAGACAAGTGTGGAAAGAATTAGATGTGATTTGCAATAGCACTGGGTATGAATTATGTACCCTACGGGGGATTTCAATGCAATATTAAGATCGTAAGATAAGAAAGGGGGTGTAGGGAGAGTATTACAATCGTAAAAAGACTTTGAGAATTTTGTAGAGAGGAAATTGTTGATTGAGCCTCAATTGGGGAATGGCAACTATACTTGGGCAAATAGGAGGAAGGGGTTCTATATTATTACTGAGAAATTGGATAGGTTTTTCTTTAAAGGGAATCTAGGCTAGTTTCCCTTCACTTTGGATAGCAAGATCTTACTTGGATCTAGGTCAAATCATTTCCTGGTTCAGTTGGAAATCATCAGAGAAAGAGGTTTGGTTAGGTGTCCTTTTAAGTTCGAAAACATGTGGTTCAGGGTTCCAAATTTCTTGATTCTCATAAGACAATGGTGGTTTGATTGTAATCTAGGGGGCTATAAGATGTTCAATGTAGTTGTAAAGCTCAAAGCAGTTAATTTTTTTTGAAAAAATGGAATAAGGAGTGTTTCAAAGATATCTTCAAGGAAAAAAGGAAGACTGGGGAAGCTTTGAAGGTGGCTTCAGAGAAATTGATCATGAGCGACATGAGCAGTGATAGTTATTTGGAGGAAAAAGAATTGTTAAGCAAATTTAGTGACATCCTAGCTAAAGAAGAATTCTTTTGGAGACAAAAGTCCAGAGATCTTTGGCTCAATGTAGGGGGTAGGAAAACAAAGTATTTTCATAATTCCACCAAGGTGCCTAGAGATTTGAATAGGATTTTGAGCATAAATTCTTCTTATGGCAGGATCCTAAACAAACTGATGGATGTAAAAGAAGCTACAATTTAATTTTTTCATAATCTTCTAAATGATTGGGGTGGCTCTAATTTGGAAGCTCAATTGGATCTTCTCGATAGCATTCCCAAACTAGTTTCTGAGGATCAGAATAAAATGTTAAACATTGAATTCATTGAACAGGAAGTTAAGGTGGCATTGTTTCAACTTCATCTTGATAAGGCTCCTGGACCAAATGGCTTTTTGGTTGCCTTCTTCCAAAAGTGTTGGGATATTGTGGGAAAAGTTATCATGAAAACAATTAAGGATTCCAGAAGCTCTAGTAGAATACTCAAGGAGATAAACACATTCATCACACTCATCCCAAAGAAGGAAAAACTAGAGACATTGGATGAATTTCATCTTATTGCTCTATGCAATACATTCTATAAAATATTAGCCAAAACCATTGCAAATCGACTGAAGAAATTTTTTCCATAAATCATTTCAGAGGAGCAGACAGGCTTTGTCCCAAGTAGATCTATTTTGGACAAGGTTATCATAGCATAGGAAGTCATCCATTCCATCCAGTAATTAAGGAAACCATACATGTTGTTAAAATTAGTTATCAGGAAGGTGTATCTAATAAGGTGAATTGGAAGTTATTATTTAAGGTTTTAGAAGCCTTTGGTTTCAAGAAGGAGTGGCTCGATTGGATCTTTGATTGGGTTGCTAGCCCAAGATATTCAATTCTTTTGAATGGTTCCCCAGAGGGTTTTTTTAGTGCTTCTTGTGGCTTCAGACAGGGAGATCCACTCTCCCCCTTTATGTTTTTAATCATGGTGGAAGCTTGGGAAGATCAATTTTCAAAGCTAGAAGGGATGGGAAGGTGAATGGACTGCAAGTTACCAGTGGACTTCCAGTGATCACTCACCAGCATTTCGTAGATGATACGATCCTTAAAAAGCATTTTGGATAGGTACTCCTTGGCCTCTAACCAAGACGTTAGCTCAGAAAAATCAGAAGCTTTCTTTTTCAATACCAATGTGGAAAGAGAAACACAAATCTTAAGGATTTTGAAATTCAAGAAAGGGAAACTACCTTGTAAATACTTGGGGCTCCCCCCTTAATAAGGGACTACAACAAGAAAATATCTGGAATTCATTATCAAAAAATATGAAGAATAGATTGGCCTCATGGAAAAGTTGTTGGTTATCCTGGGCATTTAGGATCACAATGTTAAAGTCATTTATTGTTGCTCTTCCAATTTATATGATTTCATGTCTCCCTCTCTATCAGAAAAAATAAGGAATTCAACAAAAATATGAGAGATTTTTTTTAGAAAGGGAGTTCAGATCATCGTAAATTTCCCTTGGTAAAATGGAAAAAACTTTGTGAAAAGAAAGAGGTAGATGGTGCAGGGATGAAAGACTTGCTTCTTTAAAATAAAGCATTGGGTGCTAAACTCATTTGGGCCCTTCACTCAAAACATAAACTAAACTGGGTCAAAATCCCTAAGGCCAAATACTTAGATGGTGAGGAGAATAGCATTTTCACTTCTATGTCCCTTCCTATTGGATCCAGAATTTAGAATTTTATGAGGCACTCCAGAGACTTAATTACAGATCATTTGACCTGGGAGATAAAAGATGGCCGCACTATGTTGTTTTGGAAGGACTTATGGGAAGGTTGGAAGAAACTTACGAATAGAGAATATCTTGAGTAGGTCAAAAGAGTAACTAAAAGGGTATGGGGGATAAGACCTAAGAGATTATGTTGAGCCCAGACCTCAGCAAGGCAACATGTTTAATCAATGGAAGATCCTGAATGGTTTAGGGCTTGATGCTTAGTCTGTGGAAGCTTTTGAAGTGGAGCTAAGCAATCACAATGTCTATGTTAGGAAAGGACAGGACATTATTAAATAGCATGCCTCAGAAAGTGGGGAATACAATGCAAGGGATGGGTATAAACTTTTTTCTAACACTGGGGAGTATGTATCTAAATTTCCCACCAATCTTTGTTGGAAAAATATGTCTTCCAAAGGCTAGTTTATTCACCTGAGTGGCTTCTCAAGGAAGAGTCCTCACTGCAGACAGGTTCCTAAAGATGGGATACTCTGGTCCCTCAAGATGTGTCCTATACAAACAAGTTGAAGAGACTGGGGATATCCTTTTTCTGAACTGTGCATATACCCAACGATGTTGGAAATGGCTATACAAAAAATTACAATGGTAATGTGCAATGCCAAACACTTTGATAGAGATGTTAATGAGTTGGCCCACTCCTAATAAGCAAGCAATGTTTAGTATTATTTGGATTTTTCAGTCCTTCGATACTTATATGGGAAGTTTGGAAGGAAAGGAACAAACGTTTATTTCAAGATAAAGAAATACCAATTCAGTCACTGTTGAACAAGATTGAGGTAGGTATTGTAGAACTGGCCAACTCTAGATTTGGGGATCAACTCACAAGGAAGATTAATTTCCATGATTGGGATGTAATTATAAGGAAGTATTGGCATGGGTTGAAGGTTCCCTCATTTTTTGGTGTTGGGGGCCTCTCTACGAAGGAAGATAGAAGTAAGGTCAGTTGGTCACCTTCGGAGGTTGGTTGGGCTAAATTGAATTTTGATGGGGCTATAAGGGGCAACCCCGATACTTCTAGGGCTAGTTGCATAGTTAGAGATTGGGAAGGAAAAAATTTGGGTAGGTAGGTAGCTCCTTTACTAGATGGAACCAACAATGTGGTGGAATTCCAAGCGTTGATTATTGGCCTTGGACTGTGCAAAGAACTAAACATGAAGAAGGTGGTAATCGAAGGAGATTCTTCGTTGGTGATTAATGTGTTATACTCTAGGAAAGTGTTGAGTTGGAAGCTTGGGGCGAGACTAGATATGGCCTTAAGTCTAATAGATAGATTTTATATGGTAAGGATCAACCACATTCTAAGGGAAGGAAACACAAAGGCAGATGTACTCTCCAACAAAGGAGCTGATGGCATAAATCTCAAGGAAATAAAACCATAAGACAAAATATTTTTGGGTAGTTGGGTGGGCGACTCTCCACATCAATTTTTGTGGATTTTTGTGGAGAGTCTACAAGCTAACACGATTAGCTGACTCCTCATGGTGTGGGCACTGTTGGATGAATGGAGAGATGTGTTTTGGGCTCGGCGATATAAGTTTGTCATGGATTCCTTTATTTTTGGCATTGGTGTTTGGGGGTGCTTGGCTATAAAGATGACATGACATTTTTATCTCGACATCACCACTTTTGTTGAAGTGTAAGGTGTTGTCATTGGGCACAAATTCATTGTATGGTTGCTTGAAAACTATGCCATAAGGGTGTTAGTTATCAAATAGGTTGTAATGTTAGACATCACTTCTCATTTTTCCTACGATCACTTCAACAGTTATGTCGACGTAGGGTGTTATACGAAGGCTAATTTTGAATGAATAGCCCATCTTTTCACTCTAAATCTGGGATATTCTCACGAATTTTTTTGGGGATGATGAATATTTTACATCATTTACAAGTTGGCTCCTTACATGTTCCCCACGTAAAAGTTCAATAAATTCTTTGGTTGATGCATTTGGTTATCACATTTACTAAATTTGGAGTTTTTGGTTCTGCTCTTGTGCCCGTGGTGATAAATGGGGGAAACATCAAAATTTGTGGTCAAGATGTCCTCTGAAATGTTGATGAGTATTGGTGCTACAACGCCAATTCAGTTGCAGAGCGTCGTAAGGCAAATGTCATTTTGTGGTCCCATCACTGACCAACACCTTAAAAAAATTCTGAAGAAGTATGACTCTCTCATTCTAGCAGCAGTAAAGATGGTGTTGGGGAAGGGTTTTTTGGAGGATGATGAAGACTACAAGGTAGGCACCAATATCACCTCCAGGTTCTTGGCATCTATACTAGACATTAGGATGATGAAAATTGAGGCGGAGTTGCTAGTTCGGCGGCTCTTCTACGAAGACTTGTTGGAGGGCATGGATGTGGTGTTGTATGCGACCTCTCCTGGTATGGGCCTTCCACGACTATGCGATATTCATCTTCTCTGCGTGTCGGGAGAGGTAATCAAATATTACCCATTTTTTCTCGATTTGAAAGTAATAGCTTTGGTTGAACACATGCATCTCATGGTGGTCACAGTGGATTATCTGTTCAAAGCACTCAAGCTCCCCCCTCCTCAGGTTGGGCATTGGGTTCCGGACTTTAGAGCTCTTGCCCATGCTAATGGTTTCCTTGGCAATGGTCGATCTGGTTAAAGTTGTGTCAGGGGGTTGTGTTTAGTGTTTTTGCTTATGATTATCTTTGGTTGTCTCATGCCTTTGATAATGCGGGTGTCTATTCTGGTTCCTGGTATATTTCTTAAAATATTGCAAGTATATGGGGTCACAAAGTATATATATGTATGTGTCAGTGCATAGGGTGGTAGATGTTATGGTTATGGGGTTAGAGGAGGTCTGATCTTGTAGTAGATTTCTGCAAATTTTGCATTCCTGCATAGCAGATGAAATGTACTCCTTTTTGATAATCAATACAAATCAACTATTACGTATTTATATATATATATATATATATATATATATATATATATATATATATATATATATATATATATATATATATATATTTTTAATTTATTCTTCTAATAATTATTTATTTATTTTTTAATAATATATTTTCCTCATGCATTATTCTTTTATCCATCAATTAAGTGAGTTAAAAAAAAGAACATTAGTTCAGTCAAACTCATTCTCACTCTCATTCATCCATGCAGTCAGCTCGCTCATCCATGCAGTCAGTTTACTCATCCATGTAATCAATTAACTCACCAATCAAGCCCTTCACAAGGACACATGTCACTTGCACATTTTATTCCGTCCTCTCAATCAATCTCATCTATTGATTCTTCTTATCATCCTCCACCATTGATTAATATCAAGTAAAAGCTATAAATCAACCATCATTAAAGCATAAAAAAATCCTAAATTATTCAAGAACATTCAAGCTATGATTACATTCATTATTTATTACAAGGTTATGTTAAAAAGAGAAATCCACATACCAATGAATTTTGTAGCATATTGAATACAATGGATTAATATTGAGGCTTTTTGGAGATATCATTTGATGTAGTATTTTCATTTGATTTGATTCATTGGTGCCCACACTCTATTGCAGATGATTGTTAAATTTGAATTAAGTAATTTTCATTGAACTATCCTTGTTTTTGGCTTCAACATTTTAATACACTTACAGATAAGCATCATGAAGGAGGTCTATCATATAAAATAGTAAGAAATGATAAGGGGTTACCACTCTAAAATGTAGTGACTCATTTCAATGAAGGAGAAAGGCTACATAATAAGCCTTACAATATTAAATGGTCCAAAAGACCACCAAAAAAAAAATTAACAAGTAACCCCTAAGTAGGTTGGTTTCAAATAGAAAGAAAATGATACTCTAGATCCACTAAGGAGAGACCATGTGAACTTCCAAGAGGTGGAATCCTAGTGTAAGTCTTGTTTCCTCCCTCAAAATCTATCAAACTCTATAGTTTCTCTTTCAATCAGTAGAGAAGAATAATTTCCAAATAAAGGAGGTGTTTAGTACTATGAGGATGGAATTGAATAGCTAGATATTTTTTAGCATGATCTAGAAGATGAGGAATATTATAATGATATTTGTGATGTAGAAGACCAAATACTTTAGTATGAGTGCAGTGATGTTCCTAATTAGTATGGATTCGTTGCTCGTGATTTTAATCATTTGAGAGAACTCATGAAGTAAATATATAAGAAAATAAAACCTTTTAATGATAACATAAAGGTCCTCACTATTGCAATAATAGTGCAAGATCAAGCTAGATATCAACTATGAGGTAGGAATGTACCAACCTAGGGATAACCTACTATTAAGGCAAGTACAGTTGATAAAAAGGTTGATAAGGAGAAACAAAGAACAAATGTTGTATCTGGAAAGGACATACCATCCAAAGAAATCCCCCTATGTAGTAGCTAGAAAAGAAAAAGAATATACCTAGGGCTAAAGAGAATGTCATACCATCAAGTGTTGTGCCTACCTCATAAACAAATATCCCAAGCAATAAAAGCAACCAAGATCAAATAGTACCATTGAAAGAGCTAAATGAAATTGAAGAGAAGATGAAGTCAAAAGGTAAGAATATTGGCTCCACTAATGTAATTATACCTTTCATTCTTGAATAAAAGGATCTAAATATTCAACATGACACACCCCTTTCTAGATATCAACCTATTGACATGGGAGAAGTCTTAAGTCAAGTTCTAGGATCTTTGTGCAAATAAGAGAACTCTTTAGGATTCCTAAACATAGGGATAGGGAAATGTATTATGTCATTGTCACGAATATTCCAAGTCAACCCACTACCACAAAGTATGTAAAAAAGGATAGAGAGGATGTATAAAGTATGAAAATATACCTAGGTGCTTCCTTAATCAATAGTTAGCTATCTTTTTTATCCTTTTTTATACCACCTTAACTATCAATGGATGGTCATTGTACATAAAAATATGTTAGATCAGGTGCCACTACTAATGTCATGCCACTTAGGTTATGAATGAATGATTTCAAGTATCCAAGTATTATGGTAAATGTTTTACTATGGATTCTAGAGATGTTAATTTCATGGGTATTGTGAATAATGTTAAATTTCAACTTCCTACACATCCAGATAAATCATTATTGATGGGCATAATCAAGTGTCCTAGTATATAACCAAGGTATTTTAATTATCCTAGTATATGTAGAGGGGGTATCAAAAACAAAAATTTGAGGGCTAAAAATGAAATTAAGGGTGTTCATTAGTACCTTGCAAATGCACATGTGATGTCATTAATTTATTATTCCTCGTACAACAAAAACATACCATTGTCAACTTAAAAAACCATAAGACCAAATTTTTTAACTCAAAAGCACCAACCTAATTGCATATTTCCATAAATTGTGCCAATATATTTAGCATATGCACCAATCTAGGCTTCAATTGCACATTTCTAACAAATGCACTAAATTATCAATCAAATGCACTCTTCTACCCATCAGTTGCACAATTATATAAATGCAGGTCAATTTCTCTATCAAATATGACCCACTAGAGAAAAAGCTCCAAATATCCTATTGTATGTGTCATTATGTGCACCATATGCACCATGTCATCCTAGAAACACATTTGATTGGTCCTAATTCTAGCTACATTTAATGCACCTAAACCTATCCCTAAGGACTTGAAGGTTAGATTACATGCTATTAGACCTAACATGATTGGTTTCTTGAAGACCTACACACTCTGTACGATGACTATCCACCATAATGTCTTCCATCTCACCAACTACTTCATGCTTTGGAGGCTCTAGAGGCTCTCAAATTCTAAACTTGGGAGGGTGCAAATGAGGACAAATGACCCCCCCCTAATTCCATATATAGCCCCCAAACCCTAACTTTTCAACCCTATCCTTAGCTCCCCCCATTTTTCTTCATCCCATCACCCCTCTTCCCCATTTTTCCTCCACCCAACTTTTTTTTTCACCACTAATCCACTAAACCTATCATGTTCTTCCTATCATGAGCTCGATTGAAAAATTATTTTTTCTGGTCAATCTCTCTAGGGGCAACCAACCTCCATCCCTCAGTCCACTAGGGCACGTCACCACCAATATTTTTATATGCCAACAATATACCTTTGAAACAATGCAATAAAATATTATCTCAAAGAGGGGGAAAATGTAGACACATAAAAATAACTAATGCATTTCACCTCATCTATCATCATTTCTCAACAATTCTTTTATCAATATTTTGAATTATTTAATTAAACTAACACATCATCTAATAGTTAAATAATTTTTAATTATTTAATTAATTCATCATTTTTCCATCGCCAACATTAATTAAATATTTTTTATTTTTTATTTATTTTTTATAAAAGGCCATGGCCTAATTATATTTATTAATATGAAAATAGTAGAGATTACAAAAAGCCAAAATTAGAGTACTGGCAGCATCATGGCAAAAAATTGTGCTATCGAAGCATTTCCCATATAATTTTTTAATCCAGAACCTCATCAAAAGCATCTTGTTGGGAACATATTTTTTGTGAAATCTAGTAAAACTATATCCTTGCTATCACCAAATTTTGGCTCAAATTTTCCTCTTCACATTAAAATGATTTTTAACTTTTTAAAATTATCTTTAATTTTCAACTCCACATTACTTAAATATTTTTTAATTATTTAATTAATTTCTCAATTTCTTCCATCCATGTTAATTAAATATGCTTTTAATTATTTAATTGATCCATGCATTAAATCTTTTTATCCACTCTAATTAGATAATCTTATTTATTTAATTAGCTAACATTTTCTCTACAATTAAATAAATTAATTTATTTGTTTTCTCTATCTTTAATTCTTCTAAAAATGAATAAAATAAGTAATATTTTATTTAATTTCTAAAAATATATTTTCCTCATGCATTATTCTTCTATCCATCAATTAAGTGAGTTAAAAAAAGCACATCAGCTCAGTCAAACTCACTCTCATTCATCCATGTAGTCAATTCACTCATCCATGCAATCAATTCACTCATCCATGTAGTTAGTTCACTTATCCATGCAATCGGTTAACTCACTAATCAAGCCCTTCACAAGGACACATGTCACTTGCACATTTTATCGTGTCCTCTCAATCAATCTCATCTAAATTGATTATTCTAATCATCTTCCACGATTGATTGATATCAAGTAAAATATATAAATCAACCATCATTAAAGCATAAAAAAACCTCAATTATCTGAGAACATTCAAGTTATCATTACATCCATTTATGATTACGAGGCTATCTTAAGAAGAGCAATCCACATATCAATTACTTTTGTATCATATTGTATACAATGGAATAAGATTGAGGCTTTGTGGAGGTATAATTTGATGTAGTATTTTCATTTGATTTGTTTCATTTGTTCTTACAATCTATTGAAGATGAATGTTGAATTCGAATTAGGTATTTTGCATTGAATTATCCTTATTTTTAGTTTCACCATTTTAATACACTTACAAATAAGTGTCATGAAGGACCTATCATATAAAATAGTACTTGAAATGATAAGGGGTTGCCACTCTATCATAGAGTGAATCATTTCAATGGAGGACAAAGATTGCATAATAAGCCTTACAATACTGAATGGTCCAAAAAGACCACACAAAAAATAACAAACAAATAACCCCTAGGTAGGTTGGTTTCAAATAGCAAGAAAATGATACTCTATCTATCCACTAAGGAGAGACCATGTGAACTTTCAAGAGGTGGAATCCTAATGTAGGTCTTGTTTACTCCCTCATAATCTAGATCAAACTATATAGTTTCCCTTTCAATGAGTAGAGAAGAATAATTTCCAAATGAAGAAGGAGGTGTTTAGTACTATGGGGATGGAATTGAATAGCTAGATGTTTTTGAGTATGATCTAGAAGATGATTAATATTAGAATGATAGTTGTGATGTAGAAGACCAAATACTTTAGTATGAGTGTAGTGCTGGTCCTAATTAGTATGAATTTTCAATTCATGATTTTCATCATTTGAGAGAACTCGTGAAGTAAATATATAAGAAAATAAAACCTTCTAATGAGGACATAAAGGTCCTCACTATTGCAATAATAGTGCAAGCTCAAGCTAGATATCAACTAATAGGTAGACATGTACCTACCTAGGGATAGCCTACTATTAAGGAAAGTAGAGTTGATAAAAAGGTTGATAAGGAGAAACAAAGAGAAAGTGTTGGATCTGGGAAGGACATCCCATCCAAAAAGGTAATTGAGAAAACAAAGGACCCTATGTAGTAGCTAGCAAAGAAAAAGTATATACCTAGGGCTCAAGAGAATGTCATACCATCAAGTGTTGACTGTTGTGCCTACCTCATAAACAAATATCCCAAACAATAAAAGCAACCAAGATCAAATAGTACCATTGAAAGAGCTAAATGGAGTTGAAGAGAAGATGAATGAGTCAAATGTGAGAATATTGGTTCCTCTAGTGTAATTATACCTTGAATTCTTGAATAAAAGGATCTAAATATCAACACACAACCCTTCTAAGATATCACCCTATTAACATGGGAGAAGTCTTAAGTCAAGTTAGGATCTTTGTGCAAATAAAAGAACTCTTTAGGATTCCTTAACATAGGGATAGGGCAATGTATTATGTCATTGTTGTGAATATTCCAAGTCAACCCACTACCATAAATTATGTGAAAAAGGATAAACATGATGTATAAACTATAGAAATATACCTAGGTGCTTCCTTCATCAATAGTTAGCTATTTTTTTATCCTTTGTATACCACCTTAACTATTAATGGATGGTTGTTACATAGCAATATGTTAGATCAAGTGCCTCTAGTAATGTCATGTCACTTAGGTTATGAATGAACTATTTCAAATATCCAAGTCTTATAGTAAATGTTTTACTATGGATTCTAGAGAAGTTAATTTCATGGGTATTGTGAATAATGTTAAATTTCAGGTTGCTACACACTTAGATAAATCATTATTGATGGACATAATCAAGTATCCTAGTATATGACCAGGGCATTTTAATTATCCTAGTGTATGTAGAGGTGGTATCAAAAATATAAATATGAGGGCTAAAAATGAAATTAGGGGTGTTTATTAGTACCCTACAAATGCATAGGTGATGTCATTGGTTTATTAAGTGAATCCCTTAGGATAATTATGAACTAGTCTCGAGAAAAGAAAGGGGCTAAATATTGGTGGGTAATGTGTGTATGGAAATAAGTGTGAGCATAGGTGTAATAAACAAGTGAATAGAGAAAATGTATAGGGTGCATGAATATGTGAATATGGTTGAGTGGTAGGTGTGTAGAAACATGTGGAATGAAGCAGGTGGACTATAGGACAAAGATTGACTTTGCACAAAACGAGACTATTTTTTAATATGTCTATGTATCAAAGCACTCCTCTCAAATTATACACAAATCTAAATAGAAAATGACATGGGTATACAAATTCATCATTAAAATTAACTTAAAGAAGGAATTCTAAAACCAATAATGATTGGCCAGCACCATTAAGTAATGCAAGGTCTTGAGCTCTTCTAAAGCTAAACTTGTTTGAATGCTCCATTAAAGTTGATTATTAGAAGTTCTTGAAGATTCAAGTTGTACAAAATCTTAAATAGTGTACCTTACATCTTTACAAAAAATGTCATCCAATAAGATGTATCTTCACAATAAATTATTTGTGATTGTCTTTTAAATACTATATCACAGTGATTAAGACCATATAGATTTGTCTATATATTAAAAAGACAAAATTATTTTTGTGATGACCTTTGACTTGAACCATTAGATTTTAAGAATAACTTTAAAATATCACATATAAATTTTGAATATTATCTTATTTTTATTGATAAAAATAAATATATAAAAAATTTAAAATATCACATATAAATTCCAAATATTATCTTATTTTTATTGGTAAAAATAAATATAAGATAAGTTTAAAAAGATCATTCCATTTAAATATCATTTAGTTTAATGGTCAAATAAACAATAATAATTTTCCATCTCATCCATATCAAACAACAAACATTTATCTTAATTTTAATAATCTTTGACTATTGAATTAAATGATATTTAAAAATGATATCGAAGATAAAGATAAATATGGCAATCATTACACAATATAAATTAATACATCACACAAGAATTGAAGAATCAGATTGCTTGGCACCTCATATGGGCGATATTTTATATGATTGTTGAAGATCAGGTAAGTTCTACAGCTAAGCTTCAAAAGCAGGTGATAAATACAAAAAAATTATATGATAAAAGGACAAACAAGGACAAATAAACAATTTTAAAAATATCTATATAGAGTTTATATAGAATTTAGAACAGAGACTTGTGTTGAAACGAATGTTTTGCAGTGTGGGAGTTAATTTTTTTCAGTGGGTAGTGCGATGGTGAGGAGATGTTCTCGTTGTGGAGAGAAGGGCCACAACTCACGCACCTGTGTTCATGTAAAGCCATTTTCATTCAAGCTCTTTGGAGTGAAACTCACTTGTCAGAACAAGTTGGAAAAATCCTTTTCCCCTGCTGCTTCTATGGATTATCATGGCCCCCCATTAATATACCAGTGTGTCTCTAATCATACAGTTAGGAAAAAAGGTACAAATTCATGGAACTCTTCCCATACAGTTCAGTAGAATAAGATTGGTCTGTCATACAAAAGATGAAATGGGTTTGAATTGTTTAGAGAAATTTGTGTAGTAACTGAGTTTAGTGTTGTTTCCAGGAGTGCCATGGACTGAAGAAGAACACTGGTTTTTTCTACTTGGTCTTCAAAAATTAGGCAGAGGAGATTGGAGAGGGATTTCCAGAGAGTTTGTGAGGACTCGAACCCCCACCCAGGTGGCCAGCCATGCTCAAAAGTATTTTCTCTCAAGGACAAACTTCAACAAGAGGAAGAGAAAAATTAGTCTGTTTGACATGAACACTGAGGAGGTGAGTTATTTAGTGCCTGCTCAAATTCCTTATGGTTTCTGATCTATTGCCAATGCATTTTTTACCTGTTCCTTGATGGCTATAAGACATACAATTAAAATCCCCTATGCTTTAAGCATTATTTGTATTTATAAGCATATTCAACAACCTGAGTATATATTGTTTCTGAATTTGACTCTGTGAGTTTTTTTTTTATATTAGTATGTATTTCTCTTCTCTTACTTTCTATTTTTTGAAGATGAATCATGGATTTTTTTTTCCAAACGTTGAGAAAAAAAACTCACACAATCAAATTCAGAAATTATACATACTAACGTGAGAAATAACATAACAGCAATTCTGTTAAAGCTAAAAGTTAATATGTGCATCTCTACTGCGTATAGACAATAAGTATGATTTTACAGTTCATGATATTAGTATATATTGTTTCTGAATTTGACTCTGTGAGTTTTTTTTTTTTATATTAGTGTGTATTTCTCTTTTCTTGCTTTCTACTTTTTGAAGATGAATCATGGAGTTTTGATTTGAAAAGTTGAGGAATAAAACTCACACAATCAAATCTAGAAACAATACATAATAACCTGAGAAATAACATAACAGCAATTCTGTTAAAGCTAAAAATTAATATGTGCATCTGTACTGCATATAGACAGTAAGTATGATTTTACAGTTCATGATATTAGTAATTATTGTTTCTGAATTTGACTGTGTGAGTTTTTTTTTTTTAAACATTAGTATGATATCTGTACTGCATATAGACAGTAAGTATGATTTTACAGTTCATGATATTAGTATATATTGTTTCTGAATTTGACTGTGTGAGTTTTTTTTTTTTAACATTACAGTAAGTATGATTTTGTAGCACTTGTTCTACTTGGGTCTCTGGATGGCTGTAGAGACCCTCCACAGTTATTGCAGTCCACAGTTCGGATTGTCAGTAGTATGTTCTTTGTGTGATCGAGAGAGAAATTAGAATAGAAATTTAATCAAAACATTTTCTACTGATGCAGAACCCAAGCCACCCAGTTGATGAAAATATTATTTCAAACAGTGTAAAGCAGAAAATTGGTTCACAGTTTGGCAAAGCAGAAAGTGGTGAAACATCATCTCAAAGTTGGGTTGGAGAAGAATCCCTCCTAAACATCAACACGAAGGAATATTGGGAGTTTCAAAGTTGATGGTGGTAGAAGCCTATTCTTACAGGTCCTCATAATAACAGTAATGAGGCTGCTCTATATTCCATGACATGGGTGAGAAAGCATGAAACTGAATTTCATTTACTTGGAAGTACCATTAATACCCTCACAATAGCTTTTTCTAGAGCTCTGTGCTCCTGCCAGTAGCTCATCCTGTAAAGGATAATATTAAGTTCCATATTATCAGCTTAGTTAAAACTGTAACTTTTAGTGCAATTCTACTTTCCTAGCATATCTTACAAAGACACTGCAATCTATCAAAATTTCAAGCACCATAAAAAGTTTATCAGAGAAATCTTCCTTGTATTAGTTTCCCAGATAAGATATGCATCCCCAATGATATGATTTGTTATATGAATTATGGGCTATCAAACATGGACTTTGACATCCTCCTGAGCAGCTCTAATGAAATGTATGGTCAGGGTGGAAGTTGAAAAAGGAGGAACAATTATATGATAGATTAACTGTATTTCTCACCTTTTACTCTGTAGAATTACCCAATTTGAAGACTGTCTGTCTCCTTCCATTGATGTCATGCAACTTGTCTTGTCCCTTTTGATGGGATGGGAATCTTAGGAAAATTTGATCTTGAAATAAATGTATATATTTCCACCCAGTCTCTTTCAACTTTTAAAGGATAAGTTAAGGTTATCTCTCTTTCAACTTTCAAAAAAAGTTAGGTATGCTCTTATATTAGTCAAAGTGCTACAATCTTCCTATTTTATAATTTTAAATTTGCATTGGTAATTTTCATAAAGGCCAAGTTTTCTGGAAGAGGTGTTTGCTGACTGGCAGTTTTAAATTTCATTCACATTAAAATTTCAAAGTGACTTAGTTTTTTTTTTTTAAGTGTGTTAACTTGACGTTTGAGTAATATTTAAGTGTATAGTTTTGGGTTAATTTTATTGATTTATATTTTATGGGTATGATTTACAAGAATTTATCTGTCTTAAATATGAATGATCTATTTAGCATTCATTGTATATCAAGTTTTAAGATTTTTGGAGATTTCAATATTACTTCAATTCAAATACATTTGATCTGAATTTTGAGAGAAACTTTATAATTAAACTAATTGATTCAATTAATATTGAGATGGATGATCTCCCAAAAATTCTTAATATTTCACCTTTATAAATATCACCTAAATACAATAAATATTAAATAGACTGATCGTAATCATAAGAGATAAATCAATAAAATCAACTAAAAAACTATACAATCAAAATTTAATAAAACATCACATAATATTAAATTGATAGTTAAATTTGTCTGACATAAAACATGCTATTTGTGTGAAATCAAATATTTATATTGTATTAAAAGTGATGTTGAAACCTGTTAATATGTCAAAAGTGTCAATTCATTAAAACGTGAATATAGTGTTTTATGTGTCACTATTTATATAGAATATATGGAAAGCATCAACCCATGAATAATCGAGAACACTACAAAATAGACGTCTGAATTTTTATTAAAAGTAAATAAAAGAATAGAGGCTAAAAGTAGCATTAAATTTTCGTTTGGCAAAAATCTCTGAAATTTTCAGCCACACCTTTTTGGATCAATTTCAATCTTCTTATTAATTGCTCTATTAATGGAGAGTAAATTAAATATTATAAAATTTCAATTATTCAAAGCTTTCACTTTCAATAATTGTAGTATCACATCTTGGAAATCAATCATTTATGTTTTTATAACTCTAATTTAATAAATTAATATATTATTTATAAATAAATTATTATAATCTTAATTCAAATTTATTAGTATATATTATAATTTGTATTTATTGTTATTAATATAAATTATTATTAATACATTTGCTTAGAGTATATTTTTAGATATATTTAATTAAAATTTTAAATTAATAAATAATTAAGATTATTTTTAAATTGTTAACAAGTATATTGAAGTTTGTTAGATTACACACTTTCTAAATCTTCTTATTATCTGATTAATAAATATAAAAAAAAATCTTTTTTGAATTTTAATTAATAAGTTGTTTTATCATCATTATATTAGTGTTTCTCTGCAACACATTGACTATTACAATTAGGCACTCAAGAAATTTTGCAAGCAATACAAGTTTGTCGGTCTAACTATTGTCAAATCCTTAGTGGTAAGATCTTTGTACTAGTTTATTGCACAACTAGTATTCCAATCTACAATTATAGAGAAATTTCACTACATTCGTGAAAATATCTTTTTGCCTCAGTGTTCTTTCTCATTGCTAAGAAAACATCATTTTTTCCTTAGCATTTTATTCTGTTTTGTGAGCTACTAAGCGCTTTGGAAATATTGAGAGGCTTAGAGTAGTGTGCATCATCCAATTTATTGTATTATCCTCAAGATAATGATTTATGGAAATTTAAGGCTTGGAATAAGGAATTTCCAAAGCCAAATCCTTGTTATCATGACACATTGATAGTGTTAGGCCCTCAAGAATTTAAGGCTTGACATAAGAAAGTTCCAAAGGTAAAACCCAAGCATCATGAAACATCAGTAGTGTTAGGACCATAGGTAGTTCACATATCTACCCAAGCAACTATTAATACAATTGCATGCTCATTCCTTACTTAAAATGGAAAAATGGTTTGATAGCCAATGCACAACTTTCTTTGGTGTGTTCAACCACCAATCATTGATCATTTGTTGATTAGTGCAAGCTATGAATATAAAGGCCAATATTCAATGCTAAAGGAGGCCTTCATTAGCACCATTCCCCATGCTTCATTTCCTTATAGATTTTATCATAAAGTCTTATGATAGTGTATAATACACAAAATTGTCTTGGGGATTCAAATGGAAAGGGTAGATTATTTCTATGGGAAAGTAGCAAGAGGCTTTTTTTTCCCACATTACATCATATCTAATGATCAGCACGAAGATTATCATTTCTTAACTATTTTTAGAAGTGATAGTTCCCTCTAACTATTTTTTTAATACAAAACATTAATCTAAGGATGGTTTAAATTTTTCATTAGCTCCCATTTGGCATATGAAAAACTTTCACAACTACCCTAACCATTTGTAATTGTAGAGAGTTGAATTAAGAAAGAATTATTTTGAATTTCAAATTCACAATGACACATGCACATTTTGTACCATTCAAGGCTAATAGCACTCCTCCTAGAGTGCAAATAGGACATGCAACCACTCTTGTACCCAGATCAACAAATAATTGAATCTTAGTGGTTGCATGTGTAGAGTGGGAGGTATTTTAGATTGAGGTCCAAACTAAGTGTCTTATGACACTTTTTGGGACGTCCTGATTTTTGCCTGAAATCGCATATTTTTAGAAAATACAATGATTTAAGAATTTAAAGGTTCCATTTAAATGATTTTAATTAAAGAGGGATTGATCAAACCCCCTTAGATCAAACCCTCTTGGATAGAACCTTGTTAGATTTAAACCATACCTATAATCGAGTCTCCTCTACACCTATCAAAATGTTGATAAAAAACCACTTTTGATTTACCTTTTGGGTGATCAAATGAATTCATCTAAAATTTATGTTTTGTAAGCATGTAGCCTTTATTATAAGCTTCCCAAAAAGTATAATTTTAAATATGTTTAATTTGATTATTATATTTATTTTTTATTTCTTGTGAATGTAGGATTTTCAATGAACATCAAGTTCTTTGTTTCACACATACAAAAAAATAGAAAAATAGAGAAAAAAATTCTAAAAAATACATGTGGATTAGGTATTGATGTCCTTATTCCAAAAAAAAAAGAATAAGTTAATTCAAATGAATACAAAAAAAGTTATGCGGTCCGAAGTACACCTCTGTCCAAATTATAATTACTCTGACTTGGAAAATTAATTAAAAAAATATATGTAACAAAAAACTATGAAAAAATATCCATACACTAGATATTGGTGTGAAAAAATTGTATTTTAAAAATTAGAATTGTATCATGTCTATAAAAAAAGTTGTGGTCTGAAGTAAACATCACTTTTTAAAAATGTTGATTAGTAGAAAAAATAAGTTATTAAAAATTACATAAAATGATTCACAATTTATTTTTTAATTTTTTTAAAAATATATAATTAGAATCTACACAAAATATCTAATAAATAACTAGTTTGACTCGTCTTCAAATTCTTAATGGTTTACTACTATAGGTGTAAGAAAGTGAATATCTGGAGAAAAATCTTGATTTTAATGTCAAATTTGGCAAAAAATTGTAACCCATTATTGTGGGATCACCCAATTGATGCAAGAGCATCCTTGGTTCTTGGCAATCTTGCATCAACCAAAAATATTTTCTTTCAGTTTTTGTTCTTGTTTTGTTCTTGCTCAGTTCATGTTGGTGGATTCATCATATTTGCTCACCAAACCCTGTGGATCTATGTTTACATCGTGGACATGTTCATTTTCCCTATTCCAAGATTTGAGTTTGATTGGATCTTTTTTTGACAAGTTATCGCTTCTGGATTTAGTGGAAATTTCTTGAACCGGAACCAGAATAGTTTCCAGGCCTAACGGCTAGTTTGATCACTCGTGGATCTTTCCCGCAACTTGCAAATCTTGACGGTGTGATTCAAATTGTTCTGAGGAGTGTCCCCGACCTTAATTATAGGTCCACCCTTCATCCTATGCACATGTTCAGGAGAAATTCAAATTTGAGGCTGACTTATTTCATGTGCACGTTACATTTTCTTTCATTAGAGATTGTAATGATCTTTGGCCGACGCGGAAGATTCTAAATCTACGGATATGATATAAAGCTTGTAATAGATCATTAGGATAGCACAAATCAATTAAGTAGATTAATGTGGATTTGAAATGTAATATTTTCACTCGTGTTAAGGAGCATATAAGAATTTTGTATTTTGAGCATGTTGTATCAAGCCTGTGAGCCAAATCTATAAAGCTTAGATGTTGTCGGTCAATTGTAATTGAGATTTTTGTTAATGAGAATGTGTGAGTCTACATTTGCCTCCAATTTTTGTGTTGTTTCCATTGTGTGACTCTTGTTGCATGGTCTGGATTGATCTCTTTGAGGACCCTCCTACCGTGGCTGCACCAGATTGGTATCAGAGCAAGATTTGTTCTGTGAGAGATCGTCAGAGTTTGCGGAGTCCTGTTGAATATTTGTTGTGGGGTGGTGGACTGAGGATCCGACCTGCAACTACAGAGGACTTGTATAAACATGGAAAGAAGAAGAAATGTTAGAGGAAATGGAGCACATGGAAATACGGACCCAAAAATGATGGAGATGTTGAGAGGAATTGCTACCAAATTAGATGCAGTTGAAATGGCCCAGAGGAGAGGTCGACCAGTTGATGATGTGAGTGATGAAGAGGTAGAATTACAGGAAGAAAAGGAAAGAGAAGATCAACCTGGCTTGGATCAGGGAGAAGAAAGGTTCATAAGAGCCTTAACTAGAGCAAATACCAAACCACATTTCAATCCACCAGATTATAGAGGTAAGTTGGATTCGGATGAATTGCTTGATTGGATAACAGAGATGGAGAAGTATTTTGATTTTGAAGGCACCGCTGAAGATAAGAAGGTGAAATTTTCTTGTACAAAGTTGAAAGGGCATGCATCCCTTTGGTGGGAACATTTGCAAACAAATAGGCAAAGAAGAGGAAAGGAGAAGATAAAATCATGGGATCGGATGGTGAATAAGTTAAAAAAAAAAAAATTATTCTTGCAGATTATCAAATCAGTTTGTTTTAGAAGTTTCAGAATTTGAAGCAGAAGGAGTCAAGTGTGATAGAGTATACTGAGGAGTTCTACAAGTTGAATATCAAATCCGGACATTTGGAGGATGAGATGGAGCAAGTAGCCAGATATGTGAATGGATTGAGGTCGTCGATACACAATAAGATCAGTTTAATTAAGTTGTAGAGTGTGGAAGTGGCATATCAATGTGCCCTAAAAGTAGAAGAGAAGTTGAATAAAAGACATGAGTAGAGAGGAAGAGGTGGAAAATTTCAGAGAGGAAGAATTTTTACTGGAGAAGGAAAAGGATCTTTTGTAAATCAGAATAAAGATAAGGAAGTCAGTAAGAATAATAATTTGTATTGTAGAGATGATGGAAACTCTTACCGGAGAGGAGGATATGGTGGTTACCGGAATGAGGGTTATAGAAAAGATGATAGAGGATAGGAGAAAAGAGTATTCAGGGGAACTTGTTTTAAGTGTGGTGGAGAAGGACATAGAGCATTTGAATGTAATCAGGGAGAGACAAGCAGAAAGACTGAGAACAGTAGAAGAACAACTTTTGTTGAGGAAGATCATGTCAGATCATCTAATAAACCGGAAGAGGGAGAAGTGTTGGTGAATAGAAGAGTATTGTGTCAAAGTGAGATGGAGCAGGAACCGTTGCAAAGAAAGAATTTGTTTCGGACCAGATGCAAGGTAGTTGGTAAATTGCAAAGTGATTGTTGACAGTGGAAGCTCCAAGAACCTGGTTTCTGAAGAGATGGTGACAAAATTGAAGCTGGAAAGGTTGAAACACCCGAAGCCCTATTAGATAGCATGGATTCAAGATGAACATAAGATTTTGGTAAGTGAACAATGTTTGGTGAAATTGAATATAGGAAATTACCATGATGAAGTTTTGTGTGATATCATGCATATGGATGTATGCCTTGTTTTGGTGGGAAGGCCCTGGCAGTATGATAGACAGGCTATTCATGATGGAAAGAACACATATACCATTGTTCCTAATGGGATGAAGCAGACTTTGTTGCCATTGGAGGATGGTCCTAAAGTTGAGGTTTGTACGAGTGCTATAATTTGTTTGGTTGATGGAAGGAGATTTCTGGATGGACTGAGACATGAGAACATGTGTTACGCCTTGGTTCCTAAGAAGGCTGGAGACTTGAAGCATGTAGAAGAAAAACCGGAGGAGATAAAGGAGATGCTGACAGAATATGAAGATATCATTTCAGATAATGTATCGATGGATTGCCACCTATGAGGAGTATTAGCCATTGCATGGATCTGATTCCTGGAGCTAGTTTGCCTAATAAAGCAGCACACCGGATGACACCTGCAGAGAATGAAGAGTTGAATAGACAAGTGCAAGAGTTATTAAGGAAGGGTTTGATCAAAGAAAGCTTAAGTCCTTGTGCAGTACCTATTGTGCTAGCACCTAAGAAGGATGGAGAATGGAGGATGTGTATAGATTCTAGAGCCATAAAAAAAATCACGGTGAAGTATAGATTTCCTTTGCCTCGAATGGATGACATTATTGATTGTTTGAGTGGAGCTAGATACTTTACAAAGATAGATTTGAAGAGTGGATATCATCATATCAAAATCAGAGAAGGGGATGAGTGGAAAACAACATTCAAGACAAATGAAGGATTGTATGAGTGGTTGATGATGCCTTTTGGACTAACAAATGCACCGAGTACTTTCATGAGGCTAATGAATGAGGTATTGAAGAAATTATTGGGTAAGTTTGTGATTGTCTATTTGGATGACATCTTGATTTTTTAGTAAGACTAGAGAAGAACATTTGTTGCATATAAGACAAGGTTTGCAGAGATTGAGAGAAGAGAAGTTGTTGATAAACATTAAGAAGTGTAGTTTCATGAAGGAAGAGTTGGTATATCTTGGATTTGTGATATCTGTGGATGGATTGAAAATGGATCCTGAGAAAGTAAGAGAAATTATTGAATGGCCTACACCAGATAGCATTGGAGAGGTAAGATCATTTTATGGATTGGCTAGTTTCTACGGGAAGTTCATTAGGAATTTCAGTTCTATTTGTAGTCCTATGACAGAAACCATGAGAGGGGATAAGAAAGATTTAAGGTGGACATCTGGAGCAAACTAGAGTTTTCAGTTGTTGAAACAAAAGGTGACTGAGCAGCTTGTGTTGGCTTTACCATACTTTAGTAAGATATTTTAGGTAGATTGTGATGCAATTGGAGTAGTGTTAAGTCAAGAAGGAAGACTAGTAGCTTATTTTAGTGAGAAATTGAATGATGCTAGGAGAAGATATTTAGTGTTTGACCAGGAGTTTTATGCCATAGTTCAAGCCTTGAAGAAGTGGAGACATTACTTGTTTCCTAAGGAGTTTGTGTTGTATACGGATCATCGAGCATTGCAATATTTGAATAGTCAAGGTAAGTTGAATCAAAGACACATGAGATGGGTGGAATTCTTGCAAAGTTATACTTTTGTTTTGAAACATAGGAGTGGAAATTCAAATAGAGTTGTTGATGCTTTAAGTAGGAGAAGGAATTTACTGGCAGAGATGAGAATGGAGGTATTAGGCTTTGATGAATTGAAGAACTTGTATGAGGAAGACCTAGATTTTGTAGAACCTTGGAGAGCTTGTAAAGAACCAGTCCTGGAGGATAGGAGTCAATGGTTGGATTATTTCATTCAGGAGAGTATCTTGTTCAAAGGGAATCAGTTGTGTATACCCTATAGTTCAATGAGGGAAAACTTGGTGAAAGAAAAACATAGTGGAGGATTGGCAGGACACTTTGGAATTGATAAGACAGTAGCATTGGTAAGTGAGAATTACTTTTGGCCACATATTCATAAGGATGTTAGGATTTATTTGTGTAGAGTTGCAGAGTTTGTTAAGTTGCAAAAGGGAGTAGTCAAAATGTTGGATTGTATAAGCATTTGATAGTTTCAGAGAGACCTTGGGAGGATATCAACATGGATTTCATGCTTGGTTTACTGAAGACACAAAGAGGTAATGATTCTATATTTGTGGTGGTGGATAGATTTTCTAAAATGGAACATTTCATACCTTGTAAGAAGACAATAGATGCAGTACATGTAGCAGACTTTTTTTTCAAGGAAGTGGTTAGATTGCATGGATTACCTAGGAGTATTGTTTCAGACAAAGATACAAAGTTTGTTGGTTACTTTTGGAGGACACTTTGGAAGAAGTTAAAGACAGATTTAAAGTTCAGTTCTACTTTTCACCCACAAAATGATGGAAAGACAGAGGTAGTAAACAGGATTTTGAGGAATTTGCTGAGATGTTTGGTTGGAGAGAAGACCGGAAGTTGGGATTTAGTCCTTGCACAAGCAAATTTTTCTTACAATAATTCAGTAAACAGGAGTACTGGAAAGACACCTTTTGAGATTGTTACTGGAGTTCATCCTAGAGGTATATCAGAGTTGAGCAACATCAGTATGGAAGATAAAAGGAGTGTAGAAGCAAAGGAATTTGTAGAACATATGAAGAAAGTGCATACTCAAGTGAAGGAGAAATTAGAAGATATGAACCGGAAGTATAAGGAGCGAGCAGATGAAAAGAGGAGACATAAGGAGTTTGAAGTTGGAGATGAAGTGATGGTGTATTTGAGGAAGGAAATATTTCCAGCTGGCGCATACAATAAGCTCAAGATGAGAAAGTTTGGACCCTATAAGGTTTTGAAGAGATTTGATTCAGGAAATGCATATGAAGTGGAGTTACCAGATGGCATGGGTATATCACCTATATTCAACATTGCAGATCTACATCAGTACCATGAAGCAGAATTCAATGAAGACAATAAAGCAAGATTGGAGAATCGGTTTCCTAAACAACAATCAGATGAAATAGAAGAAATTTTGGATATCAAAGATGGGAGGAAAATGCGTGGAAGATAGTCTAATGAATATCTTGTGAAGTGGAAAGGTAGAACAGTGGAGGATTCTTCTTGGGTTTCTCAGGTTGAGGTAGACTGTATTGGTTTTCCTTTATCCCCAGCAAAGTGAGGGACTCAATTTTCAATAACCCTGGATGTCTGATGCAGGAGCATCCTTGGTTCTTGGCAATCTTGCATCAACCAAAAATATTTTCTTTCAGTTTTTGTTCTTTTTTTGTTCTTGCTCAGTTCATGGTTGTGGATTCATCATATTTTCTCACCTGACCCTGTGGATCTATGTTTACATTGTGGACATGTTCATTTTCCTTATTCCAAGATTTGAGCGTGATTGGATCTTTTTCCAGCAAGTTATCGCTTCTGGATTTAGTGGCAGTTTCTTGAACCAGCACCGAAATAGTTTTCAGGCCTAACAACTAGTTTGATCGCTCGTGGATCTTTCCCATAACTTGTGGATCTTGACGATGTTATTCGAATTGTTTCGAGGAGTTTCACTGACCTTATTTATAGGTCCACCCTTCATCCTATGCACCTGTTGAGGAGAAATTCAAATTTGAGGCTGAACTATTTCATGTGCACGTTACATTTTCTTTCATTGGAGATTGTAATGATCTTTGACCGACGCGGAAGATTCTAGATCTACAGATATGATATAAAGCTTGTAAGAGATCATTAGGATAGCATAGGTCAATTAAGTAGATAAATGTGGATTTGATATGTAATATTTTCGCTCGTGTTAAGGAGCATATAAGAATGTTGTATTTTGAGCATATTGTATCAGCCAAATCTATAAAGCTCGGATGTTTTCGACTGATTGTAATTGAGATTTTTGTTAATGAGAATGTTTGAATCTGCATTTTCCTCCAATTTTTGTGTTGCTTCTATTGTGTGACTCTTGTTGCACGGTTCAGATTGTTCTCTTTGAGGACCCTCCTACCATGGTTGCACCACTTGTATCCAGATCAACAAATAATTGAATCTTAGCAGTTGCATGTGCAGAGTGGGAGGTATTTTAAATTGAGGTCCAAGCTAAGTGTCTTATGATTTTTTGAAGAGTTCTCCAACAAATGACGAGGCATTGATGACCATTATCTTGGCATGGATTTTTCAATCTTATAATTTAGAGGTAAATTATGTTTTTTTGTAACAAAGGACCATGTACCATTTTGTAACCATATTTTTTTTATATACATAAACTCTATGACTTGTTATGCCTTGCATAAACGCCCCAACTTTTGCTTGGAAAAATTTGGGGACCCCCTTTTCTTTTTTCTTCTTTTTGTTTTCTTTGTCTCTAGCGGATTCGGATATCATACCAGAACCGAAATAGAAACTTTTCCAAGGTTCATGTTCCTAGTTTCATCCCAGTCCCGGTTCCCCGCTTCACCTTCGGGTATCATTCGGGAGTCGTCCCGTCTCGTCCCCGTCTTGTTCTTCGTCTCGTTTTTGCTTCATCTCGTTTTTCATCATTGCGTTGTTCATTTGTTTTGGTCGTTTCGTTCATCTTGGTCCTCTCCTCACTGTTGTCGTTTGTTCGTTTTCGCCGTTGTCATTTGTTCATTTTTGTCTTCATCGTTTCTTCATTTTTGCCATGTTATTTGTGTCTGCTCTTCATTTCAAAAATTTAAAAAATCAAAAATTACAAAATACAAAAAAATGAGAATAACCCGAAAATTAAAAAATCAAATAATACAAAATCAAATCAAAAAAATTGTAAATTCAAATTTAATAGAAATTTATTTATTTTTAAATTTTAAATTATTTTTAATTTTAAAAGGATTTATAAAGTTAACATTTAAAATTAAATGAATTTAAATTTTTTAAAATAAAGTAATAAAATTTCATCTTTTAAAACTTGAAAATAAATAAGCTTTTTTTATTTTTAAAAAGTTTTTAAAATAAAGAAATTTTTCTCAAATCTTCAGTAAATAAATCTTTTTATTTATTTAAAAAGATTGTAAATTTAAAATCATAAAATAAGATTAAAAATTAAATAAAGTCTTTAAGACCTTTAAAATCTTAAAAAATAAAAATAAAAATAGAGTTCTGCCGGACCTGGACCCAAACAGAACTTTCGGCGGAAATATTTTTTAAAATTTTCAGGTCCAAAGACTATTCCCATCCCACCCCCACATCATTGGTGGAACTAGAACGAACTTTGATTCGGGAAAAAAGAAATGTTTTGGTTTGAAATTGATATGTTCCTGCCCGAAATAGACTCCACTCCCGACCTACTCCCGCTCTGCTTCTGTTGTCGCCGGTGTCATCACTGTTCCACTCCTACACAACATAAAGAGATGTCATCTCATGACGAAATGTGGAGACATAGGCGATGTATGTAAACTCTGGCGAAAGGTTAAAACAAAGAAAAATGCACATGAATCACTTTACGGAATGTCTCAAAGACATTATCTCATCAAACAAAAAAAAAGATTTAGGAATGTGCACAAATTAGATTTGTTGAAAAGGCACGGGAAACTTTCAAGAAAATGCAATAGGTAGATGTAAAGCCAAATTCCACGATCCGCCATCATCCTGCTCTGATCCCGCCAAGCATGTATTGTGTGGAAGTGTAGACATGGCATATGAACTATTTTACAAATAAGCAATGTGGTCTCGAGGAATTCTATGATTTCGGGGAAAGAGATCTCACTTCATAAAACGTCGTTGATTGCAGGATATGCACGAAATGGATCTATTGAAGAGGTCACAGAAACTCCCAAGAATGCGAGTGTGGGGAATGCATGATTACAAGGTGAAGTTAGATTCCTCCCCGACCTGCGCCAGAGATGAGAGATTTGAAATGGCATTTAAAGGCCTAACAGACAAATGAAGAATGTGCAATGTAATGCCCCGTCTTGTAACCTAAAGAATGTTGCATTGACTACGATAGTGTAATAATTTTTTTAAAGTGTAAACATTTACTTTACTAATTGAAAACATTCCCTAAGTAACGCGACGACGCACAACTTGAAAATCCCATAGATGACAATAGTATTTAACATAGCTTGTATTTAATTCACATAAATTTAAGAGCATACATTGAATAACATTTAAATTACATCATTAAAGATATATAGTACAAATAAGATTCTTTCTTACATGGCATTTGAAATATCATTTACAATACTCATTTTCCAAATGGGGTAGGTCAAATAAAAGTATACAATTACATATTACAAAACTTCACCTCGTTAACAATTGAGGAGTGATACATATATAAAGTTTCCACTGATACAAATAAGAAAGTACATTTCTGCTCACGAGCTCTCCATCCAAGAAGTACTCATTGCCACGAACAAGAACTAGGGACCCAACGGTGTAAGGTACACGTTCCACCCAACCATGTGGTACCCGTAGGCCCACCCCCCATGCTAGGAGATAGTAAAAAGGTTCCCTAGACATAACCTACAAACCCTAGACACAAGTAAAACCATAGACAAAACTATACAAGTACAAACTTAACTTATTGGTTACATTGTTTCCAGAACAAAATGATCAAATATACTAAGTTCACAAGGTCACTATTATTATAGGTGGAGTTTCATCACAATGTTGCATAGGTTACCCTGGTGTTTCTTCCTAGGTTCCGGCCCCCAACTTGGGTAACCCTGGTAACCTCTTACAAAACCTGGCCCCTCATGCAATCTGTTGCAGAATCAAATATCTTTTAAAATAACAAGATATCGACTTTGCCATTCTAGGCCTTCTCGACTCATTCTCAAGTCTGTACTAGCCCTTGAGTCCATGAATGAGGCATAATTAATCCAGTTAAATATTTTAGACTACCCAATGTATTGATTTAGTTTTCACTGATTAACTAACTCTACATGAGTTACCCTGGCACCACTTTGTGTGTCGGCCCTCATTAAGAGCCACTCCCCTAATAATAACACAAGGAATCTAATTCCACTAACTAAGGTAGACAAAGTGCACATAAACCCACATCAAATACCAAACATAACACAACGGACATCACAACCTGTTCATAGAACTAGGTGTCTAATAACCAAACAAAATCATGTGCACTACCCTAGTTTATTTGAAATATGAAACCATCATAAAAATTAACTCCCTTTCAAGAAATTACATCTGGAAGACTTGAAATCTCATATAACCCCAATTTGCCCAACAAGAATATAAAACAGCAAATTCGGGCACAATAAGAATCTAATATTAGGATTTACTAAATCCAATCAAATCAATTTCTTTTAGCATGAAAATAAAACAACATGATTATAGTTCTTTTCACAAACAATAAAAAGCAATTGTAACAATTAATCTAATTTTGATTTTCTCAATTTCACATAAAAATAAATACCAAATTTTCTCTTTCAATCTTACTGTTTTAAAAATAGTTGATCTCATGCTTTACATGCATTTTACTTAAAAGAAAATCTTATTTTAATACTAAAACTATTCCCTAAAATTATATAAGTATATATAATTACAGATATATAAATATATATATATACAAATTAATATATACATATATTTATATATATGATATATATATATATACATTTATAATCTAAACCTAAATCTGAATTTCATTCAATAAAAGATTATTGAAGTTTTTAAAGGAAAATACACAGCGAAGTAAGTTTGTAGGGCTATGTAAATATAGCCACGGGCTGCCTTCACAGCCTACCCATACAAGGTAATGACTATGTTAGCAGTCGTGCGCTACCTGTAAGGGCAACGCCGGCTGCCTCCACAGTCGTCGCCCCTTATGGGGCAGCTGTGGGGGTAACCCCTACGGCCCTAATAATAACATATACTTTTTTTTTAAGTTTTCCCTGTTCATTTCACCCGTACAACGATTTTCAAGAAATCATTTATTTATTTCAAATTTTCATAATACAATTTCCTACAATTTTATAAATTCGCATACGGAATTTGATTTATTGAAATTAAAATTTCACAATACAAAAATTCATAAATGTAAATTTGTATATGTATATGTATATACATCGTTTATATGCATATACATATATAAATATATATATATATATATATATATAATTTAATCAACAAATATATTATAACCAGGCAAATAATTTTCACAGAGGTTTTCTACAGGAAATTGAGAAAACTATCAATTTAATACAAAATTTTGTCAAAGATCTTCAATTTCAACAACAATTCAAATTACCAAAATCTTTTCTACAAGTAATGTTTATCAAAGTTCTTCCGAGAGGTTTCTTTTGAATTTTCTATTGTTTAACAAAATATTTTGTGTTACCCTCTGATTTCACTATAAAATCTTGTTTCGTAAAATGCACAGAGAGGTAACAATTTTTTCTACGGAATATTATCAACAAAAATCTACTGAGAAGAACAGAAGCTTCAAACACAATAATTTCCTCAGGCAATCTTTTAATTTCACAAATTAACAAAACTTCTACAAATTCAAATCTTCATACAAGCAATCTTTTCAAATCACAAAACTAAATAAATAAACAGTAAAAAACCTGTAGCTTGAAAATTGATTGTTGAAGAAAAGCTTTGCCTGTTGCGTGCAATCTTCCAAAGCCCTTTCAAATCACCACTTTCTAGAAGAATGCAAATACTGAACAAATATGTACCCGAGAACTTCTTCCAGTAATTTTAAATCAAAACCCAATAAAATCACAATATTTTTCCAACAGTTCTCTGTTCTTTCTCATTTCCCATGAAGTGTTTTCTTGTTTTCCCCAAATCTGGTAATATTTTCTCCGAGAAAATCCTCAACAAGAAATTTGCAATAAATTCAACTAACACACATGGCAATTTCAAGAAAATATCTACTAACCACTCACGGATATTTTCTTCCCACCATTATCAAGAATTTATTTTATTTTAAAGAATTAAAGAATTCAAAAATCAAATTTCTTTTCTTTATTTTTATACATATTTAAAATTCCATTTCCCACAAAAGCATTTAATTTATATTTAATCTATTCTCGCAATAAAAGTAACTTTAATTAATTTATTTATTTATTTAATAAAATAATTTTAATCTCAATGACTAAATTATTTTACCAATAAACTAATTTAATTAATTAAATAAAATATGAAGCTTTTATTTACTTTATTTAAAATTAATTTAAATAAGCATTAAATTAAAAGAACATTAATCTAACATGAAATTCACAAATTAAATCCCTCCATAACAAATAATCAAGACAGACACAGACAAAACAACTAAAAATACTAGACCTAAACTAACGACATATTGTGACTGGGTTTAAGGCTAGACTAGGAAAAAACTTTGTTACTACCTCCCAATCAACATTACCGTTGAGTCTGGACACGCTCAGACCTGTGAAACCAGGTGGAGTCGGTGTCATGTATCTACAATCCTGCAATCAGACAAATAACATACATATATATAATCCATGATTCAAACACACCGTGAGGAGAAGATCACAGAAATCACAGGGCACTCACAAGCGAGTGATGCAACTTCATTCTCCTCACCAATACAATATCACAAAAAACTGACAAGGAAAATAACAATTAATCTACCATAAGCATATATATAGCAATAACATCTAAAGTAACATCTATGCTAACATAAAGCATGTCAGAAATAATTACCGCCATACAATGTATCATCACATCACAAAATAAATCCACCATCGCTCTAATGTCAGTGATGAATACACCAAAACAAAGTACCAGGGTCTATCAAAGTGAAAACATGCTAACAGAAAACATAAGCAAAATGGAGGGGTACTACATGCAAGCACAGACATGGCTCGCAAACCATTTGGCAGTTTGCCTCAAAAAAATATCTCACTTCATGGAATATGCGAATGCGGTGAGACGACAATGCACAAATTGGATTTGTTGAAAAGGAAATCTGAAACTTTCAAGTATATGCGAATTGGCAGGCACAACCCAATTCTACAACCTTTGCTAACACATCCTCCTTGCTGCGCAAAGTGGAAGCAGAGATGGCAAGTGAACTATTTGACAAAATTCCTTAGAGAAATTGTCATATGAAATGTCATGCTTGTCTAATAAAAATGCAGAGATCTATTGAGAAATGTGGCAAAGGTATTGCTAGGAATACACAAAATGAATTTATTGATTTGTCGATGGGATCATTTCAGTAAATGTAATTGGTTGAATTCTCTTCTTCACTAGCGGTAATGGAAGCATGGAGAAGCATTAACGACGCACATGAACTATTTTATAGAACGCCTCAAAGGATATATGCTGTGCATAGACAATAATTTGAACTGTTTCACAGAATGCTTACAAAATGTGCAAGCATAGGCGCGGCTGGTGACTGAATCCCTCAAGGAAGCATGTTTTAAAGAGACATCATCGAATGGAATGAAGTGGTCATAAGATCTTCACAAAAAAAAATTGTTTATTTGACCTTGGATAACCATTAAGGCATGAGGGAAAGCAATTTTTTATTAATTAAATGGTGTAATTGCAATTGCCTTGGTAAATATTACCCAAAATATGAAAGTGTGGATGATTGGATAAATTCCTTCAAGATATTTAACTCTGTTTTTGGCTTTGAAGTCTTATTCTGGAAAAAAAAATGGGAATAATCCATTGTAAGGGTGATTCAATAAGTAATGCAAAACTTCTAGTACTTAAAAATATTGGAGGGATTGCACGAAAGATTATGGCATAATATGCACAAATTGGGTGTCACAGGATTATGAATCAATTAATTTTATTAGTTGATTTGTGTGTATTATGAGATTTATTAATTTTGTCAACTAATTATGTCTTTTGTGGGTTGCAGGTATTGTCCGAGAGTTAGGAAGCAAATGATTTTTGAAGTTTTGAATCTTCTAGAAAATATGGTTTTAATGTTATTTTATTTGCTCAAAAGGGAATTTGATTTGTTATTTCAATTACAGAAATAAGAAGTTTATTCACAACTAATTGAAATAAATTGGATTAATTAATTAATTTTGAAATTAAACATTCATTGGTTGATTTTATTAATTAATTAATGTGTTTGGATGATTTACAGGTGTTTTTGAAGTTTTCAAAAAGATCTTGGAGGTGATTTACAAGACTGACATACAAAGAGGGAAGATTTTCTGAAAGATCTTTGAACTGGTTGTAAACTGAATACTTGGTGGGCTCACTTGAGTTCATTTCTAGAAGAAGATATTTCTCTACATTATGCAAAAAGAAGAACTCGGAGTTGTAATTAAAGGATGCAGTTGTTAGCTGAAGTCAGACTAGAGAGTGGAGTTTCAACTGAAATTAACTAAGGGCAAACAGAAGCTGAAACAGAAATTGATCTTTGTGAAGAATTGTATGCACAAAAAAAAGCTACAACTTTTTGATGTCTAATTTTTGGGAGAAAATTATGGAATTTTGAGCTACAAATTGTCAAATCAAGCCCATTTGAGGGGGTTAGACACTTAGGAAAGTTAGAAGTTTTACAACTTAGCTGATTAGAGTTTTACAGTAGGATAGGTGATGCATTTTTTTTATTTTCTTAGTTTAGATGGAGGTAATTTGAAGACATGGGTTTCTGTACACTGGTGATCTTGCCAGATTTGTAAATGTTGCTTATCTGTTTCATTGACAGTAGAAGCAGCCAGACTTAAACCTACTTTAAGTTATGCTCTGGAATGATGTTTGTTTTATTAATCATTTGATTTGGAAAGCTTCCAAGGAATGGAATTCTATCTTTTCTTTTGTTTGAATGATGATTTGCAATCTGCCATTAATATTTTCACTGTGAATGAATAGTTGTGTATGGATTACAGGTTGATTTATTTTGCAGTTCTAGTTTATAAATTCCTTGGAAAGCAACAGGTCTGGTTAATTAAATGAATCAGCATTCTTCTTTCTTTTGTGTCCCTGGTCTATCTTTTGCTTTTTCTTTATACCCCCTATTAGAGTAGGTTTAAATAAGGATTCGATCTTACAACAATCAAGATGCTCAATATACAGCAGGCCCCTTGAACATTACAATTACATTGACCATTGAGTAATATCAGCACAGTTGAGAACCAACTATCGGGACCTTGGGAGTTAGATTACTATATGTTATCTTTCTTTTTAGGAGAAATAGAATAGAGATATTATGTTTAGATGTTGATGTGTTATTTTGACCATCAACATGACCCTTGTATTTTTTGAATACAAAACATTCTAAGGATGGCTAAAATTTATTTATTAACCCATTTGGCATATAACAAACTTTCATAACTAGCCTAACCATTTGTAATTGTAGAGAGTTGAGTTAGGAAAGAATTGTTTTGAATTTTAAAATATCAATGACACACATGCACATTTAGTACCATTCAAGGCTAATAAACACTCCTCTAGTGCAAATAGGACATGCAACCACTCTTTTACCTAGAAAAACAAATAATTGAATCTTAGTGGTTGCCTGTGCAGAGTGGGAGGTATTTTAAATTGAGGTCAAAGCTAAGTGTCTTATTAATTTTTTAAGAGTGCTCCAACAAATGAAAAGGAATTTATGACCATTATATTGACATGGATTTTTTAATCTTATAATTTAGAGGTAAATTATGTTTTTTTTGTGGGATTTATATAAATAGAGGACCATGTGCCATTTTGTAACATGCCCATTGTTAACTACATAGTAACGTTCCTATGTTTTAACCTCAAGTAAATAAAATATGATGGCAACACTTTAAGCAATAAATTTTTTCTGTTCAAATATAAAGATAGCATGCACATTTGAAATAAATATCTTTCCAAACTTTCCCATTGCAATATATCCAAGTATTACAAATTTCCAATGTAATGATTTCATAGTACATAATTTTCTGATAACATTCCTCTTTTACAATTTTTCCATAGTAATGGTTACAAAATACACACAAGGCTCCTAAGGGCTTACTGTCAATAGATATATGAATGGTCCAGGTGTCCACCATCAAATCTTGGTCGCCTATTGATGAGGAGAAGAATCACTCAAGCGCTCTTCTGCCAACCTTCGACTAATTGTGATCCCTCGCACATCTACCAAACTTGGTAAGATGGCCCCACCCTTCGACGAAGAGATTGGTTTGGTAACCTCATAATAATATTGACCTTCCTTGAGCTTGGTGTTATGTCCTACATATCTAGATTTGTCACACAATGGCTACAACCTACACATATGACATTCCCTGCCTAGTATGTAAACTTGGATCATAGTGAACTGACAGTGTAAATAGTGGCAACTTACACTACTTTGGCCAAAGTATTCATCACCCAGAATTTAGAGTGGACGTCATAAACTTCACCCACCTTCCTAGCTCAATTTGTATTTACCATTCATAACATATGCGTAGGCTATCCCCTTATGCCATGGAGTAACCTTAACCCCAGGAATAACCTATTATCCTCTACATTTATTAAGACACTTCTACTAAGTAAATCAAAGTATTTTTATAACCCAACTTAAATAAGCAACATCTACATAATCTCTAACTTAATATAATATTTAATACTAGTTTAAAAACCCAATCCTTAAGATGGAGTATATACATACACTCAAACAATAGAGAATCCTAGACTAGATTCAACAAGAATCCTTAATATATACTAAAGAAGTCAATAACCATTTCATGATAAAACAACTAAACATATTTCCCAAACAAGGCAACCAAAGACACACAATATTTTCAAAATCAATTAAAGAATAAAAGAGTAGAAATCAGCATGCCTGTTTGTGCAAAGTTCCAATTGATCAAACTGGGTTCCTAGCTCAACCTTCCCAAAATCAGCAAGCAACTCCTAATAATCTCTCTTTCACTCACCAAAAACTTACTCTCAAAAACCTCTCACAAACTCTCAACTCAAAAAATAAACATCAAGATTGCATAATGCATCCCAATTGAGGGAGAAAGCACCTCTATTTATACACAAATGTGAGCAACTATAGGCTAGAAACAAGCTATCAAATATGACACTTCTCAATCCAAAAGGTTCAACTCAACAAGAAGAAGAAAAGGTGGCAGCTAAAATCATTGCACAGTAAACACTTGCACAACCAGATTTCACCATAAAGAATGAATCGCTTATTCTAATGGACAACAAGAGTAGCATTCAAAAATGCAAGGTTATTGTTTCCACAAATCGACTCATTTTGGCTAGCTTCTCATTGGACTATTTCTCATATTTCAATTTTCTTCATATGTTGGAATTTGTATGACAGATTAGACTTCTATATGGTTTGTACTATTCATAGTTTGACGCCACCAAAACATCGTGTGCCCTATTCTTTTGGGAACTACTATTTGGAAAAGACCAAACCAAAGTTTCTTGTACCTTGAGTATTCACTTTTCCTTCAGGTAAATTGACTTAGTCTTGGAATATTTATCTCTAACATTGGTTTTCTTTCATTCCATGCACTTTATTCTAGCGTTGCCCATGTTTTATATTACTCAGCATTTAAATACTTGATACAATGTCTATTGTTATGTGTATCCTTCTAACTTAAGCGCTATTCCTTTTAATTCTACACCATATACTTGTGAATGGTGATCCTAGACCTGCACAAACACAAACAAATAACACAATATTAGTCCATTATGCAAGTTAAAACCATCATTCCCTATAAGATTCATTTGAAGCATGAAAACAAGAAATAAAGTGAAGAACACAAATAAAAAAAGCTATTAAATCCTATTTAAATTCTCAAACTCTCAATCCCATGGGGGAATTGGTGCTATTTTAATGTGGAAAATAGCCGTTTCCCAATTCCTAGTCAAGCTTGATGATGAACTTTGAAGGTTGATGCTCCTTGATAAAATTTATCCATAACCTAGCTATGAAATGATGAAAAACTATGAAAATGGATGAGAATGGATGAAATTTTCTCAAAACATGAAGATAATGATGTTGCATGAAGTTGTGGATCAAAATGCCTAAGATTGTGGATCCCAAATTAGTAAAAGAGCCTTCTATTTATAGAAGAGAAGGATGGAGGAATGAGCAAAAGGGATGAATGTGGGACAAAAGATCAACCAATAGCATAATGCCACTTGTCAACATGTGAGTGGATAGAGGTGGAGCACATTTTGATGAATGTGCACATAAATGTCATTAGGTGGATATTTGAAATTAGAGAAGTGACATGTTGGAGGGAGGAGAAAAGAGAATTAATGCCAGTTGGGTCAAGAAAAAGGACATGTAAGAGGCCTTTAATGCCTTGTTGGATGGACAAGTCCTTTTGGGAGGGAATTTTCAAATTTGAGGAATATTCCAACTTGATCCTCTTTTGAATGAAAATAGGAGATTTAATAAATCAATTAAATTAATTTTCATGTGCAAGTTGCAAAATCTAGAGGATTTGAGTGATTAGTGTTAGGATTAATCATGATTTGATTAACTTAGATGGAGATTAGCTAATTTGACAATTTTACTTAAACTTTTGGATTTATTTAAATCAAAATGAGAGGAATAATGAATATTAGACTTAATTAAATAAAGTTTGATTTATTTAATCAAAGGGGATGGTGTTAGATTTAAATCAAATAAAGATTGATTTCTTTAATTTAAAGGAGGTGACATTAGAACTTAATTAAATAAAATGAATTATTTAATTAAAAGAGAGATATTATGATTTAATCAAATAAAGTTTAATTTATTTAATTAAAAGAGGACATTAGGATTAATTAAACAAAATGATTTATTTAATTAATAGAAGATAGTGATTTAATTAGATAAAATTGATTTATTTAATTAAAAGATGAAGTATGATGAATTTAATCAAATAAAGATTATTCGATTAAATGGTTAGTAAAGGAGATGATTCCAAACGAACTGGTGTTAGTAAATCAGGATCAGGTGCACAGGATCAATTAGTATTTTTTACGTGTCTACAATACTATATGTATATGTTGTGCTTAATACATAGTATATGTTATGCTTTATAAGTTGTGTGCTTAATAAACATTTCAATGCTATTTGAAATCATTAACATATATATGTGTGTGTATATGTATTTATGTATATATATACATATATATATATCTCAACTTATAAGTTTATAAAATGCATTATTCGATATTCGAATACACATACACATATTTTCATATTTTGCATATTGATGCATTCGTATATATACATATACATATATACATTAATATACTCATATGGACATTTCCATTTACATCTATTATATACATCATTGCCTTGATAGTAAAACACATATATTCACAATCCCATTGATTGACATATATACACGAAGTGTATATATATGTCACCTTTTTTTGATCGATATTCCCATGCATATGGGTAATCCATCCATGAGTGTGTGTAGATACGTCTATCTACATATACTCATGCACGTATTTACTCATGTGTATGAGTTTATCGTTGACACATACATATATACATCACATCGATTAAATATAGACACATAAAGAAGAACTCACACATCACAAAGAGACTCAACACTTTTAACCCCCAAAACAAGAACATTCACAAATAAAAACATAACCTCTTCTAATCATACACAAGCAAGACTAAAGGTAACTTACTATTTCCCAAGCTATTAACTTGACTCAACCAAACTAGAAGTGTGTGTGAAAGATCTGTTTAGGTCTTATTAAGGTTACCATACCAAGTTATTCTCCTGAGTGATACTTCCCCTCTCTTCCAGATTCTTGATTCTATTCCTACATCCAACTTAGTACATTGCAACAGTAGTTAGCCAAAAATAATACATTTATTTGCATCATATTTCACAATCAAAATCATTATATAACATCAAATTGAATCAAACATTTAATCATCATTTTTTCAAAACACATAAAGCATTAATACATTCATTTAAAGCATTTCCACCCAACTAGGTAAAAGTAAATAACTAGTAACACAACGGGGTGTAACACATTTGTAACTACATTTTTCTTTTTATTGATGAGTTCTACGACCCTTGTATGTAATTTTATTTCTTAATTTCTTTGTTAATAATCCCTAGAGTAACCTCTATGAATTTTCCCAAAGGCGTATGAATTTTCATTAAATACATTTGTACAAACATATTTTAAAGTATTCAATATAAGGAGTTGTGATTCTTACAATCCTTTCTATTTATGTACATGGATAAATTGTCTGATACATTTTATAATCATGCTTACATGTAGATTATGTTGACTATTATTAAGTGTGTTTAATAGCTCTATGAGGTTGGCAAAGGAATTTTTATTTTGATATATCTCCATTTGGTTTATTTACTTTCTACACTCCTCACTTTTTCTCTATTTTTTTTTGTCTTTGCTAGACTAGACAAGGAGCTAGCATTTCAATACCAAATATTGGCTTGTAGATCAATCCCACATCTATAATACTTTCTATATTCTTATGCCCCACAACGTATAATTTATTGTAAGATATTTTTGATAATCAACAATTTCTTTCTAGTGTGCTTGATGGGATAGTATGTTCTACAATGATTAATATTTTTGGTGAATCTTAGTTTACTTTCTTTTAGAAGTACATATTCATCATTCACCTAGTGACTCTATACAAAAGGGATCTCAATAAAATCAAAGAGAAAATTGTTACCAAAACTATATCAGTCTCAAAAACCCAAGCCCTTTTCAACTATTCTTCTAATTCCTCTAGTTGAGACTCTTGCAAATTAGCACAATGTTATAACTATTTCTAGAAATCAACCTTTTTTCCATGGGACAATGGTACTTCCCTATTGTCATGTGTGTGTGTGTATATATATATATATATAATTTCATTCTAGTTGCTTCCCAAAAGGCTCTACCCTTTTACATAGGGGAAAACTCTACAACATGAATTGTAAATTTGTGTGTTGTCCATGATATTACATAATATGACATATATCTAAGAGTATTAGTAGAATTCTTAAAAAGGAAGGCCTTTGATTGGAATAGGGAATTATGGTCCAATTCTATCACAACATGGGACCAACTAGGAGAAGCTTTGCATGATTTATATTTAGAGAGAAAGGATTAAATATCTCTATGGTCAATATCAATCAAGAGGGATCCAAGGGAAAATTTCACTTATACATTCTAAATCCAGCTCAAAAATACTATGTGTAAATTTAAAATGGTTGTGTCTTTCATATGGGTAAATCAATCCCACTCGTGGAAAAAGCAAGCGAATCAAAGGGCATTTGGGTATTGCAAAAAGATGGGGGGTCAAAAATGTCTAAAAATATTTCAGGAGGTGAATACAAGCTAACACTCTCATGTTAAGTCTTGTTCAAGTTGTAATAACCTTTAGTTTAAATAAATTTCAACCTAAACAAGCTCACATAAAGTACATATGTTGTATTGGCATAAAAGCAGAAAAACATTATAGTTGAGAGTTGCCTTATTTCATTTTATTTTCTTCATAGAGATAAAAATGCAAGTGGAAGAAAGAATAAACATATTTTGATTTGAATCAAATTCATCGCATCATCCTTAACAATTCCTCAATGTGTAAATATGTTTTTTGATAATTATGGTTAAGATAAAAGTCTATTTTCTTGAATTGGTTTTGATTTGTTAAATTTTCATTTCAACCAATCTAAACCATCCTCCACCATAAAAACCTCCATATGATTAAATTAATGAATAAATTTAGGTTGAAAAATATAACCTAAGAAAATCCCTCAAAATTCTCCTACAATTCCTATGCATCCTTCTAAAAAAACAAAAAAAAAATGGGGAAAATTAAAAACTATAAAATAGAGCTTAAAGAGTTGAAAGAAAATTTAAAAAACCACAAGGAAACAAGAACATACTACCAAGATTTTATGTATCATTGGAATATTTGCTATCTCACCTTCATTCCATTATAGGGAAAGAAAACACATGGACAAGCCATAATGAAAATTGTTATCACTTTTTTGTCACAATATTATCTTATGAGAGGATAAAAGGAAAAAAATTACAAAACACAAATTGTGTACATTGTTCACTAATCCAAAAACTAATACACCATTAGAAACTAGCTACATAATTGTTCCAATCCATTGATGCAACAACAAGAAACTAAAGTGTAAACTTTGGGATAGGTGGTGGAT
Organism: Sequoia sempervirens; assembly: GCA_007258455.2. Classification (NCBI taxonomy): domain Eukaryota; kingdom Viridiplantae; phylum Streptophyta; class Pinopsida; order Cupressales; family Cupressaceae; genus Sequoia; species Sequoia sempervirens. The sequence continues at coordinate 90,449,810 of VDFB02058242.1, forward strand.
TTTTGACCAACCACAATGTAATAACCATGAAGTTTCTCAATATTTCTTGTGTAGACTTTATTGTGAGTTCATCCCAAATAATACCCTAAACTATTTTTATATTTATGATTTCTACAAAAAATTCAAATGCTCAATGAAAGACAAAGATGGGGCACATCCTACATAGGACCAACTTGTGAGACCCCTTGGTTAGCCGTCTATTCATCATGTCATAGTCCCTTAAAATTTGAAGGAGAGTGCATATATTTAGACACTACAATATATTAGTTCACTCATACAATCCTTGGTTGAGCATAGCATGCATATATTGTAGAGTGATAAGGTGATCCTTTGAGGCAAGAGGTATGAGTATTACACTTATGGGGTTGTATGTGTTCATGAGCTAGAGTACTCCATGATGAGGCACATAGGAAAGGTTCTTTATGTTGATGAGGCTACTACTAAGGATGGGGAGCATGCTCCACAAACTAAGTAGAAAATTATGACACACAACATGATTCACATCAACATTCTATATTGAAGAGCATAGTTATAGACATTTGATATTGACCCACAAGTAATTTGACATAATTTTTTGTAAATTATTATATTTCTTATTGAGTTTTAGAACCAGCTATATTAATCCATTATGAATTAATATTAACAAAAAAAATATTAATTTTATTACAAAATTTAGATTCAAACAATCCATCCTACATCCTATGTGACTTCATCTCATATTTCTACTATCCTAACAACTCTATAGATGCATTCAAGTAATTAAATAGTAAATATAGTATGTGTCATTTTTTTCTATAACAAATTTGATCTTACAATAACAACTTGATGTTGAGTAAGTGAATATTGGACCTTCAAAATCCATACATGATGGTGGTAGTAATATTATCTCTTGTAAATTTATAACATTAGTTTTAGTATTTTTAATCATATGTGTCTAGTTGATGTTGAGTAAGTGGATATTGGACCTTCAAAATCCATACATGATGGTGGTAGTAATATTATCTCTTGTAAATTTATAACATTAGTTTTAGTATTTTTAATCATATGTGTCTATGTTTATTTATTCCTATCACAAGAGAAGGAAAGAACTACAATCAATGGACTTACCCATCAAGTGGATAATGAGAAGAAAATACAAGTGATTATTTACTTATGTCCCTTTATAAATCATGTTTTATACACTAACATGTGTATATTAATTATTCTCATTAATAGGTCTGAGCCTAGGAGGTTTGATCAACAAAGGTTAGTTGGCAATTATGAGATCGGTTCTTCATCTTCTTGTGACCCAAGAGAGGTTGATTATTCAATGAGACTCCATAGTCTTTATGTATAAATATTTTATTGTATGCCTTCATAGCATGCAAGCATATATTTATATATATATATTTTTTGCATATCATTGTACACCTATGTGGATTTGTAGGCATAGATTTATATTTTAATGATATATTATTTTATGTCTATATGGCTATGTTAAGACATTCATTATATGCCTCTATAGTAGTGTGGGCCTTATAACACTATATGACATTTTCATTATATTGTGTATACCTTCATAGCCTTATCAAGATTAGTTATAAATATTTTGTATGTGTTCATGACTTAAATGGCTTAAATGGTTTGAAAGGTTTGAATAATTATGCTTAATATTACTCATTATTGAGAGTGATCATAAATGGTTTAAATGATTTTAATTCTCACTTTAAACTTAAGATTATTTTTAGGGACGATGAGTGGGAGTGTGTTTTCAAACTTGGGAGGTGAAGTGGGAGAGGTCGATGGGAATGGAGACGATAAAGATGGTCTAGGGGTGGCCTGGGGTCGATGTTGTGCATGGCATTTATGCCTTTTCACTGTGAGATGCTTGAGGCTAGTTTGTTGTGGGAGGCTTGCCTGTCCTGCAGCTTGTGTTTGGCGGATGGAGCTTGCGGTGGTCGTTTTCTCCCTTCTCTGTATTTTTCTCCTTTTGCTTTCATTGTTGGCCCCTCGGTTGCTTTTGAGTGGTGTTTGGACACTTTATCTTTTGGCATGGAACCTTTGTGGGTATGTTGTTGGCCTCTTTGTGGACCTGGCATTGTGGCTTGGATGGGGGGTTCTTCTTTCTGTTGTTGGGTTTCATTTGTTTGGGCCTTGTTCTCTTTGGCTATTGAATCAGGTGGGATGGGAGTTCCACTATTTTTTCTTAGCTTGTCTTTTGTCCCCTACTTATTGCTAAAGATTTTTCATGGTGGGGATTTTTTTCTGTTCCTCTGCCCTAGGTCAATTTTTGGCCTTGGCTTTCTTTCAATTGCTTGGGGTCCTCCTCTTGCTTCTTTGTTGTCCCTTTCTTGTGGGCTCTCTGTCTTTTTGGCACTGTGGTTTGTGCTGGTGGTATCCTCGGCTACATGGTGGCTCTTTTACTGAAGGTGGGATTCATTATGTTGATGTTTCTCTAAATCCCCTTTGGTGGCTAATGTTTTTGTGGTTGATGGGGTCGTTTGGTGGCTCAGTTAAGCCTTCTTGGATTCTCTTTCCTTGGATTTTAACTCTCAGTTTCTGTAGAGGGTTATTTTCCCCCTTTGTTGCTCTTAAGTTCATTCTGTAGGTTGAGGGTTTGTTATTCCCGATGGATGGACTCCTTCAAATGGTGTTGCTTAAGGCCCAGAAGTTTCATCACTCAAGGTTGGTTGATCTTTTCCTTCTTCCGAGCTCCAGTTTGTTGATAGGCCAAAGGATGTCTTGACTTTCCTTTCTGCGGGTGTAGCTGCTTTCTATCAGGTTCTTTAGCTGATGTCTTCTATGGAGGTGGAGGATGCTCCTATTGAGGTGGAGCTCTTTCTTATTGAGGTGGAAAGGGGTGTTGTGGATCGGATGGGAAGTTCTATGTCTTGTGGTAAAGGATCTCTCTTCATCCTCTCCTATAGAGGGGTGCCCTCTCCTATTAAAGTGGAGGTTGGGTTGGTGCTTCTAGTTGATTGGTGTTGCAAGTTGGTTTGTTGCAGCTTGGTTTTTTTGTTTTCTGACTATTTCAGGAGGTTTCTTTTATTTTCTTGGGTTCTAGGTCCCTATTAAAACCTGGTTGTTGAGGGTTTTAGGTTCTCTTCAAAACCTATTTCCTACAGCATGTGTTGTCTTGTTTAGTTCTTAGTGATGTTGTTGTTGGGTTGTTGATGGTATGTGGTTTATCTTTGTTGCAGCATAGTTCTCCTTGATAGGGTTTCGAGTCCCTTCAAAACCGGTGTGTAATGGGTTTCGGGTCCCATCAAAACCTGCTTTTCCTCATCAAAAACTTAAGATTATTTTAATTTTTGATAGAAATATGATTCTTTACTAGCACCTATGATTTAATTCCTTCTCCACATGCCTTAATTGAGGTGCAAAAATAACTTATGTTCCCTTTTACTTGTTGATTTTATCAAATATATTTTTCCCTATCTTTGGAAGTATTTTTACCAAGAAGTCTTAGAATTTTTTTGCCTCTAGTCTAATTCTTTGTTCTATTAATCATATTTTCAACAAAATCCTGAGGGGAAAATAATTGGTTGAAAACGAATAGCTTATCTTTATTCGCGTTTCCAAGTGAAACCATGTCAAGAATGAATTTAGTCTTCAAATGATATCTTTTTGATCTCAAGAGACATCAATGGACCAATTTAGCCTAGAAGAATTGGGATGCCCATGAAATAAAATTATGTCTCTAATATCATCTCTTATCCCACTTAAACATGTCAAGGCACTATTATTTCAATGCCACATGATGAGGGTTACAAGATAGCACTCTCAAGACCATGCATTGAAGCAAACTAACACTTTCTACAACATTATGTTTATTGTCAATGCAAGAAAAATATTAAGGGCTCAGAAAATTTAAAAAAAAAAATTGTATATTGACCCAATACCTAGATGTAACTACAAATAGAATATTCATAGGTGTCACAAATTGCAAGAACATTCCCATAAAAATTTTACATTTTTTTCTTTTAGGACTCTTAAGAGACATCATTAGACCAATGTAGCCTAGAATGATCAAGATGCATGGGCGGAAAAATGATGTATCCATTAGCATGAAATAGGCTATTCTGTTATTTTAGTGTTATCTATTTGATATCACACAATGTTGAATATAAAATATCACTCCTAGCACCCTTAAATTGAACAATCCTATTTTTTTTACAATATTGCATTTATTTCTACCACATGAAACATCACTTAGAGTTGGAGAAATCTAAGAAAAAACTTGTAAATTCACCCAATTCCCAACTATAGGTTCAAACATAATATTCTTAAGTGTCGTCATTTGATACAATAGTTGTCAAAATTTGGCACATTTTTTGTCTTAGGGCTCGTAAGAAACTTTTTTGAACTAATGTAGCCCAAAAGAATTAGGACGAATGGGTTGAAAAATAATTCCTCTAGCAAAATTAAATATCCCACTTGAATGTATTGGTATTATTCATTCAATTCCACATGTAAACTACAAAATATTAGTCTTAGTACCCTTACATTGAACAAAATTAATATTTTCATAACATTTTGTTTTCTACCACCACACAAAAACCATCAAGATTTTGGGGAAACTGAGTGGGAATTTTGTATATCAACCTGATTCTCAACTATAGTTTTAGATAGAACATTTATTGGTTCAACATTTGAGAGAATAGTCACATCAAAGTTTGGCACCCTTTTTGGTCTTAGGGCTCTTAATAGACTTTGTCAAACTAATTTAGTCCAAAAATATTGGCATACATGGGTAATGAAATAATGCCTCCAATAGTATTAAATATCCCACCTTGACATGTTGACACTATCCATTCAATCCCATGAGGTGTAGAATACAAAATATCTCTCTTGACACCCCTACACTAAAGCAACTAATTTTTTTTGCAACATTGTGTTTGTTTCCATTACAAGAAAACCATCAATATTTGGGAAAAAATAAGAAGATTTTTTATATTGACCCACATCCAATTGTATGTATTGATGAAACATCTATAGGTGATACAAATTCAAAGAACAGTTGCATCAAATTTTGACATTATTTGGGTCTCAAGGCTCTTAAGAGACTTTGTTAGAATGATGTAGATTAGAAGGCTTGGGATGCATGGGCAATGAATAACACCTCCAATATCATTAACCAACCTACTAAAAAATTCATAAATTCTATTTGGTTCCATGAGATGTGGAACAAAAAATGTCACTCTTAGCACTTGTACACTAAATAAATCATGTTTTTTGTAACATTATGTTTCTACCCCTACAAGAAAACCATTAAGAGTTAGGTAAATTCAAAAATTATTTTTTATATTGATCCAATGATCAACCATAGGTTTAGATATAACATTCATAGGTTTCATTGTTTTAGATAACATTCACATTAAATTTTGACACTTTTTTCATCTTAAGTCTCTTAAGAGACTTTATTAGATTGTTGTAGCTCAAAAGGATTAGTATGTATGGGTATAAAAATGACACCTTTGGTAGCATCAACTACACTACTAAACATGTTGGAACTATTCATTTAGTGTCATGAGGTGTGGTATGTAAAATATCACTCTTATCACCCTTACACTAAACAAAATTCAATTTTACAATATTTTATTTGCTACCACCACAAGAGAACTATCAAGGATTGGGGAAGTTGAGAGAAGTTCTTTTAGGTTGACCCAATTCTCAACTATATGTTTGAATGAAACATTCATAAGTTTCAAAGTTTGAAAGAATAGTCAAATGAAAGTTTGGAACATTTTTATTTCAAGTCTCTCAAGAGACTTGATCAGATCAATGTAGCCAAGAAGGATCAGGATGCATGGGTAGTGAAATTATGCATCTAATAGAATTAACTGGCCCACTTGGATGTGTTGGCATTTTATGTTTCATTCCATAGGGTGAAAAATGAAAAGTAGATTGTAATCGCCCTTACACTAAATAAAATTGATGTTTTTTGCAACATTGTGTTTGTAATCCTTGCAAGAAAACTATAAGTATTTGGGGAAACCATGAGAGTGTTTTTTATAATTATCCAATGTCCAACTATAGGTTTAGATGGAACAATCTTGGTTACACAATTTGAGAGAATAGTCACTTCAAAATTTGATACTTTTTTGTTTCAAGGCTCTTAAGAGACATTGTCAGACTAGTGTAGCATGGAAGGATTAAGATATATGGGTAATGAAATTATACCTCTAGTATTATTAACCATCCCACCCAAACATGTTGGTGTTGTCCATTTGGTGTCATAAGGTGCAAAACATAAAATATCCCTTTTAGCACCATTACACTAAACAAAACTAATATTTTTGCAACATTGTGTTTACTACCACCACTCTCTCACCTTATCTCTTCCTCTATCCTTTTTCTCTCCTTCCCATTTCTTTCTTCCTCTATCTTCCTCTAAATATGTCTCTCTTTCTACATTCCTCTATATATCTATATATTTTATCTCTCCTCTCTTCCTCTCCCTATCTCTCCCCTCTCTCTAGAGAAATTAAGAGAGGGAGAGGGAGAGGGAGAGGGAGAAATATAAATAGAGAGAGGGAGGAGGAGAAATAGAGATAGGTAGGACAAAGGGAGAAAGATAGGGGAGAAGGATATATAGAGAGAAAAGGCTAATGAAGGATAATGAGATATAGATAGCTAGAGAGAGGGGGAGAAAAGGAGATATCAAGGGAGAGCGGAATAAAGGGAGATATTGATAGGGAGAGAGAGAGAGATAAAGATAGTTATAAATAGTAGAGGGAGAGAAAGATAACTATGAACTTCTCTTTGCTTCTAGAATATTAAATTATCTACTAATGGCACCACCCATGTGAAGATGGAATATTATTTGGCACCACTAATCCACATTAATTAAATTATTAGCAATAAATTAAAAAAAAAATTGACTCAAAGCACAAAAATTAATAATGAACAACAATATAATTCAAACCATAAAGTGTCTATGACATTGTAAAAATTCAATCAAATGAAATATGTAGATCCACTCAACACTTTATGGTATCAAGATTTTATTGGGTCAAACTCACAAACTTTTTACAATTTCATATTCTATTATCTACCATTGTATTTAATATATTGAATGTTTGATTCAAGAACAAGGTTAGAATAATGAATTTTTTTGTGTCAAATTCCTCAAAAACCACACATTGGACTTCTTCATTCGTGCCTTCTAAGCCATATTCTAGTAACAACCATAGATATTGTAGGATACTCAATGTATTATCCATCTATGATAAGGATTGTTAATTTATTTTATGTCTTAATGGCATAAATAATAATCAATTCCTTCTTCATTATCTTCATTTATGATAACTATATAAACATGAGCTAAATTAAATTGTACAAATAAGTTAATCTCAATAAATACTACAAAAATACTATGGAATGAGTTAAAATAATAGTTTTAACTCAATAATGCTTAGTTGCACTAGATTTGATTATGATCAAAGTCAAGGTCGAAAACACCCTTCATAAACCCAACCTTTTGACTCACACTCATTCCAACAAAAAATCGTACATGAAGAACAAATAAATGTCATCTACCATGTATAAATATTTTATAAACCTGCATTTGAGATTCTAAGGAGTGAACTTAATCCTATTACTATAAAATAATACATATTTTACATTCTTAGTTTATTCTACAAAGAAAAACATATATGAACTTTATATTACTTTCATTATCTAGACCCATTGTTGATTTACATCATTTGACAATGGATGGTAAATCTATGAATTCCACACCATATTTTTGTTTCAAATATTCTTGTTCTAAGACTCTTTTAACACATACTCCACCATTATTCTCATTTTTTCCATGTCCAACCTTAGTGGAATCCTAAATATTTTAAAATGGCTCATCCTATGCATCCTACTCAACTAGTAGAACATCTATGAGTTCTTGAATTTTGATGTATATTTATTTGATCATATAATGTGTTGACCAAATACAATTTTATGTTACTCAAATTACCATAGAACATATCAAATAAACCTTACATAAACTTTATATAATTTCACGATTCTCACTAATATATAAATAATATTCCCGACTTATTCCATGCTATTAGGTGCATGAATGAATTCTATATGCACAAATATAGTAATCTAAATAGAGTTATAGTGCTACAATTTATTTTTATTTTATATTTCTAGTGTATAGTTATCCACAAAATCTACAATTGGCATGATGGTACTAAGAGGAAATGTGTCCTTGCATAACTTTAATTTCTCATCTAACCATAGGAGCTAAGATATAGCTCATAGAACATGTTTGATTCACTCAAGGACTCAAGCCTCCAGGATCATCTGCAAAAACCAACAACAACCTTCCACAAGAGGGAAAAGCAAGAACATGAAATTCCAACAATGGATGCAAGATGTGACCAATATGCAATACTCAAGATTGCACTGATATATTGGCACAACACTCAACTGAGCTTTGGATTGATGAAATGTATATATGAAGCCTTGCTTATATAGGCAAGGAGTGAGATAGGATTAGAAAATATCATGAAAAGTGTCTTAATCCTATCACATGAGACAACTAAGTCCTAACAACCTAGGACACTCATTAAATTCTCAATGCAAATATTAAATGCATGAGAGAATTATTAAATGCCTAGATAACTAAAAGTAAATAATGAGACATGGCCCCATTGTAACTAACTTCCAAAAATGACAACTAGGAAACTTAACTCCTAAGTAAACATTTAATAATGTGAATAGGTCCTCACTAATAACTAGTTAGGAAATAACCCATTCACACCAACATCCACCATAAGTGCAACTTAGGTAGTAGATTATTATACAAAGATACAAGGATGGGTCTCAGCTACTAGGCCATGTTAGGTACCCATGTACAAATGCAAATGAAATCTCTCAAAAATGGAGAAAAGGACAAAACCCAGTGGGACAAAAATCCTCCCCAAAAGAGATGAAATACAAAAATGCTCTCCATCAAAAATGAGAGGAAAAAACCTCATTTGAGGAAAAAAATTCCCTATAAGAGAGACAAAGAAGAAGAGACCATTTAGTGACCCCTTAATGAAATGATCCATCACAAATCCAATCAATCTCCATCCACACAGAGGATGATAATAGAGACCATATACCCCCCACATAATGAGATTGTTACTTGTTTTTGCTACTAGACCAAACAGGTAGTGTTGTTTATATTTTTAAAAGTGAAAAGAGGGTACATTTTAAATATGATATGTCACATTCATGTGTATAAAAAAAATCAAAAGATTACAATACTACATTTCATTATGCAAATGCAAATAACATAGAAGAGAATGCACAATCTTTTCAAAATTGTAGTCTTTATTGATAATATTAAAATAGGATGTCCCACACAAGTTGTGGAACTGACTCTTTTAATGCAAATAAAAGAAAAACTATTCATTTGCAGATAGGAAAAAAAAGAAATACACATATAAAGATAGGGGACCTGTCATTACCTAAATGACGAATCCCAATTATTTGTCTTGCATCAGTTTTAGTCCTTCACATTTGTCTAGTCTCTAGTTGTTGCTCCTTGTTGCTCTTAAGATTCCTACATGAGTGAGATGAGGTTTGGTTAGAGCAATGAAGGATCACCAATCTATATATCTGCAAACATCTAAAAACATATAGCTTGACCTTCATCTGCATTAAAACAACTTGCATACCACAGATGTCCAGGAAAACAAAGGAATCAACATAAACATCGATCATATGCTCTATTTTTATCTAATATTTATACTTCTTGTGCAGGTATAGGTGAAATCATTGTCGCTTTTTGTTTCATCTGATTACAGCATGTGGGGTAAAATGTGGCTCCCACAAGGGTTGATCCTAGCATGTTGCCCTATGTTTTGAAGAGGGATGAAAGTGTAAAAGAATCACACTTATCAATTTGAAGCAAATATCTCATCACCTATGAAAGTGAGTTTTCCTCACTATCATAAGTGACTGGATATTTTTCCATTTGGAACACAATAAGAAAAAGTAAAATCACCATGAGTATTGGAAACAGTGATATAGCATGGGAAAATATTTTTTGTGTGAGAACAATGAATCATTTTGAGGAGCTACCATAACAATGTCAAATTTGCAAGAATGATAGGATCAAGTAATGTGACATGCCTATAAGCCTCCCATGTGGTAGTATGAAGACATCTAGCATAAGAAAATTTTGATGTTGATAGTCTTGTGCTTAAAATACAACTTTAGAATTCAAAAAATGCAAAAGGTAAGGAGATAATGAAATCACATGTATTGGGGGAAGTCGGCTATCAAATAACAGTCCTATAAAATCTTGAAAGTAGCAACCAAGTTAATCATAGACCAGGTAACAGTGAAGAAAAGTGATTGTGGTTGTTGTTCTTGCAAAATTTTCTCCACCTTGCTCTTGAAGAGTATCAAATGTGGACAACATTATCAAAACCCTATGATAGAGTTTATGAGACGGTAAAGTCTTGACATGATGATGCAAAAGATGTGTGACAGTTGGAGAAGGTTGGAGATTGAAAATTTATTGTTTATGGTAGTAAGGGTAGACAGGAAGATATAGGATAGTGGTCTTGGTGAATAAAAACAGAGTTGTAACTATGTATGATAGAGATAAGACACAATCATCAATATGACATGACAGTGAGGTAGGTTGAAGGCAGTCAATTTTTTGAGGTAAGGACCTACTGGATGGTTTTAAATAAGAAGATCCACATGATAATTTTCAGTCATGTATGGCAGTGAATTAAAGGACAGCACAGTGGTTGGGCTAGTCAAAAGGGTATCAGGGAAACTCCATCTAGCAGCAGAAGCTTATGGTTTATCTAGAATTTATTTTCTTGAAGCTTTTACAATGCTAACATGGTCAATCAAATTCCAAAGAAGAGGCTTTGATAATTGCATTAGAAGGCTATAAAGGCAGTCATTATAACTGGGTGTAGGCAATGGTATGTGAGACTTAAAGATTGTGAAATCTATGACAATAAGACATCATAGCTAGAATGTCCAATGGTAACATAAATGACACAAGGACATTATTCTAAACATGAGAAGGATAGTCTTGATAATTATATGGATAGTCTTAGAGATTATTGACAATGATATATTTATTACAAGTCATGAGTAAAGGATTGTCCAAGAGGACTGTCAATACATCATGAAACATAGGGATCAGTCTAATAGAGATTTCTTTGCTCTTGGAGATCAGTATGACCTTTTACATGATAGTATGTAACCTGTTCCTCTTGCAACTAATGAAAATCATTAAAGAAATTGCTTGATTCTGATATAGTGAAGATAAGATGACAGTGTCTAGCAAAGAGCAATGGCACTGCCATTAAATGAAAAGAATTTCTAAGGTATGAGGATCACAGTGAGGCTTAGAGTATGACTTGAGAGCATAGTGAGCATGTGCATAGAGGAGGCAGTTTAGAGCTCAAGCTAGGGTAGTTTAGACATGCAAATAAGAAGTGCCAGTTTACAAGAAAGGTCGAAATATTAATCATTCAAACATGATAGTCACCCAAAAGCATGCAGATCTAATGATATTAAAAAAAATGCAAATCATCAACAAAGAATGAATTTCCAGTGATGGAAAATAAAACCCTTGTCATTATAATGCAGACCCAAAATGATATGAGCATGGAGAAAATTGGCCACTAGGGCCTTTAATGCCTGCAACAGTATATAAAGTTGTGGCCATGTAGAACAAAGAGCTCTTTTATTTGTAAATTCCAAGTGAATAATGCAAGCGTGGGTAAATATACAGAAGTTCTATATGCATTTCATAAAGAGACCGAGCATAAAGGAAATAAATAAACATATTCACCATTTTCACATAACAAGAGCTCGAATGGAGCAGATTATTTACAAAAAATGCAAAAAAGAATGAACCTAAATGACAGAAAGTGCTTTCAAAAGCTTACCTAGAGATTTTCTTTAACATTTTACTAGAAAATTTGTTGAAAAAAGATCACTGTGTGTTCAAATCTGCTATGGATGAGCTCTAGAATGACCTTGTGGTGGTGCTTCCAGTGTCCAGAAAGCTCAAGTGAAAGTGAGATGCATTTCACAATGTTTGGTTGTTGGTTTGTTTTAGGGTTTTCAACCCTAAACATGCCAACAAGTGACTAAGGCATTTTTCCTTTCCATTCTATTTGTTTTCAATTAAATTAGTATACTATATTGTGGCCCTTTTTGTGCCTTAGGAGTTTTGCAAACACAATAATTTCCCTCTATGTTACAAATGTTAAGTCTCTATGACTTTTTTTTGCATTGACTTCCATGTGGTTGAGTCATGGCCTCTTGATTTTGCATCTGTTTTGAAAAATGTAAAACATTTACTTAAGTGGTTAAATTATAAACCACTTAATTTATGTTATTTTAAATGGAAAATAAGGTGGATTGTGCCTTCAAGTTTCGGTTGAAAGAGGATATAGTTGAAATCATCTTAGGAAGTTGGAGGAGGTTTTCCAACATCTACCAAGGATATAGGCATGGTTGACTCAGTTTTGGAGCACTTGGAGGATATCTAGGCATCATTTTCTTGTGCCTTTATGATTGACTTGGTCAAGTTTGACCTTTTCTGCACTTTGGAGCCTTTTTTGAGAAGATCTAGTTGCTAAATTTTAGGCTTTTTGGAGGCATCCAACCCAACTCTGTTTCTAGATCCTTTTTTGGTGGGTTTTGGGTGGGAGTTGTGAGATATAGTCACTTAGTAGACTCTTTTGTACTTAGTTCTTCTTTATGCAATTTTTGGACTTAGTGAATTTTCAGTCCTTAGTCAGATTTTGGCATATTTTTGTAACTCACATTTTGGACATGAATAATAAAGGAGACCTTGAATATCAATGATTTTGGAGTTTTTCCTTCCCTTTCCTTGCTTCATTGTCTACATTCAAATGATTTGATCAAGTTATTTGTGAAGTATTATTATTTCCTTATAGCTTTGTCTCATGTTCAGTACCTTTATGCAAGAGTTTGTTTATGCAGGTCATAATTTGTGTCAATTTTTTGTGAATGGCTTATAGTTGTGAAGTCACCTTCCTTCTAGAAGTCTGAGCATTAGTACCTCGTTATGAAATACTTATGAAAATACATACAAGAATAAGTTGTGCAAGTTTATTTTCAGTCATTTTAAGCAAGTGTTGAATATCTAAGTTTATGTCCAAGTTCGGTTTGGTGTATCACCTCTTTAGTCTTTTTGTTCATTTTCAATTTCTCAGTTATGCATATTTCTCTTCCTTTTTCCTTGTCAATCAGTAGAATAGTGAAGTAATTTAGGTGATAACTAGCTAGGATCCAACCTTATCTGGAGATTCACTCCAAATTCTAGGTGACCCACAGCCTAGGAGTGATTCCATGTTTCTCTAAAGTACTAAGTTATGCAACTTAGCTAGGGTGCAACATTAAGAGATAACAGTTTTAGCATGCCCAATGGGACAAAGAACTGATTTTCAGTCTCTTTTGTACTAAACATTGATGTTGTTTTGTGTATACAACAGTAGTTTCTGCCTTTAGAGGCAATTTTTCAACACACCTAAACTCTGGAAGGATATCTGTATTGGTCTCAAGCAGACAAGTGTTGGTATGTTTCAACATTATTAAAAGAAAGTATGATTTTTTCTGATTTTGAAGCTTCTTGAATGGAAGAGCATATATTCATTTTATGGAAACATGGCCTTTCATCCTCCATTCCATAAAATCCTGCATATGTGTCCTCTTACCAGCCATACCAAGCAGAATATACTATTGGTTTTGTCCTCAATAACCCACCAATAGAAGGTAATCAGCATTCTCAGCGCTTTCACCACCTACCCACCCCTATTCAGGATTCTTGGCAGCCTATCCATGCTTATAGCCAGTCTCAAGAGGGCTATTTAATGCCAAACCAGCGTGGTGGTTTTAATAATCAGCCCCAAAATGTTGACAATATGGGGATTATAATATCGAAAACATATTGCTAGATTTCCATAGGAATTTGGATGATATCAAAAGGTAGCAAGAGTTTGATATGTAGTAGGAAGAGCTTTCTTATCAAGCTTATATTCATTAGCAGGAGGTGGAGGCACAAAGGTATGAAACCCAGTCAGCCCCTAGCATTCCTAGTTTCAGTTCAATTTTTCCTGTTGATCATCTCACCTAATGAGTCGCCTTGTCTTATTGACAAGGATGCAATTTTAGAATAGCAAGAGGACATCAAAAAATCTAAGGATTTGTTGGTTGATGATAATCAGTATGACAATGGAGCCTTGGATCATAAAGAGGAGCATAAATTTGAACCTGACACCGTTTTCCAAGGTATGACTTTTGATATCTTCGAGCATGTTATGCATGAAAAAGCTAATGTTGAGCTTTATGAAGAAATGTGCACAAGAATAATTGAACAATTTTTTTCAAAGCTGGATAACAAGGAATCAGACCTGTTAGAGGTTGACAATCATGATGAGAGAGAACAGCAGGTTCACAAGCTTGAACAAGTGTTGAAGCAACAAGAGGAATATGGTCCTGATAGAGAGGAGTTCTTTCTCTCAAGTCAAGAAACTTCTTATGAACCTAATTTGCAGGGTTTTAGCTGGTTGGAGGATCTTCCTTTCTGCTATATAGCAAAGCTTGAAGCTGATTTATTAGTTGAAAGTTTGTTTCAAGAGGCTACTTCATTGTTTGAAAATTTTCCTTCATTCATTGAAAACGAAAAGCCTAAGTTGGAGTGTCCTTCCTTGGAAGATAATGATGAGTTTGAACTTGATTTAGTTGTCCCTGAGAACCTTCCACAAGTTGATAGCTTTGATGAGTTGTTAACCACCCTAGTGGAAGAATATTGTCCATTGACCATGGAGGAGGAATCAACATGGCAAGTTATTATGCAAGGTGAAGGTAATTTTGTTGTTTCTAATCATTCAAATTGCCTTCTCTCTAGTTCAAACTTGGCCATGAAGCAGGACAGCCATGAAAAATAGGAAGAAAGAGAAAAAACCAACAACGGAAGTTCAAGATTCATTCATTCTAGGGGTTGTCCAATCAGATATTTAGACAGTTTGGAGACCATTGAAGTACCAAAGGTCATGCTTGCACCCAAGCATGAGGATGCAATCAAAGAAAAAGCTTATTTTGGAGTTGCAACTGAAAGTGATCAAATTTAGCTCACTTGTTCAGTTCAAGACAGCATTAGGCATGATCAAAATCAAGGTGTAAGTGATTTTATTTGCATCTTTCATGAAACATTGCAACAGTCTATTAAATATCTGCATGTGTTTCATGTTCTTTCAGCAATGCATGACCATGTAATGCATCAGTTGTTGATTAGAAGGGGTGTTATTTTGCAAAGCCAGTCAATGGTTTTGTTTGACCATCTTCTTTATTGGTTGGAGTAGGTTAGAATAGGTTTCTAGATGCAATTTTCATTTCCCCTAATTGTTGTTCAACCCAGTTAAGTAGTTTTCTTTCTGAAGTTTTGGTGTTTGATAAGTTTTCAAGGTTTCATGCACTGATCTAGTCAGTTGCAATATTGTTCAATACTATTTTCAAGTTGTATCAGCTTTTACGTGACTCAGTGCCCAATGGATAATATTCAAGCAACTGGTCAGGATGTTTAGTAGGCAAACATATAGCAGATTTCACCAAAAATGTTACATGTTTTTGCTACTAGCCCAAACAGGTAGTGTTTATATTTTTAAAAGTGAAAAGAGGGTACATTTTAAATCTGCTATGTCACATTCATGTGCATAAACAAAATCAGAGGAATACAATACCACATTTCATTATGCAAATGCATATAACATAGAAGAGAATGCACAATATTTTCAAAATTGTAGTCTTTATTTATAATATAAAAATAGGATGTCCCACACAATCCGTGGAAATAACTATTTTAATGTAAATAAAAGAAAAACTATACATTTGTAGATAGGAAAAATAATAATTGCACATATAAAGATAGGGGACCCGTCATTGCCTGAATGATGAATCCCAATTGTCTGTCTTGGATCAGTTTCAGTCCTTCACATTTATCCAGTCTCCAATTGTTTCTCCTTGCTGCTCCTAGGATTCCTGCATGAGTGAGATGAGGTTTGGTTAGAACAATGAAGATCACCAATATATATCTACAAACATCTAAAAACATATAGCTTGAACTCCATCTGCATTAAAACAGCTTGCATACCACATATGTCCAAGAAAACAAAGAAATTAACATAAACATCCATCATATGCTCTGTTTTTATCAAATATGTTTGCTTCTTGTGTAGGTATAGGTGAAATCATTGTTGCTTTTTGTTTCATTTGATTACAACATGTGGGGTAATATGTGGCTCCCACAAGGGTTGAGCCCAGCATGCTGCCCTCTATTTTGAAGAGGGATGAAAGTGTAAAAGAATCACACTTATCAATTTGAAGCAAATATCTCATCACCTATGAAAGTGAGTTTTCCTCACTGTCATAAGTGACTAGATATTTGTCCATTTGGAACACAATAAGAAAAAGTAAAATCACCATGAGTATTGGAAGCAGTGATATAGCATGGGACAGTCTTTGTTGTGTGAGAACAATGAATCATTTTGAGGAGCTACCATAACAATGTCAAATTTGCAAGAATGATAGGATCAAGTAATGTGACAAGCCTGTAAGCCTCCCATGTGGTGGTATGAAGACATCTAGCATAAGAACATTTTGATGTTGACAGTCTTGTGCTTAAAAGATAGTTTCAGACATCAAAAAATGAAAAAGGTAAGGAGACAATGAAATCACATGTATTGGGGGAAGTCAGCTATCAAATAACAGTCCTATAAAATATTGAAAGTAGCAACCAAGTTAATCATACACCAAGTAACAATAAAGGAAAGTGATTGTGGTTGCTATTCTTGCAAATTTTTCTCCACCTTTCTCTTGAAGATTATCAAACGTGGACAACATTATCAAAACCCTATGATAGAGTTTATGAGAGGGTAAAATCTTGACATGATGATGCAAAAGATGTGTGATAGTTGGAGAAGGTTGGAGATTGAAAACTTATTGTTTATGGCAGTAAGGGAAGTTAGGAAGATATAGGATAGTGGGCTTGGTGAATAAAAATTGAGTTGTAACTATGTATTAATGAGAGAAGACACAATCATCAATATGACATGATAGGAGGTAGGTTGAAGGTAGTCAAATCTTCAAGGTAAGGACTTACTGGATGGTGTTAAATAAGAAGATCCACATGATAATTTTTAGTCATGTATGGCAGTGAATTAAAGGACAACACAGTGGTTGGGGTAGTCAAAAGAGTATTAGGGAAACTCCATCTAGTAGTAGAAGCTTATGGCTTATCTTGAATTTTTTTTCTTGAAGCTTTTACAGTGCTAACATGGTCAATCAAATTCCAAAGAAGAGGCTTTGATAATTGCATTAGAAGGCTATAAAGGCAGTCATTATAACTGGGTGTAGGCAATGGTATGTGAGACTTAAAGATTGTGAAGTTTATGACAATAAGACATCATAGCTAGAATGTCCAATGGTAACATAAATGACACAAGGGTAGTCTTCTAAACATGAGAACGATAATCTTTATGATTATATGGACAGTCTTATAGATGATTGAAAATGATATATTTATTACAAGTCATGAGTAAAGGACTATCCAAGAGGACTGTCAATACATCATGAAATGTAGGGATTAGTATAATAGAGATTTCTTTGCTCTTGGAGATCAGTATGACCTTTTACATGATAGTATGTAACCTATTCCTCTTGGAACTAATGAAAATCATTAAAGAAATTGCTTGATTCTGATATAGTGAAGATAAGATGACAGTGTCCAGCAAAGAACAATGGCACTACCATTAAATGAACAAAATTTCTGAGGTATGAGGATCACAGTGAGGCTTAGAGTATGACTTGAGAGCATAGTGATCATGTGCATAGAGGAGGCATTCTAGAGCTCAAGATAGGGTAGTTTATATATGCATATAAGAAGTGTCAGTTTGCAAGAAGGGGGGAAATATTAATCATTCAAACATGACAGTCACACAAAAGCTTGTAGATTCAGTGATATTAAAAAAAGTGCAGATCATCAACAAAGAATGAAGTTCCAATGATGGAAAATAAAACCCTTGTCATTATAATGCAAACCCAGAATGCTATGAGCATAGAGAAACTCAGCTACGAGGGCCTTTAATGCCTGCAACAGTATATAAATTTGTGGCCATGGAGAATAGACAGCTCTTTTATTTGTAAATTCCAAGTGAATAATGCAAGTCTGGGTAAATATACAGAAGTTCTATATGCATTTCATACAGAGACTGAGCATAAAGGAAATATACAAACATATTCACCATTTTCACATAACAAGAGCTCAAATGGAGCAGATTATTTACAGAAAATGCAAAAAAGAATGAAATTAAATGACAGAAAGTGCTTTCAAAAGCTTACCTAGAGCTTTTCTTTAACATTTTTCCAAAAAAAATGTTGAAAAAAGATCACTGTGTGTTCAAATCTGCTATGGATGAGCTCTAGAATGACCATGTGGCAGCACTTCCAGTGTCCAGAAAGCTCGAGTGAAATTGAAATGCATTTCACAATGTTTGGTTGTTGTTTTGTTTTAGGGTTTTCAACCCTAAACATGTTGACAAGTGACTAAGGTATTTTTCCTTTTTATTCTATTTGTTTGCAATTAAACTAATATACTATACCGTGGCCTTTTATGTGCCTTAGGAGTTTTGCAAACACAATAATTTCCCTCTATGTTACAAATTTTAAGTCTTTATTGTTAGGGTTAGAAGACAGATATCTAACAATTAAATGCAGATTTAATTAATAAACGGAGAAACTAAAACACACATAGAAGAAATTATAACACAGAGAATTTAACGTGGTTCACCCAATCCGGGCTACATCCACCAAACCGCAGCCATCCAATAATTTTATTATCCAGTGCAAAACCTATTACAATCTTGCAAATAATTGTGTTTTTCATCATACTGTAACCCCCATCCAAACCCATTTTAAAAAGCTTAGAAGCTTCAAGATTAAGGTTCTATAAAGTCATTTTTTTCCTTTTTCGTTGATTTTTCCTTTTTCGGTGACAACGCGAAAAAGTAAGAGAAAAAATCATGTCGGGGTGTACAGTATAACATGATCAGTCACCACATACCAACATTTATGACATGTTTTTGCATTGACTTCCATGTGGCCGAGTCATGGCCTCTTGATTTTACATCTATTTTGAAAAATGTAAAACATTTACTTAAGTGGTGAAATTATAAACCACTTAATTTATGTTATTTTAAATGCAAAATAAGGTGGATTGTTCCTTCAAGTTTCGGTTGAAAGAGGATATAGTTGAATTTATGATTTGAAATCATCTTGGGAAGTTGGAGGAGGTTCACCAACATGTGCCAAGGATATAGGCATGGTTGACTCAGTTTTGGAGCACTTGGAGGATATCTAGGCATCATTTTCTTGTGCCTTTATGATTGACTTGGTCAAGTTTGACCTTTTCTGCACTTTGGAGCCTTTTTGGAGAAGATCTAGTTGCTATATTTTAGGCTTTTTGGAGGAATCCAACCCAATTCTATTTCTAGATCCTTTTTTGGTGGGTTTTGGGTGGGAGTTGTGAGATATAGTCACTTAGTTGACTCTTTTGTACTCAGTTCTTCTTTATGCAATTTTTGGACTTAGTGACTTTTCAGTCCTTTGTCAGATTTTGGCATATTTCTATAACTCGCATTTTGGACATGAATAATAGAGGATACCTTGAATATCAATGTTTTTGGAGTTTTTCCTTCTCTTTCCTTGCTTCATTGTGTGCATTCAAATGATTTGATCAAGTTATTTGTGAGGTATTGTTATTTCCTTATATAGCTTTGTCTCATGTTCAACACCTTTATGCAAGAGTTTGTTTATGCAGGTCATAATCTGTGTCAATTTTTTGTGAATGGCTTATAGCTATGAAGTCACCTTCCTTCTAGAAGTCTGAGCATCAAGACCTCGTTATGAAATACTTATACAAAGACATACAAGAATAAGTTGTGCAAGTTTATTTTCAGTCATTTCAAGCAAGTGTTGATTATCTAAGTTTATGTCCAAGTTTGGTTTGGTCTATCACCTATTTAGTCTTTTTGTTCATTTTCAATTTCTCAGTTATGCATATTTCTCTTCCCTTTTCCTTGTTAATCAGTAGAATAGTGAAGTAATCTAGGTGATAACTAGCTAGGAGCCAGCCTTATCTGGAGATTCACTCTAAATTCTAGGTGACCCACAACCTAGGAGTGATTCCATGTTTCTCTAGAGTGCTAAGTTCTACAACTTATCTAGGGTGAAACTTTAAGAGATAACAGAGATAACCTACTGCAAAGAAGCACTGGAAGCACACAGTGAAGTAACACTAGAATTCTTAATTCGAAAATTAAAGGAAAGATAAAAAAAAATTCTAGAAACCATATTAGAGTCACTAAAGGACTCAAGTCAGAATCATGGTAAGAAACAACAGACTCAATTCCAAGGAATACTGGAACACCCAATATATCATGCAACCCTCGAATCTATGAAGCAACAGTTGATTGAAAAATGATTTAGAATGGAAATGAGGTGCAAAGAAAATGTAAACCTAATGCATGTAGAAAAGGAAATAGTGCATACACTGATGAATGTTCACATCTTTCTCCATGAATAAAAATGACCTTAGATATATGTAGAGTGCAAAATCTAAAAAATGACCTACACCACTATGAAGTGCTCGAAACTAGCTTTCCATCAATATCTCGTTTGCCAAAAATAGACACCGTAGCAAAAAGTTATGATTTTTTTTAAAAGGGTAAATTTTTCCAGTTGACAGTCAACAAACACGACCCTTTGTATTTAATTTCTGAAAAAATTGTTGTATGTATGCCAAAACTATTGGATA
>VDFB02058242.1:90470760-90535636 GCA_007258455.2 Sequoia sempervirens
CGTCAAGTTAACACACTAAAAAAAAAAAACTAAAGTCACTTTGAAATTTTAATGTGAATGAAATTTAAAACTGCCAGTCAGCAAACACCTCTTCCAGAAAACTTGGCCTTTATGAAAATTACCAATGCAAATTTAAAATTATAAAATAGGAAGATTGTAGCACTTTGACTAATATAAGAGCATACCTAACTTTTTTTGAAAGTTGAAAGAGAGATAACCTTAACTTATCCTTTAAAAGTTGAAAGAGACACTGGGTGGAAATATATACATTTATTTCAAGATCAAATTTTCCTAAGATTCCCATCCCATCAAAAGGGACAAGACAAGTTGCATGACATCAATGGAAGGAGACAGACAGTCTTCAAATTGGGTAATTCTACAGAGTAAAAGGTGAGAAATACAGTTAATCTATCATATAATTGTTCCTCCTTTTTCAACTTCCACCCTGACCATACATTTCATTAGAGCTGCTCAGGAGGATGTCAAAGTCCATGTTTGGTAGCCCATAATTCATATAACAAATCATATCATTGGGGATGCATATCTTATCTGGGAAACTAATACAAGGAAGATTTCTCTGATAAACTTTTTATGGTGCTTGAAATTTTGATAGATTGCAGTGTCTTTGTAAGATATGCTAGGAAAGTAGAATTGCACTAAAAGTTACAGTTTTAACTAAGCTGATAATATGGAACTTAATATTATCCTTTACAGGATGAGCTACTGGCAGGAGCACAGAGCTCTAGAAAAAGCTATTGTGAGGGTATTAATGGTACTTCCAAGTAAATGAAATTCAGTTTCATGCTTTCTCACCCATGTCATGGAATATAGAGCAGCCTCATTACTGTTATTATGAGGACCTGTAAGAATAGGCTTCTACCACCATCAACTTTGAAACTCCCAATATTCCTTCGTGTTGATGTTTAGGAGGGATTCTTCTCCAACCCAACTTTGAGATGATGTTTCACCACTTTCTGCTTTGCCAAACTGTGAACCAATTTTCTGCTTTACACTGTTTGAAATAATATTTTCATCAACTGGGTGGCTTGGGTTCTGCATCAGTAGAAAATGTTTTGATTAAATTTCTATTCTAATTTCTCTCTCGATCACACAAAGAACATACTACTGACAATCCGAACTGTGGACTGCAATAACTGTGGAGGGTCTCTACAGCCATCCAGAGACCCAAGTAGAACAAGTGCTACAAAATCATACTTACTGTAATGTTAAAAAAAAAAAACTCACACAGTCAAATTCAGAAACAATATATACTAATATCATGAACTGTAAAATCATACTTACTGTCTATATGCAGTACAGATATCATACTAATGTTAAAAAAAAATAAAAATTCACAGAGTCAAATTCAGAAACAATATATACTAATATCATGAACTGTAAAATCATACTTACTGTCTATATGCAGTACAGATGCACATATTAATTTTTAGCTTTAACAGAATTGCTGTCATGTTATTTCTCAGGTTATTATGTATTGTTTCTAGATTTGATTGTGTGAGTTTTATTCCTCAACTTTTCAAATCAAAACTCCATGATTCATCTTCAAAAAGTAGAAAGCAAGAAAAGAGAAATACACACTAATATAAAAAAAAAAAACTCACAGAGTCAAATTCAGAAACAATATATACTAATATCATGAACTGTAAAATCATACTTATTGTCTATACGCAGTAGAGATGCACATATTAACTTTTAGCTTTAACAGAATTGCTGTTATGTTATTTCTCACGTTAGTATGTATAATTTCTGAATTTGATTGTGTGAGTTTTTTTTCTCAACGTTTGGAAAAAAAAATCCATGATTCATCTTCAAAAAATAGAAAGTAAGAGAAGAGAAATACATACTAATATAAAAAAAAAACTCACAGAGTCAAATTCAGAAACAATATATACTCAGGTTGTTGAATATGCTTATAAATACAAATAATGCTTAAAGCATAGGGGATTTTAATTGTATGTCTTATAGCCATCAAGGAACAGGTAAAAAATGCATTGGCAATAGATCAGAAACCATAAGGAATTTGAGCAGGCACTAAATAACTCACCTCCTCAGTGTTCATGTCAAACAGACTAATTTTTCTCTTCCTCTTGTTGAAGTTTGTCCTTGAGAGAAAATACTTTTGAGCATGGCTGGCCACCTGGGTGGGGGTTCGAGTCCTCACAAACTCTCTGGAAATCCCTCTCCAATCTCCTCTGCCTAATTTTTGAAGACCAAGTAGAAAAAACCAGTGTTCTTCTTCAGTCCATGGCACTCCTGGAAACAACACTAAACTCAGTTACTACACAAATTTCTCTAAACAATTCAAACCCATTTCATCTTTTGTATGACAGACCAATCTTATTCTACTGAACTGTATGGGAAGAGTTCCATGAATTTGTACCTTTTTTCCTAACTGTATGATTAGAGACACACTGGTATATTAATGGGGGGCCATGATAATCCATAGAAGCAGCAGGGGAAAAGGATTTTTCCAACTTGTTCTGACAAGTGAGTTTCACTCCAAAGAGCTTGAATGAAAATGGCTTTACATGAACACAGGTGCGTGAGTTGTGGCCCTTCTCTCCACAACGAGAACATCTCCTCACCATCGCACTACCCACTGAAAAAAATTAACTCCCACACTGCAAAACATTCGTTTCAACACAAGTCTCTGTTCTAAATTCTATATAAACTCTATATAGATATTTTTAAAATTGTTTATTTGTCCTTGTTTGTCCTTTTATCATATAATTTTTTTGTATTTATCACCTGCTTTTGAAGCTTAGCTGTAGAACTTACCTGATCTTCAACAATCATATAAAATATCGCCCATATGAGGTGCCAAGCAATCTGATTCTTCAATTCTTGTGTGATGTATTAATTTATATTGTGTAATGATTGCCATATTTATCTTTATCTTCGATATCATTTTTAAATATCATTTAATTCAATAGTCAAAGATTATTAAAATTAAGATAAATGTTTGTTGTTTGATATGGATGAGATGGAAAATTATTATTGTTTATTTGACCATTAAACTAAATGATATTTAAATGGAATGATCTTTTTAAACTTATCTTATATTTATTTTTACCAATAAAAATAAGATAATATTTGGAATTTATATGTGATATTTTAAATTTTTTATATATTTATTTTTATCAATAAAAATAAGATAATATTCAAAATTTATATGTGATATTTTAAAGTTATTCTTAAAATCTAATGGTTCAAGTCAAAGGTCATCACAAAAATAATTTTGTCTTTTTAATATATAGACAAATCTATATGGTCTTAATCACTGTGATATAGTATTTAAAAGACAATCACAAATAATTTATTGTGAAGATACATCTTATTGGATGACATTTTTTGTAAAGATGTAAGGTACACTATTTAAGATTTTGTACAACTTGAATCTTCAAGAACTTCTAATAATCAACTTTAATGGAGCATTCAAACAAGTTTAGCTTTAGAAGAGCTCAAGACCTTGCATTACTTAATGGTGCTGGCCAATCATTATTGGTTTTAGAATTCCTTCTTTAAGTTAATTTTAATGATGAATTTGTATACCCATGTCATTTTCTATTTAGATTTGTGTATAATTTGAGAGGAGTGCTTTGATACATAGACATATTAAAAAATAGTCTCGTTTTGTGCAAAGTCAATCTTTGTCCTATAGTCCACCTGCTTCATTCCACATGTTTCTACACACCTACCACTCAACCATATTCACATATTCATGCACCCTATACATTTTCTCTATTCACTTGTTTATTACACCTATGCTCACACTTATTTCCATACACACATTACCCACCAATATTTAGCCCCTTTCTTTTCTCGAGACTAGTTCATAATTATCCTAAGGGATTCACTTAATAAACCAATGACATCACCTATGCATTTGTAGGGTACTAATAAACACCCCTAATTTCATTTTTAGCCCTCATATTTATATTTTTGATACCACCTCTACATACACTAGGATAATTAAAATGCCCTGGTCATATACTAGGATACTTGATTATGTCCATCAATAATGATTTATCTAAGTGTGTAGCAACCTGAAATTTAACATTATTCACAATACCCATGAAATTAACTTCTCTAGAATCCATAGTAAAACATTTACTATAAGACTTGGATATTTGAAATAGTTCATTCATAACCTAAGTGACATGACATTACTAGAGGCACTTGATCTAACATATTGCTATGTAACAACCATCCATTAATAGTTAAGGTGGTATACAAAGGATAAAAAAATAGCTAACTATTGATGAAGGAAGCACCTAGGTATATTTCTATAGTTTATACATCATGTTTATCCTTTTTCACATAATTTATGGTAGTGGGTTGACTTGGAATATTCACAACAATGACATAATACATTGCCCTATCCCTATGTTAAGGAATCCTAAAGAGTTCTTTTATTTGCACAAAGATCCTAACTTGACTTAAGACTTCTCCCATGTTAATAGGGTGATATCTTAGAAGGGTTGTGTGTTGATATTTAGATCCTTTTATTCAAGAATTCAAGGTATAATTACACTAGAGGAACCAATATTCTCACATTTGACTCATTCATCTTCTCTTCAACTCCATTTAGCTCTTTCAATGGTACTATTTGATCTTGGTTGCTTTTATTGTTTGGGATATTTGTTTATGAGGTAGGCACAACAGTCAACACTTGATGGTATGACATTCTCTTGAGCCCTAGGTATATACTTTTTCTTTGCTAGCTACTACATAGGGTCCTTTGTTTTCTCAATTACCTTTTTGGATGGGATGTCCTTCCCAGATCCAACACTTTCTCTTTGTTTCTCCTTATCAACCTTTTTATCAACTCTACTTTCCTTAATAGTAGGCTATCCCTAGGTAGGTACATGTCTACCTATTAGTTGATATCTAGCTTGAGCTTGCACTATTATTGCAATAGTGAGGACCTTTATGTCCTCATTAGAAGGTTTTATTTTCTTATATATTTACTTCACGAGTTCTCTCAAATGATGAAAATCATGAATTGAAAATTCATACTAATTAGGACCAGCACTACACTCATACTAAAGTATTTGGTCTTCTACATCACAACTATCATTCTAATATTAATCATCTTCTAGATCATACTCAAAAACATCTAGCTATTCAATTCCATCCCCATAGTACTAAACACCTCCTTCTTCATTTGGAAATTATTCTTCTCTACTCATTGAAAGGGAAACTATATAGTTTGATCTAGATTATGAGGGAGTAAACAAGACCTACATTAGGATTCCACCTCTTGAAAGTTCACATGGTCTCTCCTTAGTGGATAGATAGAGTATCATTTTCTTGCTATTTGAAACCAACCTACCTAGGGGTTATTTGTTTGTTATTTTTTGTGTGGTCTTTTTGGACCATTCAGTATTGTAAGGCTTATTATGCAATCTTTGTCCTCCATTGAAATGATTCACTCTATGATAGAGTGGCAACCCCTTATCATTTCAAGTACTATTTTATATGATAGGTCCTTCATGACACTTATTTGTAAGTGTATTAAAATGGTGAAACTAAAAATAAGGATAATTCAATGCAAAATACCTAATTCGAATTCAACATTCATCTTCAATAGATTGTAAGAACAAATGAAACAAATCAAATGAAAATACTACATCAAATTATACCTCCACAAAGCCTCAATCTTATTCCATTGTATACAATATGATACAAAAGTAATTGATATGTGGATTGCTCTTCTTAAGATAGCCTCGTAATCATAAATGGATGTAATGATAACTTGAATGTTCTCAGATAATTGAGGTTTTTTTATGCTTTAATGATGGTTGATTTATATATTTTACTTGATATCAATCAATCGTGGAAGATGATTAGAATAATCAATTTAGATGAGATTGATTGAGAGGACACGATAAAATGTGCAAGTGACATGTGTCCTTGTGAAGGGCTTGATTAGTGAGTTAACCGATTGCATGGATAAGTGAACTAACTACATGGATGAGTGAATTGATTGCATGGATGAGTGAATTGACTACATGGATGAATGAGAGTGAGTTTGACTGAGCTGATGTGCTTTTTTTAACTCACTTAATTGATGGATAGAAGAATAATGCATGAGGAAAATATATTTTTAGAAATTAAATAAAATATTACTTATTTTATTCATTTTTAGAAGAATTAAAGATAGAGAAAACAAATAAATTAATTTATTTAATTGTAGAGAAAATGTTAGCTAATTAAATAAATAAGATTATCTAATTAGAGTGGATAAAAAGATTTAATGCATGGATCAATTAAATAATTAAAAGCATATTTAATTAACATGGATGGAAGAAATTGAGAAATTAATTAAATAATTAAAAAATATTTAAGTAATGTGGAGTTGAAAATTAAAGATAATTTTAAAAAGTTAAAAATCATTTTAATGTGAAGAGGAAAATTTGAGCCAAAATTTGGTGATAGCAAGGATATAGTTTTACTAGATTTCACAAAAAATATGTTCCCAACAAGATGCTTTTGATGAGGTTCTGGATTAAAAAATTATATGGGAAATGCTTCGATAGCACAATTTTTTGCCATGATGCTGCCAGTACTCTAATTTTGGCTTTTTGTAATCTCTACTATTTTCATATTAATAAATATAATTAGGCCATGGCCTTTTATAAAAAATAAATAAAAAATAAAAAATATTTAATTAATGTTGGCGATGGAAAAATGATGAATTAATTAAATAATTAAAAATTATTTAACTATTAGATGATGTGTTAGTTTAATTAAATAATTCAAAATATTGATAAAAGAATTGTTGAGAAATGATGATAGATGAGGTGAAATGCATTAGTTATTTTTATGTGTCTACATTTTCCCCCTCTTTGAGATAATATTTTATTGCATTGTTTCAAAGGTATATTGTTGGCATATAAAAATATTGGTGGTGACGTGCCCTAGTGGACTGAGGGATGGAGGTTGGTTGCCCCTAGAGAGATTGACCAGAAAAAATAATTTTTCAATCGAGCTCATGATAGGAAGAACATGATAGGTTTAGTGGATTAGTGGTGAAAAAAAAAGTTGGGTGGAGGAAAAATGGGGAAGAGGGGTGATGGGATGAAGAAAAATGGGGGGAGCTAAGGATAGGGTTGAAAAGTTAGGGTTTGGGGGCTATATATGGAATTAGGGGGGGGTCATTTGTCCTCATTTGCACCCTCCCAAGTTTAGAATTTGAGAGCCTCTAGAGCCTCCAAAGCATGAAGTAGTTGGTGAGATGGAAGACATTATGGTGGATAGTCATCGTACAGAGTGTGTAGGTCTTCAAGAAACCAATCATGTTAGGTCTAATAGCATGTAATCTAACCTTCAAGTCCTTAGGGATAGGTTTAGGTGCATTAAATGTAGCTAGAATTAGGACCAATCAAATGTGTTTCTAGGATGACATGGTGCATATGGTGCACATAATGACACATACAATAGGATATTTGGAGCTTTTTCTCTAGTGGGTCATATTTGATAGAGAAATTGACCTGCATTTATATAATTGTGCAACTGATGGGTAGAAGAGTGCATTTGATTGATAATTTAGTGCATTTGTTAGAAATGTGCAATTGAAGCCTAGATTGGTGCATATGCTAAATATATTGGCACAATTTATGGAAATATGCAATTAGGTTGGTGCTTTTGAGTTAAAAAATTTGGTCTTATGGTTTTTTAAGTTGACAATGGTATGTTTTTGTTGTACGAGGAATAATAAATTAATGACATCACATGTGCATTTGCAAGGTACTAATGAACACCCTTAATTTCATTTTTAGCCCTCAAATTTTTGTTTTTGATACCCCCTCTACATATACTAGGATAATTAAAATACCTTGGTTATATACTAGGACACTTGATTATGCCCATCAATAATGATTTATCTGGATGTGTAGGAAGTTGAAATTTAACATTATTCACAATACCCATGAAATTAACATCTCTAGAATCCATAGTAAAACATTTACCATAATACTTGGATACTTGAAATCATTCATTCATAACCTAAGTGGCATGACATTATTAGTGGCACCTGATCTAACATATTTTTATGTACAATGACCATCCATTGATAGTTAAGGTGGTATAAAAAAGGATAAAAAAGATAGCTAACTATTGATTAAGGAAGCACCTAGGTATATTTTCATACTTTATACATCCTCTCTATCCTTTTTTACATAATTTGTGGTAGTGGGTTGACTTGGAATATTCATGACAATGACATAATACATTTCCCTATCCCTATGTTTAGGAATCCTAAAGAGTTCTCTTATTTGCACAAAGATCCTAGAACTTGACTTAAGACTTCTCCCATGTCAATAGATTGATATCTAGAAAGGGGTGTGTCATGTTGAATATTTAGATCCTTTTATTCAAGAATGAAAGGTATAATTACATTAGAGGAGCCAATATTCTTACCTTTTGACTCCATCTTCTCTTCAATTTCATTTAGCTCTTTCAATGGTACTATTTGATCTTGGTTGCTTTTATTGCTTGGGATATTTGTTTATGAGGTAGGAACATCACTTGATGGTATGACATTCTCTTTAGCCCTAGGTATATTCTTTTTCTTTTCTAGCTACTACATAGGGGGATTTCTTTGGATGGTATGTCCTTTCCAGATACAACATTTGTTCTTTGTTTCTCCTTATCAACCTTTTTATCAACTCTACTTTCCTTAATAGTAGGTTATCCCTAGGTTGGTACATTCCTACCTCATAGTTGATATCTAGCTTGATATTGCACTATTATTGCAATAGTGAGGACCTTTATGTCATCATTAGAAGGTTTTATTTTCTTATATATTTACTTCATGAGTTCTCTCAAATGATTAAAATCACGAGCAGCGAATCCATACTAATTAGGAACATCATTGCACTCATACTAAAGTATTTGGTCTTCTACATCACAAATATCATTCTAATATTCCTCATCTTCTAGATCATGCTAAAAAACATCTAGCTATTCAATTCCATCCTCATAGTACTAAACACCTCCTTTATTTGGAAATTATTCTTCTCTACTCATTGAAAGAGAAACTATAGAGTTTGATAGATTTTGAGGGAGGAAACAAGACTTACACTAGGATTCCACCTCTTGGAAGTTCACATGGTCTCTCCTTAGTGGATCTAGAGTATCATTTTCTTGCTATTTGAAACCAACCTACTTAGGGGTTACTTGTTAATTTTTATTTTTTTTTGGTGGTCTTTTGGACCATTTAATATTGTAAGGCTTATTATGTAGCCTTTGTCCTTCATTGAAATGAGTCACTACATTTTAGAGTGGTAACCCCTTATCATTTCTTACTATTTTATATGATAGACCTCCTTCATGATGCTTATCTATAAGTGTATTAAAATGTTGAATCCAAAAACAAGGATCAATGAAAATTACCTAATTCAAATTTAACAATCATCTGCAATAGAGTGTGAGCACCAATGAATCAAATCAAATGAAAATACTACATCAAATGATATCTCCAAAAAGCCTCAATATTAATCCATTGTATACAATATGCTACAAAAGTCATTGGTATGTGGATTTCTCTTTTTAACATAACCTTGTAATAAAAAATGAATGTAATCATAGCTTGAATGTTCTCGAATGATTTAGGATTTTTTTATGCTTTAATGATGGTTGATTTATAGCTTTTACTTGATATTAATCAATGGTGGAGGATGATAAGAAAAATTAATAGATGAGATTGATTGAGAGGACGTGATAAAATGTGCAAGTGACATGTGTCCTTGTGAAGGGCTTGATTGGTGAGTTAATTGATTGCATGGATGAGTAAATTGACTGCATGGATGAGCGAGCTGACTGCATGGATGAATGAGAGTGAGAATGAGTTTGACTAAACTAATGTTCTTTTTTTTAACTCACTTAATTGATGGTTAGAAGAATAATGCATGAGGAAAATATATTATTAGAAAATAAATAAATAATTATTAGAAGAATAAATAAAATAAATAAATATATATATATATATATATATATTAATACGTAATAGTTGATTTGTATTGATTATCAAAAAGGAGGACATTTCATCTGCTATGTAGGAATGCAAAATTTGTAGAAATCTACTACAAGATCAGACCACCTCTAACCCCATAACCATAACATCTACCACCCTATGAACTGACACATACATATATATACTTTGTGACCCCATATACTTGCAATATTTTAAGAAATATACCAGGAACCAGAATAGACACCCGCATTATCAAAGGCATGAGACAACCAAAGATAATCATAAGCAAAAAAACTAAACACAACCCCCTAACACAACCTTAACCAGATCGACCATTGCCAAGGAAACCATTAGCATGGGAAAGAGCTCTAAAGTCCGGAACCCAATGCCCAACCTGAGGAGGGGGGAGCTTGAGTGCTTTGAACAGATAATCCACTGTGACCACCATGAGATGCATGTGTTCAACCAAAGCTATTACTTTCAAATCGAGAAAAAATGGGTAATATTTGATTACCTCTCCCGACACGGAGAGAAGATGCATATCGCATAGTCGTGGAAGGCCCATACCAGGAGAGGTCGCATACAACACCACATCCATGCCCTCCAACAAGTCTTCGTAGAAGAGCCGCCGAACTAGCAACTCCGCCTCAATTTTCATCATCCTAATGTCTAGTATAGATGCCAAGAACCTGGAGGTGATATTGGTGCCTACCTTGTAGTCTTCATCATCCTCCAAAAAACCCTTCCCCAACACCATCTTTACTGCTGCTAGAATGAGAGAGTCATACTTCTTCAGAAATTTTTTTAAGGTGTTGGTCAGTGATGGGACCACAAAATGACATTTGCCTTACGACGCTCTGCAACTGAATTGGCGTTGTAGCACCAATACTCATCAACATTTCAGAGGACATCTTGACCACAAATTTTGATGTTTCCCCCATTTATCACCACAGGCACAAGAGTAGAACCAAAAACTCCAAATTTAGTAAATGTGATAACCAAATGCATCAACCAAAGAATTTATTGAACTTTTACGTGGGGAACGTGTAAGGATCCAACTTGTAAATGATGTAAAATATTCATCATCCCCAAAAAAATTCATGAGAAGATTCCAGATTTAGAGTGAAAAGATGGGCTATTCATTCAAAATTAGCCTTCGTATAACACCCTACGTCGACATAATTGTTGAAGTGATCGTAGGAAAAATGAGAAGTGATGTCTAACATTACAACCTATTTGAGAACTAACACCCTTATGGCATAGTTTTCAAGCAACCATACAATGAATTTGTGCCCAATGACAACCTTACACTTCAACAAAAGTGGTGATGTCGAGATAAAAATGTCATGTCATCTTTATAGCCAAGCACCCCCAAACACCAATGCCAAAAATAAAGGAATCCAAGACAAACTTATATCGCCAAGCCCAACAAACATATCTCTCCATTCATCCAACATTGCCCACACCATGAGGAGTTAGCTAATCATGTTAGCTTGTAGACTTGTTACCCAATTTTCAGCTACGGGCTCAATCAGGCAGGATGAATTATGTTTCTGATGTTCACAAGGGCCAAATGGGACATTTGCATCGAGGGTTAGGTCATGCATTAGATGACATTTCACAGGGAATTTAGTTGAAGGTCGGCCTCAGTCAAGTTTGACATAATTTTCCTTTAAGGAGAAAGTCGGCAAGACCTTCCAGTTGTCTTGCTAACTAGCAAGGGTTCCATCAAGTCTGAATGCTTTACCTATAGGTTCCTATCAACAAGACATCAATCATCATCCCGGCGACTAGGGGTTTCCTATTGGCATGAAGGTCTCCTTCGGAGAAAGGTCTCAGCGAGATTTTAATGTCTCACCGACCGGCGACAAAAAGATATGCATATCGGCGGGAGATTTTCCTTCGGGGTGAGCTCTCGGCTAGATTTTAATGTCTCACCGACCGGCGACAAAAGGATATACATTTCGGTAGGAGTTGTCTTCTTTGGTGGGTGGTCTTGCCGAGTCCCTTAAATCTTGCCAACCACCGATAAAGATATGCATCTCAGTGAGAAACTTTGCGGCGGAGAGATGTCTTGGCGAATGCATTTGGTCTCACCAACAAAGCACAAAAAGGTTCTATTGGTATGAGGTATTGAAGTCTGACCGACCAATGATAGTCACACTGACATGTTGCTTCATCAGGTCTCCTTCGAAGAACGAGATTGTCCTGGCAACCAAAAGTGAACATATAAAAGTTTTGGCGAGACGTAGGGTATCTACAGGATGTCTCCCCGACAAGAGGATGTTACAGCGATGCATATGAACGTAGGAATACATGTCGGTGTGACTATGGAGAGGTCTCCCCGAAATGAAAAGATTGACAAAAGGTTATTCCTTCGGCATAAAGTCTGGCCGACGTGCTAGAGTCTCGGCGACACAGAAGAGATATCGCCATAGGTCTGCCCGAAAGAAGAAGGCCCCACCAAAGTTTCAGTTCGGCGATAATTTTTCCTTCGATAGGAGGTCTGGCCAATAAGCATGGTGTTTCGCCGAGAGTACAGGGGATTTGATGTGATGTCATGACGAGGAGATAAAGTCTGGCCGAAATGAAATGATCTTGGTGAGATGTCTCACTAATGGCTATTGGGCTCCCAAAGTGCTCAGGGCTCGATGAAAGAAGGCTTCAGTCGGTGGAAGGTCTCACCGACCGAAAAGGTCTCGTCGACATGAGGTAATATCAGCATAAGTCTTTCTGATCCATCAGAGTCTCAATGAATGAAACGACATCGGCAAAGCAAGTTTTCATCGCCACGAGGTCTCGGCGATTAGGAGATGTCTTGCCGATAGAAAGGGGACCCCACTGAAAGAAATGGAGTTCAGCATAAGGTCTTGCCGAAAGGTTGCACTCAGAAAAAGAAAGTAGATTCACCATAAGGTCTCGGCGAACGAAGCTTGTCTCCCCGACTGAAGAGAAAGTAAACTCATCGCCGAAAGATAAGGAGCCTGGCAAGAGGTCTGGCCGATAGGCCAATGTCTTGCCGACAACAAAGGGACCCTTCGGTATAACATTTGAAGCTCGGGAAGATGTCTTCCCGACCGGCAGGAGTCAGGCCGAAAGGAAAGAAGTTGGCCGAGGGTTCATAGCTCGACGTAACATCTCAGCGAAAGGAGGCAGAGCATAACGAAGGAATGAAGACCTTGGTGTGAGTCTCACCGACACATGAGTGTCCCGCTGAAGGAGTCTTACTCGCTGGCAAAGGGCTCGGTCGGTGTAATGTCTCACCGACCGACGGAGAGTCTCATCAAATGGAATGAATGGAGATCGGGGAGAGCAGAATGTGCTCGGTAAAAAGTCTTGCCGAGGGGTGAAGGTCTCAGTGATGAGAGAGATATCTGTGTGACTCCTAGGGGTTCGCCATGAGGTCTTCCCAAAAGCGATAGTCTTACCGATGGTCCCAACGATATCGGTATGACTTTTGGGCTCGCTATAAACTCTCATCGACGTTTTCAAGCTGTGCCGATAATCGCGAGAAGGTATAATTGCATCGGGGAGACACAACTAGTGTCTCACCGACATGCAATTCCATAGAAAGAGCTTTTGACCGCTTGAGGAATCTATGTGGCATCTGATCAACCAATTAGAGGGAGCTAAAGGAAAGCTATGGCAGTCTGACCAGGAAGAGGAGGATTAACAGAATGAAAGGAAACGTGGATCTGTTATGAGCTCAGGAGCATTCAAAGCAGCTCGACAGGGAGGTTTGAAGATGGACACGAGGACCAGAAGTGAATGCGGTAGCTGCAAAAGATCAGAAGGATTCTCCTGGGAACGACTCTTCACCGACATGGACATCAAGGATTCAATTGAACACAACATTAACTACATGAAAAGATCTAAGGGCGGATTTTTGTGAACATGGATATTTTTGTAAATCCCAGAGGGGCCGACACATTTTTGTATATAAGGCATTTTTTCCTTCTTGTAAAAGAGTTCTCCTAATGATTTTCGAAAGTCTATGAATCTTTTGCAGTGCTCTCTTAGATTAGCAAACTTCTGTAACTCATTTTGGAACATGTTATATAAAATTTACCTTGATTACCATTGATGGTTCATTTTTTGCCTTATGGTTCTTGTGAAGTATTTTGCATTTTTAAGTGATTCATCAAGCTACTTAGTGAAATATTTCTTTTCCTTATAGCTTTGTTTCATGTTAGCATGCCTTTCTTTGCAAAAGTGGTATCATGTAGGTTATAAACTGTGTTTACTCAATTGCACATGAGCTTTTAATTTGTGAAAGTATGTTTTCCTTCTTGAAAGTGTGTGCATGTCGAACTTGTTTGTGTGCATAATCCACAAAATCTTGTTGCGCAGTCCCATCTCCATCATTAGAATTCAAGTGTAACTCGAGTATCTCATTGTTCTTTTCAGTTCGGTGTATCACCATAGTGTTAGTTTTATTTTATGCATTCCTTCTCCGTTTCCCTTCAAAGAATCAGTAGTTTTAGGTGATGACCCAACAAGGAAGCCAGCCTTCTCCGGAGGATCATTTTAGCTTCAGGTGACCCACAGCCTTGAAATGATCCCATGTTTCTCCATAAAGCTCAGTTTTTCGTAACTTTTCTTAGGGTGCATTTTTGGGTGATAACAAGACTCTCCACCAAAATTGATGTGGAGAGTCACCCACCCAACTACCCAAAAATATTTTGTCTTATGGTTTTATTTCCTTGAGATTTATGCCATCAGCTCCTTTGTTGGAGAGTACATCTGCCTTTGTGTTTCCTTCCCTTAGAATGTGGTTGATCATTACCATATAAAATCTATCTACTAGACTTAAGGCCATATCTAGTCTCGCCCCAAGCTTCCAACTCAACACTTTCCTAGAGTATAACACATTAATCACCAATGAAGAATTTCCTTCGATTACCACCTTCTTCATGTTTAGTTCTTTGCATAGTCCAAGGCCAATAATCAACGCTTGAAATTCCACCACATTGTTGGTTCCATCTAGTAAAGGAGCTACCTACCTACCCAAATTTTTTCCTTCCCAATCTCTAACTATGCAACCAGCCCTAGAAGTATCAGGGTTGCCCCTTACAGCCCCATCAAAATTCAATTTAGCCCAACCAACCTCCGGAGGTGACCAACTAACCTTAATTCTATCTTCCTTCGTAGAGAGGCCTTCAACACCAAAAAATGAGGGAACCTTCAACCCATGCCAATACTTCCTTATAATTACATCCCAATCAGGGAAATTAATCTTCCTTGTGAGTTGATCCCCAAATCTAGAGTTGGCTAGTTCTACAATACCTACCTCAATCTTGTTCAACAGTGACTGAATTGGTATTTCTTTATCTTGAAATAAACGTTTGTTCCTTTCCTTCCAAACTTCCCATATAAGTATCGAAGGACTGGCAATCCAAATAATACTAAACATTGCTTTCTTATTAGGAGTGGGCCAACTCATTAACATCTCTATCAAAGTGTTTGGCATTGCATATTACCATTGTAATTTGTTGTATATCCATTTCCAACATCGTTGGGTATATGCACAGTTCAGAAAAAGGTGATCCCCAGTCTCTTCAACTTGTTTGCATAGGACACATCTTGAGGGACCAGAGTATCCCATCTTTAAGAACCTATTTGCAGTGAGGACTCTTCCTTGAGAAGCCACTCAGGTGAATAAACCAGCCTTTGGAAGACATATATTTTTCTAACAAAGATTGGTGGGAAATTTAGATACATACTCCCCAGTGTTAGACAAAAGTTTATACCCATCCCTTGCATTGTATTCCCCACTTTCTGAGGCATGCTATTTAATAATGTCCTGTCCTTTCCTAACATAGACATTGTGATTGCTTAGCTCCACTTCAAAAGCTTCCACAGACTAAGCATCAAGCCCTAAACCATTCAGGATCTTCCATTGATTAAACATGCTGCCTTGCTGAGGTCTGGGCTCAACATAATCTCTTAGGTCTTATCCCCAATACCCTTTTAGTTACTCTTTTGACCTACTCAAGATATTCTCTATCCGTAAGTTTCTTCCAACCTTCCCATGAGTCCTTCCAAAACAACACAGTGCGGCCATCTTTTATCTCCCAGGTCAAATGATCTGTAATTAAGTCTCTGGAGTGCCTCATAAAATTCTAAATTCTGGATCCAATAGGAAGGGACATAGAAGTGAAAATGCTATTCTCCTCACCATCTAAGTATTTGGCCTTAGGGATTTTGACCCATTTTAGTTTCCATTTTGAGTGAAGGGCCCAAATGAGTTTAGCACCCAATGCTTTATTTTAAAGAAGCAAGTCTTTCATCCCTACACCATCTACCTCTTTCTTTTCACAATTTTTTTTCCATTTTACCAAGGAAAATTTACGATGATCTGAACTCCCTTTCTAAAAAAAATCTTTCATATTTTTGTTGAATTCCTTATTTTTTCCGATAGAGAGGGAGACATAAAATCATATAAATTGGAAGAGCAACAATAAATGACTTTAACATTGTGAGCCTAAACGCCTAGGATAACCAACAAATTTTCCATGAGGCCAATCTATTCTTCATATTTTTTGATAATGAATTCCAGATATTTCCTTGTTGTAGTCCCTTATTAAGGGGGAGCCCCAAGTATTTACAAGGTAGTTTCCCTTTGTTGAATTTCAGAATCCTTAAGATTTGTGTTTCTCTTTCCGCATTGGTATTGAAAAAGAAAGCTTCTGATTTTTCTGAGCTAATGTCTTGGTTAGAGGCCAAGGAGTACCTATCCAAAATGCTTTTTAATATCCTTGATTCTCTCTCTTGAGCGTTTCCAAATAGCATCGTATCATCTACGAAATGCTGGTGAGTGATCACTGGAAGTCCATTGGTAACTTGCAGTCCATCCACCTTCTCATCCCTTCTAGCTTTGAAAATTGATCTTCCCAAGATTCCACCATGATTAAAAAAATAAAGGTGGAGAGTGGATCTCCCTGTCTGAAGCCACAAGAAGCACTAAAAAAACCCTTTGGGGAACCATTCAAAAGAATTGAATATCTTGGGCTAGCAACCCAATCAAAGATCCAATCGAGCCACTCCTTCTTGAAACCAAAGGCTTCTAAAACCTTAAATAATAACTTCCAATTCAACTTATTATACACCTTCCTGATATCTAATTTTAACAACATGGATGGTTTCCTTAATTATTGGATGGAATGGATGACTTCCTGTGCTATGATAACCTTGTCCAAAATAGATCTACTTGGGACAAAGCCTATCTGCTCCTCTGAAATGATTTATGGAAAAAATTTCTTCAGTCGATTTGCAATGGTTTTGGCTAATATTTTATAGAATGTATTGCATAGAGCAATAAGATGAAACTCATCCAATGTCTCTAGTTTTTCCTTCTTTGGGATGAGTGTGATGAATGTGTTTATCTCCTTGAGTATTCTACTAGAGCTTCTGGAATCCTCAATTTTTTTCATGATAACTTTTCCCACAATATCCCAACACTTCTGGAAGAAGGCAACCAAAAAGCCTTTGGTCCAGGAGCCTTATTAAGATGAAGCTGAAACAATGCGACCTTAACTTCCTGTTCAATGAATTCAATGTTTAACATTTTATTCTGATCCTCAGAAACTAGTTTGGGAATGCTATCGAGAAGATCCAATTGAGCTTCCAAATTAGAGCCACCCCAATCATTTAGAAGATTATGAAAAAATTAAATTGTAGCTTCTTTTACATCCATCAGTTTGTTTAGGATCCTGCCATAAGAAGAATTTATGCTCAAAATCCTATTCAAATCTCTAGGCACCTTGGTGGAATTATGAAAATACTTTGTTTTCCTACCCCCTACATTGAGCCAAAGTTCTTTGGACTTTTGTCTCCAAAAGAATTCTTCTTTAGCTAGGATGTCACTAAATTTCCTTAACAGTTCTTTTTCCTCCAAATAACTTTCACTGCTCATGTCGCTCATGATCACTTTCTCTGAAGCCACCTTCAAAGCTTCCCCAGTCTTCCTTTTTTCCTTGAAGATATCTTTGAAACACTCCTTATTCCATTTTTCAAAAAAATTTAACTGCTTTGAGCTTTACAACTACATTGAACATCTTATAGCCCCCTAGATTACAATCAAACCACCATTGTCTTACGAGAATCAAGAAATTTGGAACCCTGAACCACATGTTTTCGAACTTAAAAGGACACCTAACCAGGCCTCTTTCTCTGATGATTTCCAACTGAACCGGGATATGATTTGACCCAGATCCAAGTAAGATCTTGCTATCCAAAGTGAAGGGAAACTAGCCTAGATTCCCTTTAAAGAAAAACCTATCCAATTTCTCAGCAATACAATAGAACCCCTTCCTCCTATTTTCCCAAGTATAGTTGCCATTCCCCAATTGAGGCTCAATCAACAATTTCCTCTCTACAAAATTCTCAAAGTCTTTTTACGATTGTAATACTCTCCCTACACCCCCTTTCTTATCTTCTAATCTTAATATTGCATTGAAATCCCCCCTAGGGTACATAATTCATACCCAGTGCTATTGCAAATCACATCTAATTCTTTCCACACTTGTCTTTTTTGAATGCAAGCATTAGGATCATATACATTAATGAGTAAAAAGCTAAGATTAGAAACAAGACTTCTTACCTTGCAAGCAATCCAATGCCTGTTACCCACAACTTATTTTACTATCACATTTTGAGGTCTCCACAAAATAAAAAAACCACCAGAAGGTCCTCCCACGTTAACTCCAAACATTTTCCATAGTTTTAATTTTCTACCAAAATTAACCTTTTCCTATTCCCCAACCTTTTTTCCTATGCTTCCAATTGATGCTTGATTAGGCACCACTTGTTAGGGTCATTTAAGCCCTTAACATTCCATGTTATGATTTTCATTGTTGTTCAGGAAGAGCCTCGCTCTTCCCTACTTTCAACATTTCATTTTTTCAATTTTCCATTGGCTTCCCCATCCCATTTCAATTTCTCCTGATTAGGGATGCCACCTCTTTTCTTACATTCTCCGGAATCTAGCAAGGATTTGAGAGAATCCTTTTGACCAATCCACAATTTTCCAAACTCATTGTGGCCCACAAAAGATATTTTTTGTCTTTTGTAGGATTTCTATGTGATGTCTATAGCTTCCATGATGAACTCTTCTTCTTCTAGGTTAAGACCATCAATCAACCCTTTGAACAAATCCATTGTTTCAAGGTTTTGGGATCCACACTTGGCTGCCTTAGCCAGTTCTATCAATTCACTTCCCACCTTAATAAGGGAGTTCAATTATGCTTCTTTGATGTTGTTACCTAAAAATTCAATTGCCTCCAAAATTGTGAAATTCAGCTCTTGCCCTTGATCCCCAGGGCCATTCAGCTTTTCGCCCAAGCTTGCTCCTTTTTTGGATTTGCCCGACATATCCTTTTTTTTTTTTTTGAAAATTGCTTTTTTGATCCTGATTGGAGTCTAACCTTACATTGTTTGAAGTGCTATTCTGGTTGATGGATTAGGAGGCATAGCTTTTCTCCACATTTCCTGGAAGTCTATTAGAAATTTTCCAACCCAAAGGTTTAACCAAAGGATAGGTAGTGCTAGAGTCCTCAATCAGGGCATGTGCCCATTTGCCACAATTCAAAACTAGCTCAATCTCCCTCCATATATATCTGTTGGGATCATTTTCAGTGTAGATCCTAACATGTGTGTGAAAACCATCTGAATCCAATCTCTCTTCTGCACACAAGTAAGTGCCCAAATTTTTTCTAATTTCTTCTAAGATACTTGGTTCCTAGTATTCTAACAAAAGATTAGGGATCTTATACCAATCTTGCGTTACCTCCATCTGGTGACTCAGAGGATCAAAACCTGCCTACCACCGATGAATGTAAAAGCCACATCCATCCATCACCCATATTCCTTTCACAATTTCCTCCCTGATGTCCAGTGAAGGGAAAACCACCATAAAGTATCTATTTTTTAAAGGTTTCAATTATAATTCTTCCCCCATTTTCCATGCCACCACTTTTTAAAAATATCCTAATTGAGATCTTTAGCATACCACTTGGCCAAAAGACCTAAGTTCTCCAGCCTCAATATCTGTGTTTGAAGCTTTATCGGGCACAACACTAGTGTTTTCCTTAAGTTTTTGCCTATATACGATCCACCACTATTCTCCTGATCATTCTAGCGTTCAATATCATTTGTACATCTGGGAGAAGGTCCAAAGTCCCGGTGTATATTTCAATCTCGCTATCCTTGCCTCTTGTGATTTTGACCCCATCTAGGGTATCGTCCACCCCCATCTCACCACCACCTCTTTTGAAACCATTGTTGTTCCTGCACTATTGGCCATGTTTCCTAGGCCTACAGAATTTAGAATTTTCATATCGTTGCTTCCCTCTCCAATCGTTCCCCATTGAGGGTCCTCTTATCTGCCCCTAACCATTCAACTTCCTCCATTGTTTGTTGTTTGCTTGGTGTTGTACCCTATCCATAAGAATTCCTCCTTTACGTCTTGGGCCCATCTTCCTTGCCTCCATATTCCTTCAATGTCCACCTACCACTACGTCTTCTAAGCACGTAATTCACCCTAATATGCACCCATGAACCTCAACCTTGCTCTTGCTTGCCTTTGCTCTATTTCCTCGCGTGCCATTTTTTATGGTTTTTTATTTAAATCAAAATTTTATTTATTTTTAGAAGAATTAAAAATAGAAAATTAATTAAATAAATTAAATTATTAATTTGTAGAGGAAATGTTATCTAATTAATTAAATAAGATTCTTTAATTATAGTGGATAAGAAGATTTAATGAATGAATTAAATAAATAATTAAAAAAATTATAATTAGTGTGGATGAAAGAAATTGAAAAATTAATTAAATAATAAAAAAAATTAACTAATGTGGAGTTGAAAATTGATGAATTAATTAAATAATTAAAAAATCATTTAATTAATGTGAAGAGGAAAATTTGATGAATTAATGTTGATGATGAATTTTTTGGAAAAAATATTTAATTAATGTTGGTGATTGAAAAATGATGAATGAATGAATGATTTTTTAATTATTTAATTAATGAATGATGTGTTAGCTTAATTAAATAATTAAAAATTATTTAATCAATATTGATAGAGGAATTGATAAGAAATGATGATACATGAGACAAAATGGGTCTATTCAAGATCACGGGGGGGTCCAAAAAGTGGTGATATGACAAAAAAAGTGTTTTTCATTTGCTCAAAAACGTGAAATTTTGCTTTGACTTTTACTAGGGTTGGGTAAAAAGTACATGTTGTCATGGTAAGAACCAAAGCAAAACAAAAATCTATTACAAACATATATCCATTCTATTGAAATTATATAAAAAATGTATTATATTTTTATATATTTATATATAATAATAATAATAATAATAATATATAATATATATTATAAATTATAGTTTATATTTAATAGTTCAAATATTATATATATATATATATATATATTAGTAGATAAGTGTTGCCACTGGGACAGATTCCATAATATAAGATCCCAAAAAGAAAATAAATGTATGCCCTTGCCACTAGGGGTGTGACACAACACAACATAAAATTGTGTTGTCGAATCCTAAACTCCTAAACCACTTGAAAAAATTGCAATCCCTACAAACAAGATACATATAAACAACTAATATCTTGATCTAAAAATTAATAAAAAACAAGAGTAAACCATACTACATGTTTAGACATGCTCCTTTCTTTGTAGATCTCAATGTCATCAGATGCTTTAGTTTTAATGGAGGATTTTTCTTTTTCTTCAGTTCTATCCATTCTTGGTCTAGCTCAGAGGAGGTGTTCGCTTCTTTGATCTTTTTCCCATTCAAAGTACTACCATAATTATTGGCCACTAGAGTTTCCAGTGGCACAAAAGAGATCACAATGTTACTATACTATGGGTATAATTTCTCTAGTGAGATTGTAGAAGCCTCTGTGAGGGAAAAATTTAGACACTTCTCTAGCATGATCCTAGGAGTTAGGTTGTGCACAATAGTAGGAGGGGGGGGGGCTTGGAGTGGGATCATTTCCTTGAAGTGTAAATGAAGAAGCAAAAACATCTTTCTTAGAAGGAGAGATAACATAATGTCGAGGTTCAACCCCCTCCCACCAAGTGGGTTGATTGTTTGGGGCAGCATTAGTCCGCTTATAAACATGTCTCTTTCTACACTAGGAGGAAGCATGGTCTGTTGAAATTTTTTTTATGCACATGAAAGAATTTTTTTCATAATCTACAGGTTGTCTCCATTGTCTATTTCCTACCTTTAGTGAAATCTACATTGAAAGGTCTTTTTCTAAATCAATTTTGACACATAAATGAGCATATATGGAACTTTCATAATTGATTGTTTCTTTTGATATGTTATGATACTTACCTAGGCCATTGCCAATAACCTTCAGGCACTCAATTTCCTAAAATTGCAAAGGGAGATAAGGCAATCACACCCAAAAATACGTAGAAGAGAATGTCTTTGTTCATGGATCAAAAGAAGGGAACCATGGCTTCATGCATAAGCAGTCACCTTGATAGAACCATGGGCTAGCTTTGAGCACCAGTTCCTAATCTTCAAGAGATTCAAATTCCAGGATGAAAAACCCTTTGGCACAAGGGTAAATACTGATTTTTTCCTCCATATATTCTTTTGAATTCATGCTTATCCAAGAGTGAAGGTCACATAGCTTTGGAAAAACTTTTATGAATATGCAAATGAAGGTGTGATCCTGCAAATATTCCATAATGTCGCTAGTAATGTTATCCAGAAAAACTTTGGGAATAGTGTTCATTTGACAAACAAGAAAGGGATGGATTGGTGTGCATAGGTGTGGGAAGAATTTTAAACCCCATGCGATGCATAAGGGCCAATATGTTGGCGTCCCCTCTCCAACATTAGAGAGTCCTGTCTACATGCATCTTTGAAGTTTAGTGATGAATCTTCCATTTTTTTCAGGGATAATACTCGGTTAGAGGAAGTGTTTGATGATGTGGCCACATCAAATTCCACTGTAACATCCCACATGAGCATGGAGTTCCTCACAACATTCATGGTAGGGCACAAACTAGCAATTACCTTCCTAAAATCTAGAACCTGTGTGCTAGGGAGGGGATTAAAAAACATCTTCATCAGAAGAGTAGGAGTGAGCAACGAGAATCATAGTAGAGTAGTGTGAAAGATCAAGATTATATTAAAAATATAATATATATTATATTATGTATGATAATATATATTATATATTATAAACGGTTATTTTATTATATAT
Source organism: Sequoia sempervirens (assembly GCA_007258455.2). Lineage (NCBI taxonomy): Eukaryota > Viridiplantae > Streptophyta > Pinopsida > Cupressales > Cupressaceae > Sequoia > Sequoia sempervirens. The sequence continues at coordinate 90,494,006 of VDFB02058242.1, forward strand.
ATATATATAATATTATAAATTATACTTTATATTTAATATAACTTATATATAATATTGTGTTGTCCCTTAGTTATATAAATTAAGGAACATAACTAACAATATTTCTAAAAAATAATGTAAAAGGAAACACATATCCATTATAAATGAATGTCCATTTCCTTTGCTATTAAAAATATATAATATATATTATAATATTATAATATTAATATTATATTATATATTAATATATGATTTATACATTATATTATACAATTATTATAGAATACATTATATTATTATTAATCTATAATATATAATATATAATATAGTATACAGTATATATATAATATAATATATAATATAATATAATATAATATAATATATATTATAAATTATACTTTATATTTAATAGAACTCATATATAATACTATGTCATCCCGTAATTATATAAACTAACGGATGGACCCAACATTTTTCTAAAAAATCATGTCAAAGGAAACAAATATCCATTTTGAAAAAAAAATTGTTTCCTATTCTATTAAAAAAAATAACAGGCCAAAAATCATTTTACCCTGCCTTGTTTCTTGTTGTGCAGCTTTGAGCGACTGAGACCAAACAAATATTCATTTCTAGCTTAATTCAACCTCCAAAATCACCCTCCAATCACAGGTATTTTGGATTTTAATGTTTTTTCTTCATTTTTTTTTTTGGAAAAATTTTAGACCAAAAATAGGTTTTTCAATATACATATTAGTTTGTATTAAAAAAATTGTTAATTTTAAAAAATTTCAACATCAAACAGGTTTTCTAATGGCTGAGAATCCCAACCCTATTCCAAATGAAAACCTTGTGTAGCCTAATCCTCCTCCACCACCAAATGCCCCCTTACAAAATCTTCCCTCTATCCATGACCTCATATGTGAAAATTTAACTAAATTGAGAAAAATCTGTTAGTTATATGATAGGTGACCTCACTTGTTTAAAATGAAAAAATATTAGAGTCAATAATTTCCAATGTTGAAACTCTCACTAGCCAACATATTAGTTTTTAGAGTGGCGAGAGGCCATGCCGAAATGATATGTCGATGGGTTATCTTATGATGAAGTGAGGGAACTTGACATTACAGAAGCCTAATTAGCACAACTATTTATCAATCCTAAAACTAGACAACCCATTGATGTGTGCAAGACTAAATATTTGATTAAATGGTGCACAGATCAAGGTATCCTAGATAATTTTTGGGATCGTTGGTGGATGGTTTTTGATAAACCACCCAACAACAATCTTGATGTCCCACAATATTTTTTTACAAAAACTATATGTTGAAATTATCCTAGGTAAGCATGTCAACTACTTTGATATGAGAGATTTCCAAGGTGTGGGTAGAGGAATGCCTTAGGATAGATGTAGGGCACATCGAGTAACCCCACTTCTTCCCCCACTGCCTATTTCTCCCCCACCTCCAACACCTTACCCAAGGATTTCTATAGATGCAACACATCAAAGTATCTTGGTCGTACATACTTTGACTGGCCATTCGATCACATAGAGTTCACAATTTACATAACCACATGATTGTGATACAGTTGTTGCATTAGCTGTTATTGGTATACCCTCCTCTTCGCCACATATTTGTGTGCCCCATCATTTCATTATGTGACACCAGGTATGTTTGGGTCCTCTTGGATATCCTAATGAGCCTCTAATGGACACATCTGACTATGAGGTCCATCATATGTCAGATGTAGGAGATGATAGAGCACAAGGTAGAGCATTTCCAAGAGAGACACCGGGTGTGAGAGATGATGTGGATGTAATGGTAAGACTTAAAGTAATTTTATAGTGCATTTTATCTTTTATCTCATATTTTATAAGAGATATTAGTACTAATGTATATTTATGTGTCAGAATCTTTAACAGTTGTTGACAGAGGATCAAATTTCATAGGCCCAAGAGGGTACTCAATTGGCCATTTCATTTTTCCTAGAGAGTCAGTATATGGAATAATGTTTTGCACATACATGTTTACAATTTTTTTTATTGTATATGCATATCATTTAAATTGTGATTTAGATGTTAATTTTTGAAATCTATTATGATTAAATACATGTACATAGATTGATAGTCTTATGTATTCTTGTCTTTTTATGCAGTAACCTAGTACTTTTATAGCCATGATGATTGATTTTGACACATTGGAAGAAGCATCACAACATGTATATGCTTTCTTATATTCTTGATAATATGATTATATGTAGATGTGCATTTAAATTGTCTTACATGCTTGTCATTTTTTATATAGGAAACTATCTTAGTTGGTTCATCCATCATGAGCCCTTCTAGAAAAAAGAGAACAAGCATCACATGAGGTATGCGTTTATTTTATATTGTAGATATATAAATTTAGATAGGAGTAGATATATGTAGTAAATATGATTATTTTTTCAAAAATTATATACTAATTTATATCAATTTTATTTTACCTGTTATAGTCCTCTACCCAATTCAGCAATTTAATGAATTTGGGAACATTTCTATATGCTAGGACTCCTGATCATCCTATGGGACAATCATATGTAGAACATATTACATAAAAAAGAGTAAGACTTGAGGTAAACAAGAATTGGATTTTAGATATATTATAGTTCAATATAGTGATTTTGATGCCAAATTTCAAAATTATAGTATACAAGTTTCTATTTAGTAGTCTAACTTGTCAACCATTGAAATAATTAATCTAATTTGTGGTTTGAATTGTTATTGTGTAGGAAAATTTAGGGCCATTAAATACTTCAAGGAGGCTCGATTTTGCTGATAGAATAAAAGATTAGGATTTTCTAAAGATTGATACATTTAGGGATTGATACATAGCTATTTGACATGTATATTGTATATATATCTTGAGATGACATATATGCCACATTTTATAAAACTTATTTTGAGTTGGCATATATGCCAAATTTTTATATGCACATACACAATTATTCTACAATTTGATATATAAAAATTAATATTCAATCTAATTTTTTCCTCGTTTGCATGTCTTTCTACTTTGAAACTTAAAATTGGAATGTATAATTAGTTTAGAATGGTTTTAACTTATGATCAACAACATGTTACAAATTAATGAAATTGAATTTTAATAGAACTTATGAATTACAAATGGTAATACATTTATGTTAGTGTTAAATTTGGTTGGATTTGACAACTTCAACAAATATTATGACCATTTATGAATGTTATCACCAAATTTTATAATCATTTTTATAATGTTGAGCTCATAGTGATTATGTGGAAGCTCTAGGTCATATTTAGCGTTCTAGTTGCAAGTTGAACACTCAATTTGACATCAGTAACACTAAAAAGTATTGATTCATATCAACACAAATAATGTTTAGGAAGAAACTAGTGTTTCCTTCAACTATTAATAACTAGCAACTATTGGTAGACAACATTGAGTGTTCTAGTCTAGAAATATAGGAAAAATGCATAACAATAAATAGCAATACATTTTTAGGGAACCTTATATGAGGTATCCTCCCTAGAATATAGGAAAAATGCATCACAATAATAGAAGATAGTAATACATTAGAATTATATACTAAAGAGGCTCAAATATCTCTTGTACAAAAGAATACACGACTTAAAGCTCTCTTGAATGGATTTACATTTGACATTATTTAGTTATTTGAACTCCTTTAATGAAGTGGGCAGCTAATTTTTTTTCTTTCAAAAGAAGCTAAAATTAATGCAAAATGGTATGAGAAGCATTGTACAATGTTTGTTGACAAGGTTTAAATATCATACTAAACATAGACAAATAAAAAATAAAGGTAATGTGAGATTCTTCAATTGGATGAATGATAAAATTTATGGAATTTTTTTTTACCTTTTCATATCTCTACCAAGCATTCACTTATTGTATTTATTTTTTAGTAGCCTAAATTTGTATATTTGTGTTGCATGTAATTATAAATCTAGGCTCAAAAACTTTAAATTGTAGGAGGTATTTTTGTAGTGTGTCAAATTATGATATTTTTTTATTATCAAGAATGAACTACATAGATATTGAATCAAAATCATTGATTCAGAAGTCTCAATGCTTTGTCACTATAAGCATTACCTAGTTTTGGGATTCTCTATGTAATAGGGGTTGATATTGATTTGATTAGGTACACTAATTTTGATGGGCCAATTGATTTAATTGATTTGATTCTATCATAATCAAACCACACACATTAAGGTTCACATACATCATGTTCAAGAGTTCATTCATAGACAAGTCCAAAATATTCACCATTGCTTGAATATTAAGTAGGTGCCAACATGAACCAATGTAAGAATGTGTGAGTGATTTTGATGTGAAAATGTATACATGAGTTGGCATCCTACAATGATTTAATAACTAAGCCCTTACAACCATGATTTAGAGATTGGAAATCTAACCTGAATAGCTATTTCAATCATCATGAAGGTGCATTTAGCTTGTCAACCCAGGGACGTGAACTTGAAATGGGTCAGCACAATATGTGCACTAGGAACCCAAAGTAGCCATTTTAATTCTATAGCTAAGTAACACACAATGCTAAAAGTAAATTTCTTAGAAGGGAATACCATAAATTTGAATCATCAATCAACAACTACATCAAACTAAAATGTATAACAAAAATAAAAATCTGAGCAACAAACAGGGCGTTACTCTGTCTGCTTTGACTACAAGAACAGTCACAAAATGAAATTCTAGTGGTTGTAGGAACAGTCAGTGCCAAATTTCTAACTAATTACTAAACAACAAGTAATACTAAACCAAGAGGATAGATTACTCACCAAGTGGGCTCCCTTGGATAACTATCCTCTAAAACTAATGATAACTTAGATGCTCAAACTTAGAACTTTATTTTATTCATTGTAAATCATGAGTACAAAAGAGTAATGTATCTATATTATTGAAACTTGAGAGTGCAAGTACAATAAAAAATTGTGCAACCTCCAAAGAAGGAGCATTAGATATTTATTTATACTATCAACTAAACAAGACAATCAACTCCACGACTGGGAGGACGCCATTTAGGGAAAACAAAGAAAGTGGAGTGGTGGTGGTTACACATGCATGGAATATGGTCAAACATGTAGGTCCAAACACAGATTTAGCACAATAGTAATGCCCACATCTGCTCAACCAACATTGAAGTCCACTACAAGGCGATTACATTCAGTTTGCATGAGGAATCTTCTACCGTAAACCTCCTTTGAAAGGTTCCTTTGTTGGATGTTAGAGTGCATGCCTAGCTAGTGGTGTCTTCCTCAACTTAGCATCCTTAAATTAAATCTACATGGAAATGTTAGTACACACAATAACTACATATCTATAACCACCTCAAGGAACATTCATTAACCACATGCAAAATCAATATAGATAATCCACAGAATATGCCAATGTCATTAAAACTTGTAGAAATAGGATTAATCCCAATGTTTATGGTTTTAGGGAAACATTATGAAAATATAAATATTTAGCATCAAATTCCATGAAAAATTCCAACAAATAAACTATAGATTCTACCCAAAATTAGACCAAAACTAGGCTCATCACTCCCCCCAACCTAACGTTTTGTTGGTCCTCCAGCAGGGAAAGGGTTGTTCTTCTGCTTGGTCAAAGCTTTGAAATTTACAACTGATAGCTGCCCAACATTAGTGTCTACTAGGCATGAATCAGGGTCCCAATAGAATCCTCCTAATATGCCAAATATGCTCCATCTCTGTTTTTCTGCAATAATGTCATACTGGTAGAACCCGAAGTTTGACATGGGCCACATGAGAATGGGTGGCTGAAAAGTTAGGGGAAGCCAAAATTGCCCCTTCGTTCTCCCAATATGAATATACCTATCAATCCTTTTTAGTGCTACAACATAATTATGGATGGAATGAGGTTCAACCTATTTCAACTCATCAGTTAGTCTATTCCATCATTGTGATAGGTATCCTCTCATAATTTTCTCCTTTGTTGCTACCTTTACCCCATACTCAATGTAAAATTTCTCAATCCAAGGCATAATCATGTTTCCATAACTAGGTCTGAGAAGCATTCTGTCATTCTATGTAAATATCCCTTGGGTTGCTTGATTAAACCCTAATGGGTAGAGAGATGTTAGACTTCAATTTCTTATAAGCCCCATGTTGTTGTCCCCAAATAATCTCATTTTGTACCCAAGACATAAATGCCCTTAATTGGACATCCCCAACATACAACGACATATTCCAATCATGGTCTTTAGTTACAACATAATTATGCAAGTAAAACTCACATAGCAAATTCTTCATTTAAGGGGAGGCAATCCTATTAGCATTGAAAAATTCATTAGGAGTGTCAATAGAAGGATTCAAATATAAGACAATCCTTGACAGCTTAAAGAGAGATTTCTCTTTCAGGTACAAAGCATAGACCCTTGGAGGGGTTCTGCATTCCAAGATCTATGGTGCCAAGGTCACAATATTGTCCACTTTCTTCTTCAGAGTAGTGATTTCCTCATTCTTTTCTTTAATTACTTCATCCCTCTTTTGAATTTCCTTTTTCAATTTTTGTTTTTCCTTTTTCCATTCTTCCTCCCTCCTTTGTATTTCTTCCCATAAATTCAAAATTTCTGTATGTACTGTAAAATTTGGAGGATTATGAATTCCTACCAGTATTTTTTTCAATGGTTGTCCCCATATACGACTATCTACATGGACTCAGGCTATCTAGTTGTCTCTAGTTGCAGGGGTACTGTTTCTTCTCCCACTTCTTGCTGCAGGGTCTCTTGTTCTTTTTCTTGATGTGGCTGTAGGAATTCCTACTTTGGTTCTAGCTGTTGTTGCAAGACCTCTTGTTGTAGGACTTCTTGCTCATGTTGCACGAAATCTCGATTTTCCTCAAACTCTTGATTTTCAACTTGTTTTGCAATATTGGCAAGGTCAACCAATGTTATGTTTATTGTTTCCTTAAATATATCTTCCTCCTCAACATTCTCCTACCCCATTGGATTTTCTATGTCCTCATGTGGTATTTCTCTAGACTTAGGGCTTTCTTGTGGAGGCATACCAAATGCTGGCCCAACTAGTCTTGATTTCCTGGGAGGGCTCTCACATTTTTCTTTGGCTGCAGGATGAATAGTGTTAGCCTTCCTCTTCTATAACTCGATACCTCTTTTTTTGTTAGCTGTCTTTTGGCCTTTCCTTTTCTCATTTTTACTTCTCTCTTTTGCACCCTAGTTTTCATTAGAGTGCCAAGTGGAATGTTGTCATCAAAATCTAAGGAGAAGCTTTCTTTTTCTGAGTGCTTTGTTCCAGAAGAACTAATTTCTATGGTTTCTTCTGCTACAAGAGGGTTTACACTAGGGCTTGCACCAGAGGTTGAAGCACCAAGAGTGGCTTCAACCATTCTCAATCTCTTGCTAGACCTACAAGGTTGAGGCAAAACCCTAGGTTCCAAGTGCTTAGGTCTAATTTGATCAACATTTATAAATTCTTCCTAGGTCATTCTAGAGACATCATGCAGAGACTTCTCAACTAACAATTTAGTTAGACAATGGTGGGAAATAGAATTGTCCCTACCTTTTTGGGTCTCAATCACCATGATTGAGAGAAGATTGTATAACACGTTAGGTACATTCATCCTCCTCCCGTGCCTCATGTGACTCAAGAATTTGAAATGTACTAAATGTAGGTTCGACAGACGACCTTCACAGGTGAGATACCTTATAATGTAGATGATTTCTTGTTCCCATGGTTCAGGCAGAGAGGTTCTTTTTGCACCTTGTTTATCCACGCTGATTGGAGGGTCACCATGTACTATAAATTCGGCCCTAGCTGACCTGGTGTCTCTAGAGGCAGGGTAATGTTTTCCATCAACAGGTAACCCTATAACCTCTGCAATTATTTCCTCAGTTGCCACAACCTCCAACCCTTTTATTGTGGCTTTTCCTTCAAAAAATGTCTAGACGAATTCTAGTGCAATGCTTTCATCAAAGCCATCCATCTTTAGGAACTAATCTAACCATCAAAAATTTCTAAATTCGGCTAGGCATTGTGCATCCTGCAATAAAACATCATGAACCAAGGGCTCATTTCGAATTATTCCTCCTCCCATTGTCTGCAATCAACTATCACTTTGCAAAATTTACTTCCTGTAATTCCTGTTTGAAAGCCAAACACCTTCGTGTAGTACTTGCTAAATTTACAGTACCAATATCAACTGAATTTTCCCTTTCTTTTGTTTTACCTTTTTGTTTGCAACTTAGGATTATGATAGGGTCAATAATGACAAGAAAAGGAGTGATAAAAGGAGAATTATGATGGGAAGAAATGGTGGCTGTAGTTAGTGTCACTTCACACATGCAAGTTGTCCTCTCACTCAGATTTCAAATTGGCTCATTTTAAATTTTTTGACATAGCCTAGCATGAATTGACACATGGGTAATATATTCACATTTTTTCTTTCCCCCCCAACCTAGATTTGGACATGTGTCCGCACATGCAAGATGGGAGTGGTGATTTGAAAGGGAATAATGACATGTTATGTGAACATCTATACTAACGTACAATGATTAAATGAATGCACTCAAGTGATGATTAAAAGATATCAATTAATGCTAACATACCTAGATGTGTGGAGGATTTGTTGCAAAGGTCGTGGAGAAAGTATCATTTTCCTTTTTAGGGAATAAATTGAGCAATTAATGAAAATGAAGTGGAATGAAGTGATGGAAGAGAGAGAAATGTGGTGATGGATGGGTGAATGGGTGGATGGGTGAAGAAGTGGACTTCCACAAGAGCGGAAGTCTTTATTATGATAAGTATGTACCTTAATTAGCTAGGAGGGACACTAGGTCCACTTCCTTCAGCTGCAGGAAGCTCGGGTGTTGAATGCTGGGTGAATTGTTGCAGAAACTCTTCTTTGGAAGTTCGCTTTTGATATAATTGGAGCCGATGACCATTGACAAGTAACTTGAATTTGACAAGGTCAATGGAAGTAAGCTGAACAACTCCATTAGGAAAGACCTCAACGACTTCATATGGTCCTAGCCACCTTGTCTACAATTTTCCTACATTGTCCTAATATCTTGAGTCATAGAGCAAGGCCCAATCTCCTGGTTGGAATTTCTTTTCCTTGATAAATTTTTCATGCCACTTGATTTTCTAATTCTGTACTACCTCTGTCTAATGTAGGGCTACTCTTCTTATCTCATCCAAATCATTTAGCTGCATGATTCTTCTCTCTATGCCTCATAAATATCCATCCCCAAATCTACTGTAGTCCTAAGAGTCTTATATTCAAATTCAATGGGCATCATGGCTATCTTTCCATACAACAACTCAAATGGAGTGAAGCCTATAGGTTTTTTCTAGGTTGTCCTATGGGCCCAAACAACTTCTGGTAATCTGTTTTCCCAATCTTTTCTATGAATAGCTACCGTTTTGGTTAGAATGGCTTCAATTTATCTGTTGGTCACCTCAACTTGGCCATTAGCCTAGGGGTGATAAGGAGTAGACTTCTTGTGCCTTATGTTGTATTCATTAAATAGTGCTACAACAAGGGTTGATGTGAATTGAGCCCCTTGATCAACCACTATTTCTCTTGGAACTCCATATCTTGTGAAAATATCCTCATAAAGAAACTCTACAACCTTGTTATCTCTTGCATGCTTCATGGTCTTAACTTCTACCCACTTTGTCATATAATCAGTGCATACTAAGATATAATACTTACCATTTGATAGAGGGTCAATGGGTCCTACAAAATCCAATCCCCACTTGTCAAAGGGGGTGATTACTACCTGAGGGAAAAGTGGCCTCTCATTAGATCTGGTTGGTCTACCCATTCTTTGACATTTATCACATTTTCTAGTATACTTTCTTGCATCCTTTTGGAGTGTTGGCTAGTAATATCCTGTGTTCAAAATCTTCATTGATGTCCTCTTGGCTGCAAAATGTCCTCCACATGGTTCGTTGTGGCATGCATGCAAAATGTCATATGTATCATCTTCTCTCACACATCTCCTAATGACATGGTCTGGTCCAGTATAAAACAAACATCCAGGAGAAAGGGAAAGATTTTTCAACGAGTTCCCTTTTCTCTTTTGGAGATAAGTGAGAAGGAACTCTACTTGTGGCCAAATAATTGGCTATGTTAGCATGGCAGGGTGTTTGCATACTGAGGGAGAATAGATTCTCATCAGGAAAAGAGTCATCTATGGGCTGATTATCTTCTGATTTAGTTAGCCTTGAAAGAAAATCTACAACATTGGCCTTCCTTGGCTTATCCACAATGGTTATATCAAACTCCTACATTAAAAATAACCATCTTGCCAATCTACCTATGATCAGAGCCTTATTCATGAGATGTCTAATGGTTGCATGATTAGTGTGCACAAAGATTTGGTAACCTGTTTTGTAATGTTTGAATTTGTTTAGTGCATAGATCACTGCCAACATTTCTTTCTCTGTCACTATATAATTGAATTCAACTCCTTATAAATTTTTGCTGAAAAATTAAATAGAATTTTCAATAGCTCCTTCTTTCTATCCTAAGACTACTCCTATGGCATAATTTGATGCATCAGTATGGATGTGGAAAGGAAGCTCCCAATTAGGTCCTTTGAGTATAAGAGCATGAGTTAAAGCTACCTTCAAGTCAAAAAATGCCTTGTCACAAGCTTTAGTCCACTAGAATTCAACATCTTTAGTGAGAAGAGTGTACAATGGTGTTGCTACCTTGCTGAAATCTTGGATGAAACACCTATAATATCCCGCATGACCCAAGAAACTCCTAACATCCTTTTTTTTTGCAGGATCTACTTGAATTCCTTTGTGGGAGATGTACTGGCCAAGGAATTCACTTTCTTGCATCATCATGAAACACTTTTCACTATTTAAGGACGTGTCTTGGCCTTCACATCTCTGTAGGACTCTCCTAAGATTTTCCAATGCTTGATTAAAATCAACACCATAAATGGTAAAGTCATCCATATAAGTTTCCATACAATCATGATAAATGTCTGAAAATATGCTGACTACCCTCTAAAAGGTTGTGGGTGCATTGCATAAGATAAATGGGAGTACCGAGTAGGCATAGGTCCCCCATGGACAGGTAAATTTTTTCTTCTCCTGGTCCTTTGGTGCAATTTGGATCTGGTTGTAGCAATTGAATCCATCTAGAAAAGTAAAGTATCGCTTTCCTGCAAGTGTGTCCAAAACTTGATCAATGAAGGGTAAGGGAAAGTGGTCCTTCTTGTTGGAAACATTAAGTTCCATGTAATCAACAAAAACTCGCCATTTCCCTCCTTTCTTGGGCACAATCACTAATTGAGACACCCATTGACTATCTGAAATGGGATAAGTAAATCCCACATCTAGTAATTTATGTAGTTCTCCTTTTACAATTTCTCTTAGTGCAGGGTTAATTCTTCTTTGTGGTTGTCTTACTAGGGTGCAATCATCTTTGATGTAAAATCCATGTGTACAAATTTTAGGGTCCAATCCCTTCATATCATTATAATCCCATGTAAATGCATGCTGATGGGTTCTTAATAAGTTTTTCAACAATAATTGTTGTTCTTCACTTAATTTACTATTAACATTCATATATTTTCCTTCTAACACCTATACTTGTGTAGTTAACTCTATCATGACCGCTTCATTAACACATGGTACCTTTAGTTCATATGGAAACAATGTATGGGACATACATGTTGCTGCAAGAAGTTTGTCTTCAAGAAGAGTGGCTATAGGAAGTCTATTTGCAGGAACAGTGGCTACAGGAAGTCTATCTGCAAGAACAGTGGCTACAGAAAGAATAGGTAGAAGTGTCTTCACTGGAGTAGAATAATGAGAAGATGATGCTTCCTCCACTTCATAATGGTTCTGAATGATGTTAGCCACTACTTCATCCTCATCTTGGAGCTACATGAAAGAGATTTTTCCTAACGTCATAAGCTATTCCATAGAATTAACTTCCTTGGCTTCTTCACCAACATGTGGCCATACAGGATTATCTTCATCATGAGATGGCTAAGAAAGAGGATAAAGAACAAAAAAAATTGTACTCTTCCCATCTAAAATGGTCATGTCACCTAATCAACATCCAATGTATGCATCTATAGTTGCTAACCATGGCCTTTGGGATACCTTGCTAGTGTAGCTTTAGGAGAAAAAATCATAAAGTTTGTTGGGTACTCCCAGGAGTCTAAAACTACCACAAGATCCTCCAATACACCATTAGGATTAATAGTAGAGCTATCAGCAAGATGCAAGACAATAGGAGTAGATCTCATGTTTGCAACATTTAGTTGTTGTAGGATGTCCTTGGTCATTACATTTATTGCTGCCCCTAAATCAATCAGAGAATTCTTTACTTGGATTTTGTTTATAACAACTGCTACCACAGGACTACCTAGGTCATTATACTTGGGGATAGTTACTTTTCCAAGCATGATGTCAGCTAGTTGTCCCACCATATGAATTGTATTTGGGTCTTTCTTTTTCTTACCTGGCTTCTTGAGGCATGCTTCCTTGATTGCCTTGCCATAAATTGGAACATCCTTTATGGCTTGAAATAGAGGTATTTGGACACATATATGCTTCAGCTGATCCAAGATGTCAAAATTTGTATCCTCCTTTTCTTCCTTCTTCTTGGAAACTTCCAATCTCTGAGGAAATGGTGGTTCTTGTTCAGTCTACTTGACTTGGATTGGTTCAAAATTTTTAGGTACACTTGGTTGAATGGGATCATTCAGAGGTACCTCATCCTCTTCCACAAGAAGCTCAGTGATAATGGGCTTGGAAGAGGCTGGTAGAGTAGTTCCTAAATGCAAGTGGATGTCACTTACACTCATAGCATATGCAGGGAATTGATTTGAATCACCAGAGTATGCAGGTTGTTGTTGCGGTTTGTTATTTGGATTGGGTGTGGGTTAAACTGGTAGCTAAGTAGGTTTAGGTGCATATGAGCTTGGATTAGTAGCTGGAGGAATTATAGCTGGCTGTTGGGGATGAGAAGGTGACTACACGTAATTGGTTATCTGGGTAGGTCATTGCTATCCTCCCCTCCATTGATTTTTTTGGTGCCAATTTCCTAGAGGTGGCTGCCAATGCCCTTGAAATTGTTGCCAATTCCCTTGAGGTTTTTCCCACTGGGGTGGAGAGTTTTGATGATTGGTGATTGGTCCAAGCATTTGGAGGGTTAATCCAAGGTTGTGGTGGATATCCTCCATAGCTAGATGGATATGGAGGCTTCCATTGGTTACTAAATGAATAGGAATTAAATATGGCCCAACATAAGATAGTGGATCCAGTGGCATACCTTGTCTTGGAGCCCAAGGATTCCTTTGTAAATCATAGTAGACTTGGTCTTCTTCAATCTGGATTGGTTTAAACTCAGGTGGAATCTACTTGCTTTCAAGATTAGCTACCATCTTTCATCTATAGTCCCTCTTCTTTTGTCTGCAGTGGGGGCAATACTCTGCCAACATTGCCTCTACCTCCTCTGGCTTCTTCTTGGCCTGAAGTGTATCCAGCTGAGTGGCTAGATTATTTATAATGTCTAGCTTGAATTCTGCCATCAAATGAGTAATCTCCATTCTTGAAACTCCACCGGTAGTTGACTTACCTATGGAAGATTGGTAAGCTCTCCCTTTCTTTGAAGCTTCCCTAGAGTATTTTTAGCATATTTTCTTGACATCTTCCCAAGGAACCTGGGAGATATATCCTCCTCCCATGAGGTCCAAGGAAGCGGTGCAACTATCATTGATTCCTCTCAGGAAAAGAAACTTTTGTGAGTCTTCATTGAGTGTATGGTGTGGATATTTTTGTAGGAAAAAAAAACCTTGCAATATAATCTTCCAGGCTCTCATCTTCCTTTTGTTGCATCCTAAAAAATGTCACCTCCTCTCATGTCGCTGCCCATGCAATATTCCTTGTATTTCTTAAGGAATTTTGTCTTCATGTCTTCCCAAGTTTCCATAGTATCTTTGCCTAGGTTCATGAACCATCTTAATGCAACCTCTTTCAGAGTTGTAGGAAATAGCTTAATCCTATGGGCATTGGTGGTATAATCATAACTCCTATAGAGTATGTCAAACTCAAATAAAAAGGTATCAGGATCTTCTATGAAAAGTCCATAAAACTTGGGGAGTCCTAAAGCAGGGATGTTCTTGATGTTGTCAACTTCATTTTGATGGGCAATGGGGAAAGGAAAAGTTTTTTGGTTAGGTCTGTTCCTATTTGCATCACCCATGCTTGCTTGATGTAGTTCCAAAGTAAAGGGGTTATCAAGCTAATTTTGGTCTTCAGAGGAGACTTCAGAGCTAGTCAGATAAGGAAATGCATAAACAAAGGGGTGTGGATCTTCTTCTTCTTCTTCTCTTGGTAGGTTCTGATATTCAACTAGCTGGAATGGATTAGGATTGTTAGGAAGGAATCTCCCATAAGCATCCCTTCTCCTTCCTCTATGCATGTGGTATCACTCACTATCAAACAAATCATACAAAGAATTGGTAAAGAATAAGGGGGTCATTACTTCCTAAATGAGGGTATACTAAGAATAACTTCCAGAAACACTACAGCAAGAAAAACTACTAATGACTCCAAATAACTTTCTAGTTTGACACCATCCCCGACAACGAAACCAAAAATGTTGGCCTCCTACAATGATTTAATAACTAAGCCCTTACAACCATGATTCAAAGATTGGACATCTAACCTGAATACCTATTTCAATTATTATGAAAGTGCATTTAACTTGTCAACCCAGGGACATGAACTTGAAATGGGTTAGCAGAGTATATGCACTAGGAACCCAAAGTAGTAATTTTCATTCTACAGCTAAGGAACACATAATGTTGAAAGTAAATTTCTTAGAAGGAAATACCATAAATTCAAATAATCAATCAAAAACTACATCAAACTAAAATGTATATTAGAAATGAAAATTTGAGCAACAAACAAGGCACTGCTCTGCCTTCTTTGGCTATAGGAAGTCATAAAATGGAATTCTAGTGGCTGTAGGAACAATTGGTGTTAGATTTCTAACTAATTGCTAAACAACGAGTAATACTAAACTAAGAGGATTAATTACTCACCAAGTGGGTCCCCTTGGATAAGTATCCTCTAAAACTAATGAGAACTCAGATGCTTGAACTCAGAACTTTATTTTATTCACTTTAAATCATGAGTACAAAAGAGTAATGTATTTGTATTACTAAAACTTGAGAGTGAAAGTACAATATAAAATCTTGCAACCTCCAAAGAAGGAGCATCACATATTTATTTATACTATCAACTAAACAAGGAAGTCAACTCCATGATTGGGAGGACACCATTTAGGGAAAACAAAGAAATTGGAGTGGCAAGCATGGAATCTGGTTAGACATGCAGGTCCAAATTCAAATTTAGCATAGAAATAATGCCCACATTTTCTCAACCAACATTAAAGTCCACTACAAGGTGGTTACATTCGGTTTTCACGAGGAATCTTCTGTCATCAACCTCCTTTGAGTGATTCCTTTGTTGGATGTGACAATGCATTCCTGATTGGCAATGTCTTCCAAAACTTAGCATCCTCAAATTAAATCTACATGACAATCTCAGTACACACAATAAATTCATATCTATAGCCACCTTAAGGAACATTCATTAACTACATGCCAAATCAATATAGATAATCCACATAATATGCCAATGTCACTAAAACTTGCAGAAATAGGATTAAGCCCAATGTCTATGGTTTGAGGGAAATATTATGAAAATATCAACATTTAGCATCAAATTCCATGACAATTGCCAACAAATAAACTATGGATTCTATCCAAAATTGGACCAAAAACTAGGCTCATCAACACTCATGACATTAGTGAACATACATTAGTAGGCGCATATGTATAATCATCAATACAACTAATAATTCCCATATAATTTTATTGATGTCCTCATGTACAAATACATCAATGCATCTTACTATCAAAATATCCTAGATACACAAATAATATGTGCCCAAGTTGATATCCTTGATCCATAACATATATATCAAATCATTGCTACTGTCAAATACACCTGCATTACAATATTATAAGCCAACTATTAAAAAATAGAAAAAGCACCGAGTAAAAGTAATTGAAAAATGAAAACAACATGAACTCCAATGTTGGATGCATTGCCATCAAACCTCATGTCCTACTCAAACCTTGTGTTGAGCAATTCCTGCATACAAATAATAAAAAAAATTAGATTATAAAAAAACATGAACAACAAAGTCAACTGATCATTCTTTGAAATCAAATGAAAGATTATAAATCAAGAGATAAAAGTATATTAAGAAGATACCTCCTTATGCATTACATGGAATGTGTCCTCAATGTAAAAGAAAAATGTTATAACTTTTTTTTTGAATTGATTTTTGATGCAATAGTATTGTCCACCAAAAAGACCTATATTTACTAAGAATTGTTAAGAAACATAAAGTCGAACCTACTTTTGACTCAACAATGGTTAAAATTAAACAAAAATATTGGAAATGCAAAAAATGTAAATATTTTAGTGATATTCATGAATGAGAAGCGTGGAAAAATCGAGGTAGGTAGGTAAATACTAGGGAAGGTTTGAATTTGTTTCTCAATTCACTTGAATATTTTGGGGTGCTCTTTCTGGGGTAGTCTCTTAAGAGACCTAAAAGCCAAAAAATTCAAACTTTGACGAAGGTTTTGTGGGAGCTCGGGGGATGTAGGAATTTTGTGTCTCGACCTAGAGGTGGATATTGAATCCCTTCAAACCAAGCTCTCTTGGTTTGGGTCAACTCAACACCAATTGTGTGTTCCAGTGTAAAATGCAGTCTTACAAAAATTGTCATTGGAAAGCAATGCAACAATGGAAAGAAGCATTTTTGTATTTTTTTGTGCATACTAGAGTGAAACCAACTATACCAAAATATCAAGGTGGATAGTCCACTGCTATGGAAGGCCTCCTTTTTTCGCCCAAGTCCCCATGTGATTCCAGAGTGCACTAATCTGGGGTAGTCTAGAAAGTTTCGTTAGAGAAAACAATGCAAAATTGCTAAGTTTTCAATATTTTTGACAAATGAGTAGCATGGAAATATCAAGGTAGGTAAATACTAGGGAAGGTCCAAATTCATTGGCCAAGTCACCCGATTGTTTTAGGGTGCTCTTTTCGGGGTAGTCTCTAAAGAGCCTTAAGAGAAAAAATGCAAAAAATGTTATTTTTTCGTAATTTTGAAAAATGGGCAACACGGACATGTCAAGGTAGGTAGGTAAATACTAGTGAATTTATGAATTCATTGCCCAAGTCACCTAATTGTTCCGGGGTGCTCTTTCTAGGGTAGTCTCTTTAAAGCCCTAAAAGACAAAATTATCAAACTTTGATGAAGTTGTTCCAGGAGTTCGTGGCACGTAAGAATGATTTGTCTAGACATACAACTAGATATTAAATCCTTTCAAACCAACCTCTCTTAGTTTGGGTCAACTCAACACTATTTGTGTGTACCAGTGTCAAATGCATTCTTGCAAAAATTGTTAGTGGAAAGTAGTGCAAAAATGGAAATAAGATTTTTGTTTTGTTTTGTGCATAATGGAGTGAAACCAACTATACCATCACATCAAGGTGGGAAATACAACTCTTTGAAAGGTCTCTTTTTGTTGCCCAAGTCCCCTTGTGATGCCAAAGTGCACTGATTCAGGGTAATCTATAAAGTGTCGTAAGAGAAAAAAATGCAAAATTATTTTTTCAATAATTTTGACTAATTGGAAGCATGGAAACATCAAGTTAGGTATGTAAATACTATGTAAATTCTAACTTCATTTCCCAAGTCACTCGATCATTCTAGGGTGCTCTTTCTAAGGTAGTCTCTAAAAAGCCTTAAGAGAAAAAATACAAAAAATGTTAAGTTTTTAGTATTTTTTACAAATGGGAAGCATGGACGTGTTGAGGTAGGAATGTAAATACTAGGGAAGGTCTCTTTTCATTTCCCAAGTCACCCTATCATTCTAGGGTGCTCTTTTCAGGGTAGTCTCTAAAGAGCCTTAAGAGAAAACAATGCAATTTTTTTTTAACTAATTTTGACAAATGGGAAACTTGGACACATCAAGGTAGGTAGGTAAATACTAGGGAAAGTCTCTTTTTGGTTCCTAAGCCATCCGATCATTCTGGGGTAGTCTCTAAAGAGCCTTAAGAGAAAAAAATGCAAAAAATGTAAAAAAATTAGTAATTTTGGTGAATGGGCAGTGTGGACACGTTAAGGTAGATAGGTAAATACTAGGGAAGGTATAACTTTTTTTCCCAATTCACTTGAATCTTTTGGGGTTCTCTTTCTAGTGTAGTCGCTTAAGAGCCCTAAAGGAAAAAAAAAATGTCAAACTTTGACGAAGTTGTTCTGGGATCTCGTGACAGATAGGAATGATTTTTCTGGACGTATAGGTGGATATTGAATACCTTCAAACCAAAATCTCTTGGTTTGGTTCAACTCAACACCATTTGTGTGTTCCAGTGTCAAATGCATTCTTGCAAAAATTTTCAGTGGAAAGTAATGCAAAAATGGAAAGAAGCAATTTTTTTTGTTTTGTGCATAATGGAGCAAAACCAACTATTCAAGGTGGGTAGCAATTCCAAGAAAGGCCTCCTTTTGTTACCCAGGTCCCCTCATGATTTCAAAGTGCACTAATCTAGGGTAGTATTGAAAGTGTCATAAGAGAAAAAAATGTAAATTATTAAGTTTTCAATATTTTTGATAAATGGGCAGTGTGGACATGTCAAGGTAGGTATGTAAATACTAGGGAAGGTCTCTTTTTGTTGCCCAAGTCACCTAATCATTCTGGGGTGCTCTTTTTGAAGAGACAAATGAAAATCAATACCTAGATTCATTTGAGTATGCTAAATCATGATGAAGAATGTATAGTCAAGTGTAAGGATGGTCATGAGAAAGACTCTTTTATGGTGTGTGAGTAGTTGTCAATTATCAATGATTATCATGCTCCTTCAAGAAAGATCAAAATGCACTATTTCCAACTTTCCCTTTGATCTTAGAAAAGTACATGGATCAAATGATAACTAGAAGTCTCTACTTAGGAGTAAGATTTTTGGAAGTTATGAGAGGATTCATATTTCATTCCTAACATAAACAATGGAGAAAATTAACAAAAATAAGAGATTAGAGAAGATGTACACAAACAAAATCATCTCCAAGAAATGAAGATGAACAATGTTGGCCAATAGTAAACCTCCATGAATGAAATAGGTTGAATGAGAGGTCCCACCCTACAAGTTAAACAATAATACCTTCAAAAATTTAGCAATTGAGAGAATGTGATAATACTCATTAGAAATGGGGTTAAAGAAGAACTTGCATATAAATAGAGACAAATTCTTGACCATAAGCAACATGAACTACAAATTTTGAACTTAACATTCTCTCAACTCAAATATACCTTGAAAATATATTGATCTACATGAACTGATGTTGATGTTTTGATCTGAATCACTTGAAAATATACCTTTGTTCTCCATAAAACCTATATTTTTACATACCATTTATTTTTATGCAAAATTTTAATCCAACCTAGAGAAATAGCATGAATCTAAATAATATGACAATATCATACCTGTCCCATACAAAAAAAGATCCTCTACTGAAGTGTTCTTGAAGAGTCATCTCTTACCTTCAGAGTATCCAACATTGCTTCATGATCAACACTACTGACTATCCATGGTTCCTTTGTTCTTTGTTTTGCATGATGTCTCAATAAGTTAACATTTATTTCTATAACAAGGTGCAAATACATGAGAATAGTTTTGTCTTTCTCATAGTCTTAAAATGTAGGTATGCCATTCTTTCTAATCATATACATTTGTAACCAAGTTTCGACAATAATTCAAATGAATAGGTGTAGGATACATGAACCCCTCATCATCTATCATCAGTTGTGTTAGCTTCTTCTTTCCTTGTACACACCATGCCAACTAATAGTTTGATCCCTCTTAATTCCCTTGTGGTGCAACAACTACATAAACATGTCATGGGTGTATAAGATTTGAAAGATGGTCATAGTCAAGTGAACTTTCCATTTCATCTTCTAAAGATGAATGTGCTACAAATAAAGGGGTTAGATACAATGTAATCCATGTACCTACCCAATCACTTGACTCACATTGATCCCAATCAAATTGAATACAATTTTACAAAAACAAGCCAACTATCATGTCTATATGGCCCATACACCTCCATTTGAGCTTTGAAATGAATGCATCTTTGAAGATTATCTGATTGTCTAACATTCCAATTTCTCCCCCACTATACCCTCTTCAACCAAAAAAAAGAACCTACACACTTCTGAATCAAGTGTCCCTCGTGACAATTCATAACTACACCAATCAACAATAGAAAGTGCAACACTAAATGTTGCACCACCTCTAATCTTCATTTGTTCCTTACCTAGAGCTCTCTTCACACATGAACTTGCACCATCATGCTAACCTTTTCTATTCCCAACTTCAAAAAAATCCAAATATGTGGTACACCCCTCTGTACATGCATCCTACTCAACCAATAAAATATACGAGCATTCTTGAATTGCCCCATGAAATTATCTAACTAAATGAGATTTCGACCCATTGCAATACCTTTTTCTTGTAAGAAGTCAAAAAAGTTTTCAAAACGATGTTTCACAAACTTGGACAAATAATATCTATCATCAGTCATGTAAAAATGGTACTCCCTAATTATCTTCTTGTCCTCTTTTGTACCATTAGGAGCATGTCTATATATTATGTGGATAAAAATAACAATTTTGATAGAATTTTAATATTGATATTGTACCTCATTTTGTGGTTGTAATGTGTAATTTTCAGCAAAATCAACCACAAATATAATAGTTCCAATTGGGAAAAATTCCTTACACATCTTGGATTGTTGATCCAACCATTGAGACCTATGGCTATTCCTGGCATACTTGTAGAAAATATTTTTCTTAAAATTATAAATACTTTCCTCTCTTGTAACCAACTCGCATCTAGAACCTTCAACTTCACTCTTCAAACTACATTTCACTGTCTCAAGTCTTTTTTTCTCAACAATTTTTTTAGCAAAATCATGTTCATTACCCTCATGAAAACATGTAACAAAATTTGATAAACCACCAAATTACAAGCACATTTCATTTAAATAACCATTTCCATAAAAAATCAACCATCACCTCTACCACATAAAAAAGAATCTAACAACTCCCTAGATGACTTTGGAAATTGTATTCCATGACACTCCTACAACATTTCCTTAGTATGCATAGTAGAATGAATATAACATAATAGTTCATGATACATTGAAAAATATACATGGTATTTATAACATGTATTACAAATATTAATAGGTACACAATAAAATAAGTTACAAGATTCAAAATCCCTTTGCAAGATTTACAAATTTTGATGTGTTTCACAAAAAAAATTATACAAAATTAATTGGCTAAATTCCAAGAAATGTTTAGGATGCAATGTGTGATCTCTATTTCCAATTCTTAACTTTAAAACATCCTTTGAATTTGGTGATACTCTAGATTGAGAGTGCCAAAATTGTTGAATTTCATTCTTTACATTATACGTTAGCTTCTTATCAACATGTGGAAGCCTCCCACTAAAATCCCATGTATCATTTTGAAGAGGACTATCGAGTCTTCTTCTTGAGAGTGCTCTAGATAATGTTTTATGATTTATGTTTAAATCAATACAAGTTTACCTCATTAAACGATCCTTTCTCAAATGGTGGCTTACTTATGAGGTTGTGATCAGTCTACAAACAACTCTCTTATCATTTTCCTTAATTCTCTTTCCAATAGAATTTAGAGCATTAATTGACTTTTAACAATAATAATTTTTTCTAACTTTTTGGTCAAATGAATATTAAATTTCTTTAATAATGGCATCATTTTGTTATACTTTTGCAACTGTACAAAAAAATGACATTGTTCAATTAATGTATTATTGGAAAAGTATTGATTGAATATTTCGGTAGACCACAACTGAACCATTTGTGATGACCTTTTCCATCAAGTTTATCTATTATGTTCTCATCTATTTCGGGTAACCATTTTGGGGTTCTTGAATGTGTTGGATTTGAAATTTAAATTTCTTCCTCACGAAGGTCTTGTATTCTCATGTAATTTGGTGATACATTAGGTTCAAATGTTTATTTTTCAATGTTATGAATGTTTTTATTTTCAATGGAAGATGGAGTCTTAGGCTGTCTATGGTGCAGGCTAGGGGAAACCCTAGCCCCATGTTTTCTCTGTGTGTAAGTCTGGATCAAGGCATTTTTGGGTCGAATAGCTATGCTGAGGGCATGGGGAGTGGTAGCTACCTTTATTTCTTCCTTTTCTATGTTGTTGTATAGGAGTGAATTTTCACCCCTTATGCAAATTCCCCTTTTACCTTTCTCCACTTTAGAAAATAAAAAATAGAGGTTGAATTCTACATAAGCCCACTACCTTCTTTCCACTTGGAACCTATTTTGAGCATTGACAAAATAATTTTTGATGGAGATGCTCGTGTGACACGTGGATGTCGACGCGACGCACTTACATCCTTGGCAGATTCTTGTGGTTGAAGCAGCAGAGGTGTTACACTTCCCATTGGGGGTCGATTTGTAACACCCTCTTTGGCTGACCGACCCAAATGTGGTCATTTTCTTCACTCTCTCCTTCAAATTCACCATTCATTCTTCCATTTCATCCCTTCAAGCAATCCCTCTCACAATATTAAGCATTCTAGCATTCATTCCTTTCATTTTGACAACACTCTTGCACACCATAGCAACAACTTCGCTCCATCAACTCAGTAGAGCAAGAGTGGGACAACACCATTGTAGCAGAGGCTTGAGTTCCTCTCATTTTCTCCTCCATTAGCCTTGAGTTCTCTTGGCGGAGGTGGTAAGAATTCTACTCCTCTCCTCTATTATTTGGTTGAGTAGCACATTACTGTTTATAGTGTTTTAGTGTTCTCTACTTTACTTTCTTTCTTTGTCATACTATTTCTCCATTATCACTTTCTTGGTTGTTCGTGGAGGTGGAAACACCTAAACGGGGGTCTGACTGAGGCAAGCCCCTATACAACCACCCAAAAAATTTCCTCTTCATTGTGTGTAGGTGGATGTGTGGCTTGAAGTTACCTGGTGAATGAGTATCTTTGTGAGGTTATTCTTGTCATCCTTACTCTTGTTTATTTCCTTTGTCATATTTGTACATATCTTGTCTACTTCATAGCATTATTTTGGCCCTTTGGAAGTAGTTAGCTAGGTTGTTAGTATATTTTATAGAGTTTAACCTTGTCTCTTTAGTCCTCTGGTTGTACAAATACCAACACACTTGAGAGATTTCAGTGCATCATGTTGTCATCCCGGGACCATGCTTTCATCCTCGGGCAGAGAGCTTCCTTAGGTGTAGTGTTGAACCTGAAAACTAGCTCGCTTAGCCCCTTTTTGAGTTTCGGGTCTATAGAGTGGTCAAAGGCCCTAAAGTTCTCATCATTCTCATCCCCCATTTCCTAACACCCCGTCAAGCTAAGGTAAGTTAGGGCAGCCTTCCACTCTTGGCTCTCTGTGACCTAGGGCCTTGCACATGGTCATTCCCCCTCTTACATTTTTGGTGAACTTGACATGAACCAACGTCTGTTCATCCATTGGTGATGAGGCTTCTCTCATGTATTTCATGATCATTGTATTCCTGAGTGTTGTGAAGGTTTATGAGCATCACAACCCAGTCCACAAATTTTGGATATATTGTTAGGAGAAGTATACAAAACCTCCTGATGGAAAGGATGAAGGTCACTACTAGTTTCTCCACATGCCTTTTCTCTAGTCCCACCATTGGTTTGGCTGGGAAAGAGAAGTTGTCAAGGGATGAGATGGGATTCTTTGAAGAGACCAATCATGTTCCCACTCCTGCTGCATCTCCTACACCATTGTTGATAGACGAGCATGAGGCCATTTAGATTCCTTCAAACTATGTCGTTTCCCTTTCCAAAGGATTGGGTGACTTAGAAAATCACTTGGAAAGAAACCCAAAGATGGCCAGGGTCGCTTATGTCATTGGAAAGTTAAAACATATGGTGGATAAGGATTGAAAAAGCATAGAACTTATGACTAGCCTCATCATTCTAGTTGAAGTGTGTGCTCCTTCAAACAATCTTATTATTGTACAAGGAGTCACTTTTGAAGAGCATGAAGGATAGTTAGGAGTATCGATGCCTCCCACGTATGTCTACATGGCCGATGCGGTCCCTTCTATTAGCATCCCTTATGTCTCCAAAAAATCTGAAACTATCAAAGTAAACAAGGTCCCCTTGGTCTTTAGCTTCACCCCTCCTATCACCTCTAGTGGTGGAGGTTTTGGTGGGATGAGTGGTGGAGGCTTTGGTAGCGGCAGTGGATTTGGTAGTGGAGGTGGTGCTAGTGGAAATGGTTCTAGTGGAGGTTTCCGGTTGAGGACATACTAGTAGCGGTGGCTCTGGTAGTGGTTCTGGTAGAGGTCACACCGGTGGAAGTTCTAGAGGTGGCTTTGGCGGTGGTTCTAGAGCAGGTTCCTCTAGCCCTATATCTTCTAATTACTCTATCTTGAATACTCTTCTTTAGAATATGGGTAAGATGCAAAGCCAATTAGAAAGTCTCTCCCAATCCTTTTCCCAACCTATCTTCCAACCCTTCTTCTGGCATAGCTTATTTTTGGTTGCAATCCTAAACACTCCCTTCCCTCAAGGAATGGAGATTCCTAAATTTGAGAAGTATGGTGGAAAAGGGAACCCAAAAACACATGTGTCTGCCTATAACTCCTTGTTCACATATTTCTTCCATCACGATGCATTAATGACGAAACTATTTCCCCAATCACTCAAGGATACAACACAAGAATGGTACTGTTCCTTACCTGAAAATTCCATTTTCTCATTTGACCAAATTGTAAATTAGTTCCTTAGAAAATTTCAAGCCAATATAGGACCGAAGATGACCTTCTCGGATCTTGTCCGATGTAAACAAGGAGACAAAAAAAAATGATTGATTTCATAGCACGCTATCAAGCACTCCTTTCACAAATCTCATATCAGCTGCCTGATTTTGATGTACATAAGTTATTCATAGGGAACTTACAAAGGCCTTGGCAATAGAATTTTTCCCTCATGAAGTATCCTTCTTTTGCACATTTGTGTGCAACCCTATGAGAGTACCAACAAATGATTGTGTTTAGTTCGAGGAATCTTCCTCATGCTCTCGTTCTGAGGGAAAGTCCATTATATTAATCTCTAGGAAAGGTAAGACTGTTACAAATGTAATAGCTATTGTTGATGACAACGGCCTTAGACATAACTGATAGTTCACAAAGTTATCAAAATCTTATTCTTCTATCTTATAGAAGTTGTTGAAGGATAAGATCGTAACCTTGCCGAGTCCTAAACCTCTTAAGGAGCCTTACCATAATTGGTATAATGGAAGCACTTATTGTCAGTACCATCAAGTTAATAGAAATGATACCAAACACTGTATGTGGCTATGTCATGAGATATAGGACCACATCGAGGACGGTGCCATTCGTCTCGATGGGAGTAAAAAAAATGCTAACAAATCAGTGGCGAAAGCCAATAGTGAACTACAAATATACACAAATCCATTTAAGTCACATTCTGATAACATGATTATCGATCCCACTAATTCTGTTACTCAACTTGAGGCTTATGTTAACATGGTCATGGTAACTTCTATTGCTCTACCTCCACTCGGTTCGTTGAACATAACATTCACATCACAAGACTTACCCTTAAACAACATGCCTTATCCCCTCTGCATTCCCACTTGCCTCAATGGTAACATTGTGATGAGGGTCTTGGTAGACCCTGTGAGTCGTGTGAGTTTCATTACAGAAGAAACATTAGTATTGAATTCATTACAAAGGGAACAATATGAAGAAATAAAATCCACCATCTGTACGCACGATGGTATGTGTCTCAAACCATACGACTTGATAACTTTGTCCATCCTAGTTGTACCTAAGGCTATTGACATAGTTTTTGATGTTATTCCAGATTTGTATTTATTCAGGCTGAAGCTAAGCATACCTTGGCTAGCTTCCATGAATGGAATCACCTTCGTTGTTCGAAAATGTTTAAAATTTTCCCACGAAGGTGTCATGCACGTATAGCATGACATTGGATACCAACCCTTGGTGTCCTGTGGTGGATATCCATTGGATCACTTTTGGCCCACCCTAGTTGGTCTGCTTCCTTTGAGAATGGATCTACTTTACAATAATTATATAAAGTATAAGACTGGGGGCAAGGGATAGCCAAAACTGACCTTTCCTATGATACAATAGTCGGTTGTCTCCTCTTCCTGAGAGGGGAAAGGGAAGCCTACACCAAATGATCCCTCTTCCCATAAGGGAAAGGAGAAGTCCACGTTGGCTCCCTCTCCTTCCTATAAAGGAAAAGAGAAGGTTCCCTTTTCCCGGGCTGCCTCGTCCTCTCCCCTTTCTTGGGAGGAGTAATGGATGAGTTAGCTCGACAACTATCCGCTAAGTTCTATGATACCTCCTTGGTACAGGCCCATGCTTAGGATCTCAGATCTCCCTAATGAATACCCCAAATCATGGTACTACTTATATGGCAGAAATAAAGGTTCCCGAAGGAAATTCAATCCATGTCCTCCTACCACTCTTGCTCCTAAAGTAATGAACAAGAAGAGGCCCACTGCTGAGGTTCTTGAGTCAACTCTTGTTGTTGCTTCTTAACCTACTCCTCCTGCTCCCGAGTAAGTTCCTTTTCTAGAAACAGTTGTATTGGACACTCCCATGGCTAAGAAGGAGCTTTTTGTTCCTTCATAGCCTTCAGCCTCTAGTTCAAAGAGTTGCAGAAACCACCTTGCGCATGAGCGTAAGCATTGATGAAAGGCTCTCATGGTTGAGTAGGTC
This sequence comes from Sequoia sempervirens, assembly GCA_007258455.2. Lineage (NCBI taxonomy): Eukaryota > Viridiplantae > Streptophyta > Pinopsida > Cupressales > Cupressaceae > Sequoia > Sequoia sempervirens. The sequence continues at coordinate 90,520,967 of VDFB02058242.1, forward strand.
ACCTTGTAGAGGAGGTAAAAGGATACGACTGCCCCTGTATTAGGGCCTTCTACAGTGTCCTCTCTCTTCCCTTCTACTTCTATTCAAACTATTTAAACTAGCTCTGCATCGCTTTCTACTTTTGTTGCTAGTACGAATGCGCTTGACCATGGAAAGGTGCAGGTGTTCATCACTCCTTCGGTGGATCCATCGTTGCTGATGTCTTTTCCATATGTACCACCTTTCCCAAATCCTATGGATATGACTAACACCTCGATTGTATCTATTACAGTCCTTTCCTCCTCTTCCTCCATACCTCTTACCTCATCTATGGGGAGTTCACCTCCTTTGATGAAGCAAGAGGTGGATAATGGTCCTTTTAGCAATGGAGGACATAAGAAGAGTCCACCTTCTCCAAAAGGTGGCCCTACTTTGGCTTGTTTTTTCCTAGTGATGGAACCAGTCCCAGCTTCCCATGAGTTTATCACCACTCCCAAGTCATTCAATGAGCCTAACGGTGAACCTCAGGCACAACCTTCCCCATTTGTTGGGGTAAAACATGGCACTCCTGTGAAGTGCATGTTTAACTCTTTGGATGAGGTTCCAGCCTTGTCAACGATATTTGAGAAGTCACTGGCCTTAGCTCCATAAGAGCTCGGTGGAGAGGACCTTGCAGGGCCCTCTTCCTTAGCCCTTTTTGTGGGAGGGCTAGATGTTCCTCCCCTTAACATTGCACCACTACAAGCCTATCCTATTTCCCCCTATGATGATCTAGAGTGGAAAGAAGACAACCTCTTGGTTGGTTAGTGCTAGGGGAGGTCCCCTTCTTGAACTTTATATTGGATGTGTGTGTTTATGTGTTGTGATGTGATTCCCCTATGATCGTGCTATGTGTTCTTAGATGACCCTTGTCACCCCTATTGGTGCTTGGAAACAGGCATGGTTTTTGTGTCATAAACCTTCCTCTATTTCTATCATCATTCTTCCATGTTTGTGCTTGAGTTCGATAAATTGGGGATGATGTAAAGTGTTGGGGGCATTTAGGCTTCCCTTCCATGTTGAACCATTTTTTTATTTTTACTTTTTCTTCTCGTGCATTCCTCACATGGTCTGATATAGTAGGGGGTTGATGATAGTTCATTTTATATACTAGTACTATATATATATTTATGAGCAGTTTTGACCCCAAAATATTAGGCTACCCCTGTGCCCTTTGTTTGTGTTTTTCTCTTTTGCTTTCTCTTTATCTTTCTCTCTTATTTTCTTGAGTTGTCCCTCTCATGTGTGACAACTCCACTTCTTCAACACTTTTATTTTTAGAAAACACATTTGTTGTTAATGAATCTTTTCTCAGAAATCCTTATAAAAGTTCCTTTTCAAAAATAGCATTTAGAATTAGGAATCCTTTTGAAAAAAATTGAGAATTTTCCCCTAGGGTGGGGGTATCCATAACCTTCCCCTCATGTGGGGCATTCTCTTCCTTTATGAGGTGATTCCTTGATGATGGTTCGATTTGAGAAAGAAAACATCTACTTTCAAAATGTGTATCCTTTGAGTGGACCACTTCTTTACTCTAGGTTCCTGATGGACCCCTTTGAAAGTTTTCCAACTTGTTGATGGTCTGTGTGACTGTCCGCTTACTTTCCTACGTGGCCACTTTCTGACATGTTCTACCTGTAGATATACATGTCACTTTATAGGTGTGACTGTAAAGCCACTTCCTGACTCTACAAAGTCCACTTTCTTGGGTTTCCTCCATGTGAGAGATCTTGGGGGATACCTCCCTGTAGGTCTGAGAGCCTGTAGGGTGCTTCCTTTGAGCTTCCTCCATGTGAGAGATCTTGGGGGTCACTCCCCTATAGGTCTATGGGTCTGTAGGGAACTTTCTTGGGGTTTCCTTCATGTGAGCGTTCTTGGAGGATACCTTCCTTCTAGATTTTGAGTTTGTAACGTGCTTTCTCGACTTCCTCCATGTGAGAGATCTTGGGGGATACCTCCTTGTAGGTCTACGGATCTACAAGGTGTTTTGTCTCAGTTTCCTTCATGTGAAAGATCTTGGAGGATACCTTCCTTGCAAGCCTACGAGCCTATGAGGTGCTTACTTCTCTAGGCTTCCTTCATGTGAGAGATCTTGAGGGTCACCTTCTTGTAGGTCCACGGGCCTATAATACACTTTCAACTTCATAGTTCTAAGAAGTTATGAAGTCATTTTATTACCCTGCACCTTCAAGTTTGTCAGATCGTGGTATGCTTCCTCGATAGTTTAGGTATACATTTCTAACCCTACTATTCTTCGATCTACTTTACCAAAGAACTCATTAGTATTTTTTCTTGCTAAAGTGGGGGAAAAATGTATAGGAGTGAATTTGCACCCCTTACGCAAATTTTCCTTTTTCCTTTCTCCACTTTATAAAATAAAAAATGGAGGCTCAATTCCACATAAGCTCACTTCCTTCATTCCACTTGGCACATGTTTTGAGCATCGGAAAAATAATTTCTATTGGGAACGCTTGCATGATGCGCTTACGTCCTTGGCAGATTTAGCTATGGCTAAAGGAGCAGAGGTGTTACACTTCCCATTGGGGGTTGATTTGTAACGCCCTCTTCGGCTGACTGACTTGATTATGGCCCTTTTCTTCACTCTCTCCTTCAAATTTCCCATTCATTCTCCCATTTCATCCCTTCAAGCAATCCTTCTCACAAGCTTAAGCATTCTAGCATTCATTCCTTGCATTTTGACAACACTCTTGCACTCCATAGCAACAAATTCACTCCATCAACTCAGTAGAGAAAGTGTGGGACAACACCATTGCAACAGAGGCTTGAGTTCCTCTCATTTTCTCCCCCATTAGCCTTGAGTGCTCTTGGTGGAGGTGGTAAGATTTCTACTCCTCTCCTCTATTATTTGGTTGAGTAGCACATTACTGTTTATAGTGTTTTAGTGTTCTCTACTTTAATTTCTTTCTTTATCATACTATTTCTCCATTATCACTTTATTGGTTGTTTGTGGATGTGGGACCACCTAAACAGGGGTCTAGCTGAGGCAGGCCCCTATATAGCCACCCAACAATTTTCCTCTTCATTGTGTGTAGGTGGATGTGTGGCTTGGAGTTAGCTAGTGGATGAGTATCTTTGTGAGGTTATTTTTTTCATCCTAACTTTTTTTTATTTGCTTTATCATATTCGTACATATCTTGTCTACTTCATAGCATTATTTTGGCCCTTTGGAAGTAGTTAGCTAGGTTGTTAGTTTGTTCTCTAGATTTTAACCTTGTCTCTTTAGTCCTTTGGTCATACGAACACCAACACACTTGAGAGATGCCAACATGCCATGATGTCGTCCTAGGACCGCGCTTTCATCCTCGGGCAGAGAGCTTCTTGAGGCATACTGTTGACCCCCAAAATTGGCTTTCCTAGACCCTTTCTAAGTTTTGGGTCTGCAAAGTGATTGAAAGGCCTAAAGTCCTCATCATTCTTGTCATGCATTTCCTAACATCCCGTCAAGTCGAGGTAAGTTAGGGAAACCTTCTGCTCTTGGATCTTCATGACCTAGGGCCTTACACGTGGTTGGTACCCCTCTCTTACAATTGTGTGGGGTTTCTTCTAGCAGTATTTTTTCTATTTTTCTAGTTTCTTGTGCAACTATATGATCCTTTTTTCCTTTGGCATTGGATTTGGCTATGCTTCTTGGTGTTGTGTGTTTCTTAGGATTATGGATCAATCAGATCCTTTGTTGTCTATGCATGAAAAGATCATGATGAACTCACATAAAGGTGCATCTCGTGATGGCTCCATTTTGGACAAAGGAATTTTGGGGCTCAGTAAAGTGAACAGATGCTTGGAAAGATGCTAGGAGTGTTTGGTTTTGGTAATACAATCAGAGTCTATTGCAGAGGATGTCACATACCTAAGCAATCATGCATTGATCTATAAATTCACGGGAATTCATCTCTTTGTGCTAGTTTTTGAATCATGGACTTAAAAGGTTTGGAATCCATAGGGATATATGGAGTTGAAATTGGTGGCCAATAATTATTTTATTGTTGTGTTTACATGCATGTTAAACTGTAATAGTGCTTTTGAAGGGGGTTGTATTTCTTCGATTAGGTTGGTCTCTTTATGAAACCCTCGCATGTGGGTTTTAATGTAGTAGAGGAACTTCCTTTGAGGGTTCCAATCTGGGTTCATCTTGTGCGGCTTCCATTGGAATGCTGGAGGAGCGATATATTGCATATGATTTCTCTTCTCCCAAGTAAGATAGTGGGTTCGGCTCAGTAAACTTTGGACCAAAAGGTAGTTACATATACTTGTATCTATGTGGAAATTGATTTGAATAATCCTTTTCTAGACTCTCTAGAGATATTCCTTGGTTATGTTTCCTAGATTCAACAACTAGACTATGAAACCCTCCCTTTCAAATGCCATTTTTATGATGAATATGGGCACCTACAAAGGAAGTGTCCTTGGTTCAATCAAATGATTGGTGCAACTAATATTAATTCTAAACCAACTCTTAAATATGATAAAGGGAATGCCCCTATGGTTGATGGGGAAGCAAACAAGGAGGTTTACATCCCATTTAAGCTTCACAATAAGGGGCGGGGTCATAAGAGAACCTTGAAGGATGAACATGATGATGGGATCTTTAATTAGTTTGATGTGTTGAGGACCTTGTACATGAGGAGGGGTTCCCTGTTGGGATTCCTTCTGGTGTGGGGTCCTTGGGAGAGGATTTGTCTAATGAAAAAGTGGATGAATTTTAGACCCTTCCTTTGGGGGAAACATGGGTTGAGTTAATGGCCACAAATGCAACATCTAATATTTTGAGTGGCCTAGAACAAGGTAGGCCAATGGTTTTAAATGAGATTAATATTTTGAAGGATCCAACTCCCTCCCAACCTAAGGAGGCTTTGGATTTTTGGAAATGTAGTGGGATTTTATATGCTTTGGGTTTGTAGCAGAAGCCACATGGTATCTTAATCTCCCTAGAGGAACTATCGCCACATGGCGCAAACTAGAAAATAAATTCATAAATTAGTTCAAAGTATACATAGATCTTTCCACTTTTTATTATCAATTTGTGTCCTATAGGAAAGAGCCTAATGATCCTATCAACATATACACCACCAAATTTCACAAAACCTATATGAGGTTAGGTGACCCATACCCCATGCCTAAAACAACTATCATCCAAAAACACATTAGGTTGTTAGACCCCTTAACCAATTTATTTTTGAGAAGATTACTTGGAGAAAGTTAAAATACCTTAGAAAATGTGTACAATAAATCCATCATATTTTCCCAATAGATGGACCCCCAAGCTGGGAATCTTATTGGAGCATTACTATCCTTAGACATGCCTAGTATGTCGTATCAATTTTTTTCTATAAAAAATTCCTTAGTCCATCATACACCCTTGATGAACTTGGTCCCAAGTACTATGGATTCAACTCAAAACATATTTCCTTACCATCCCCATATAGTCCCTATGATTACTTATCCCAATAATAGGTATGAGACCACTACCAAAAGTGGGACATGTCAGGGTGGCAAATATTATTTGAACAACAGAATCAAAGGCCCCACTCAGACCAAGGCCACAATGCTCAACTGACATCTAAATTAGAGGCCATGAAGAAGACACTATCTTAGGTCATTGATGAGATTACATGATTAAAAATAAATCGTTCTCAAGGAATCAACCACAATCAACACCCAAACCAAAACTACAACTCTCAAGGTAACAATCAAGGCAGCCAGGGTTTCCAAGGAATAAAATTTCACTCACAAAGGACTAATAGACCTTGGAATACTAGACCCAACAATGGAGGATTCCCAAACCCTTTATATAATACAAATTCCATAAATTTATCTTATATAAACTTGCTAACAAACAGTTGTAGATTTCATGAAACCCTTGACCATTTCGAGGAGAACTATCTAGAAATGTAGAGAATATCTAGAATCATGTAGGGAAATACTCAACCTACACCTAAAAAAATGATTAAAATGATGGTTGATTCCTATGCTCTACTTAGTGAAGGAAACCAAGGTCAATTTTCAAAAGAAGAGTATTTATGTTTCCTTTCAAAATGAAAATAAACTAGAAAACACAAACATTTATGATTTTGAACAAGGCAAGAAAAACTATAACTTGAGGATTAAATGGGAACCACTTAGTAATGGATTCTAGCTAGATTTGGTTCCACTCCTCCAGACCCTCATATTGACAACAATACCCTAGCTTCTAAGGGACCTTTTGGGGGTACCTTTAAGCCTAGTGGTCCTTAGTCCACAAAATCCCAATTCATATAAAGAAAAATATAACACAATAGAGGAATTGACAAAGATGAAAAAAATATCTCTATTTATGACATGTTGAAAAGTTCCCCAATTAGAAAGAGGCATTATTTAAGTCCATGGACAATCCACAAGCTGCACCTATTGATAATCCTCAAAAGGAGAAATGTTAGGCCTTAAGTTCCTTTGACGAAATTGCCACCATATTTAAAGGTAATGCTGGAGTTTCCCCATTTTTTTTAAGTGTCAAATTTTTTTGGAAGAACTTACACAACTATTTAGTTGAATTTGATGCTTCATGCAACATGATGCCATACTCAATATGTCAAAAATTATGGATGACCCCTAAACTAGCCAATAGAATAGTCATACAACTTGACAAAACTAAGGTCCAAGTCATAGGTGAAATGATAAATGTACATATGTAGTTAGCCTCTTACCCTCATGTCCAAGAATACATTGATGTACATGTCATGGATATCCTTGGAATGATGCTTAGAAAATAATAGACTAAATTTCTAAGAGGCTAGTTTTCAACTGACTTTACCTAGTTATGGTTACCATGGAGGGGATTAAATAAACAAATAAAGATAGATGTGGAACCCAAGTTAAAGCTTATGATATCAAAATATAGTGCACCCAATGAAGTAGCTTTCATGTAAATGGGCTTAGAAGGGTATGAAATGAATGACATCATGATGATGTCTCTGGTAGTTAACAAACACTTAGGTGAAGATAACCCTATTAAAGGATTGTAAAATTTTGAATCTTTTGAGCATAAATTTCAAAAATTTCTATATAAAATGTATGATAACATGACTACCCTTGGATAGTATGTAGATGTTTTAGTATTCTTATTTCCAGACTAGTGTTAGATTTACAAAATAGGCCACTCTAATTTTTCATGTCCCGCTTGTTAGGATGCAATGGAAAGGGTTAAAATTATTTAGTTTCAAGACTAGGAAGAAAGAATGCATGTGAGGGAAGTCACCCTAAAATTTCAATTACTCCCTAATAGTATTATTGATAACCTTGACTAGAAGATACTAGAAGCTAAACTAGATATAGTTGCAGATGCAATCAAGTCTCTCCCTATAATATTGCAAGATGGTCCTCTACCCAAGGATGAAGAGCCAAGAAAACATGGGTATAACACTATAAGAGATCTTGATGCACCCATTCAATGAAGTATTCCCATTGTAAAAGACAAATCAAATCTCTAGAATATAGAGAAGAAAATAATTTGGAAGCTAAAATTTGATGGATCTAAGTGCAAGCAAGGAAATGATGTCGGGAATGAATTGATTAAATCACAAGTTAAATCCTTTTTAGGAGCCTTTATATTACAATTCACATGCATAAACAATATGACCAAATACAAAGCATTAATCAGATGGCTTCTACTAGCCTATCAAAAGAAGGTCAAATATTTGTTTTTGGAAAGAGATTCACAATTAATTATGATGTAGATAAGAATCCAATACTCCTTCCATGATAGAAGGTTAGCAACTTACAAAAATAGAGTGTGGGATTTGATTAAATATTTTGAGGCTAGTTCTTTACAACCAATGACTGGATCTTGATTAATTTTTTTCTATAGAAATGACACCCTCACCAACAATTCCAGATAATATTACACATTTCCAGATGTTTGAAGATGATCAACATATTCTTGATTTCATTACCAACTCTAGAAGTTTCACTATGCAAATAATAGATGAATGTGATAGGGATCCATTCAATATGGTTGAGGAAGGTATTATAAACCTAAAAACCAACACCATTCCTAAGGGAATCGTGGAATTGAAAAAAACCTTTGACCAAGATAATATAGAAAATTTTGAGAAGGCTACTCCTAGCTGAGGAGGAGGTAAATATGATTCTCATAACTTGAGAAATGAACAAGATAAGAGAGACATCCTTATTGACCAAGTTTGTACACTAGAAGAGTGAAATAGCATACTCATACTTTAAGATATTATAGTGAAGTGATTTCTTGGAGTTATGAAGAGTTGAAAACATATGATACTTCAGTAATCACTCATACCATCCTTCTAAATTGGGAAGCCAAACCTTTTAGACATAGACAATTCCCAATTAACACCTTGCTCAAACCTTTGATACAAAAAGAGGTACAAAAGTTAAGTGCTAGGATTATATATCTAGTATGAAACTCAACCTAGGTAGTGAATTTGGTATCAATGAGAATGTAAAATGGAGGAATTAGGTTGCGTGTTGATTTTAGAAATCTCAACTGATCTTTAGATAAAGACAACTACCCCTTTCCCTCACTCGATGAAGTCCTTCAAATAGTGAATTGATAAAAAATGATGTCCTTTCTAGATGGATATTAAAGTTACAACAAATTCATGGTTAGAGAAGGGGATAGATTGAAAATTTCCTTCACCACAAAGTGGGGAATACTTGCATACTAATAAATGTTGTTTGGTCTCATCAACATAGGGGAAACCTTCCAAACAGGTATGGCTATAGATTTTAAATGATTAATGAAAAAATGTATTATTATATACATGGATGACCTCATAGTATTTTCAAAAAATAGAGTAGATCATTTAAATTATTTGTGTCAAATTCTCCAAAGGTACAAGGAATCAAGTATTTCCCTTAATCTTAAAAATTGTATCTTTGGAGTTACAAAAGGAAAAATACTAGGTCATATTATTTTTGAGAAAGGAATTTCAATTGATGTTGAAAGAATTGAATCTATCTTGAAGCTATCCCTACCAAATAGTAGGAAAGAGTTGAATTCCTTCTTCAAAAAAAAAACTACTAGAAATTTCATTAGTGCCTTTGTAGAGATTTTTTGTCCTATAAATGATATGTTAAAACATGATGCAAAAATCGAGTGGACTGCAGAAGCCAAGAAGGCCTTTAAAGAGATCAAGGAAGCCATAACTAGTTCTCCTATGCTAGTTATCTTAGACTGCACAAAGCCTTTTAACATCTACACCTTCGTCTCAGACCACTCTTGCACTAGCATGCTAACTCAAAAGGGAGAAGACTGTGATGAGAGACTAGTAGCTTTTATGAGTTATCCCTTCAAAAACACAAAGATCCGATATCCAAATATGGATAAGAAATATTTTTCTATAGTGAAGGTTGTGAAAAAATTTCGGCACTATATTTTAAGAAGAAAAGTAATTGTGATAGTTTGAGATGTACAACAATTAAGTCAATGTTGATGCAAAGCGAGTTGGGAGAAAGATGAAAATGGATGACCATCCTCTAGGAGTTCAACATGGAGATACAACCAATGAAACTAGTGAGAGGCCAAGGTATCTCAAAGAATCTAGCTGGAGTAAATAAAAAATTGGTGTGCCAATAGTATTCTCAATAAGAAATTACTTTGGATATATGGTATGTGAATATAGTTCACTACTTATTGCATAACGAGTTCCCATATGGCCTGAATGCAACCCATAGGAGAGAATTAAGGAAGAAGAACAAAGATTACATGATGAAATCTAGGTCTTTATACCATAATAATTACAAAATTCTTTATCTAAGGTTCTTGAACAAAAAGGAGACTATCTCTTTCTTAATAATTTCATGATAGATTTGGTATAGGGAATGATTTAGTAGAGTCAACTTCTCACCAAATATTGAGAGAAAGATATTACTAGTCCATATTGTTTAAAGATGCCTTTCTACATGTAAAGACCTATCATGTATGCCAAGATGGAGCCAACAAAAAAAGAAATACACCCATTCTCCTGAAGCCTTTGTATGAGGTACATCCTTTTTCCCAATGAGGCCTAGACTTCATAGATATGATTAACCCTCATTCTTCTACAAGTCAAAGGTTCATTTTGGTAGCAAATGATTATCGTACAAGATGGTCAAAAGTGATACCTTGTATTCAAAGTATGACCGAGGTGGTGATCAAGTTCTTGAAGGACCATATCGTGACTAGGTTTGGAATTCAATTTACTATGGTATGTGACAATGGCCCTTCCTTTTCATTTTCTCAATTTCTACAATGGAATTTTGAGTATAAAATCATATTATTCTCAAGGAAATGAAGTTGCATAATCTACCAACAAGAATTTGATAGAGGTCATAAAAAAGTTATTAGATAAAAATCCTGAGTGGAACTCCCATATCAAGTTTGCATTATGGGTAGATAGAAATAGGATAAAAAATGCTTTAGGGGCATCTCCCTATCAACTAGTATATGGCCTAGAAAATTTGTTTCCTATGAAACTCAGGGCACCCACATTAAAATTCATGTAAAATTGTCTAGAACCAAACAACAAGGTCTAGATAAGATTAATGAATTTGTTGGACTTAGAAAAAAGAAGAAACACAACTCTTGAGCATGTTTAAAACTTCAAGCTATAGTCAAATGTGCTTTGACAAAAAGGATAAAATAAAGTCATTTAGGATTTCAAATCTTGTCCTATTTTGGGATAAGTCTAAAGAGATAAAAGAGAATAATTTAAATTTTGAGTGACCTTGGATAGGTCTATACCAACTATCTAAAATCTTAGGGGAAAACACTTTTAGGATAAATACTATTACTGGAGAACCCACCCCATTTCTAGTCAATGGGAAATTCTTTAAACATTACTTTGGATCCTAGATAGATTTCATCGCCTCTCTTGTATATAGTTAGACTATGTTTTCCTCTTTTAATTTCTCATTGTTTGGTTTTTTGTTGCTAGAATTCTTTTTATTTGTTTTCCTTTCTTTTCATTCTTCCCCTTCTTTCTAGGAGGTCCCTATGAGTGTTTCTTAGGAGTTCATCTGATTAAGGTTTAAATACCAATCATGCATGAAATGATCATATCATTTCCTTTTAAAAAATTTCACATACACAAGCTTGAGTTTTATTAATCCATTGTTAAGTTTGCAAGTCTTAAAATCTCTAGTGTATGAAGTTGATGAATCTTTGAATTAAGTTACATGAATCTTATCATATACAAATCATAAAAATATCAAAATTTGGACTAAGGGTGAGTGGTAATGATCTTTGAATCCAATTAAAACCTAAATATTATTGCCTTTCTTAGTGACCACCATGGTTCCCAACCCAATACCAAGTGAAAAATTGAGAGCAAAAAAAAAGAAAGAGAAGGAAAAATTTGAGCTATGGACAACTAGATGGTAGTAGAGCTATGTTTGAGGGAATCATAGGTATCTCTATCGGGGCTATAGACATTTGGTTGACAAAATAGCTATGCCCAAGTCAAACCAACTATGTCCTCAAAGTTATATACATGTCAATAAAGCTAAAAGTTGGGAGAAAGAAAAAGTCAAACCTTTAACTTCATAAATCATTCCATGTCACTTAGGGCTATTTTGAAGGAATAAATCATTTGCACACACCATGAGATTTAGATACCCTTTTGGAAGAGATAAATTAGTTTTTACCTAGGTCAATATTGAGTTTTTTCTTTAATGTTGATTTCTTATGTCCTTCGAGTTTATTTTTGTTTGAGAAGTTTATGATGAAGAAATTATTCTAGAATTTTTGTTTGTTTGGTTGCTATTTGTTGTGCCTTGCACCCATGCCCCATTTATTTTTGTCTCTAAAAAAATGGGGACCCCTTTTCTTTTATTTTTCCTCTTTCTCCCTTGTCCTTTCCTCCCTTTTTTTTCCTTTCTCTCCCATTTCTTCCTTTTCCTCGCTCCCTTTGTGTTTTTTTCTTGTCAATGTTTTGAGATCTTAAGGATTGGTATGCCATCCTTTTTTGGTCTGACGCTTGACCTAATTTTGTTGTTTTTGTTTATCATCAATGCTTTGGTATTTCATGTTTTCCTTCATCGAGATGTTCGCTTCATGATATCCTTGATCCCAAAGCCCCAATAGGGGTGAAGTCTTGTTTCCTTGTTCTTCCCACTCGTTAAAGATTTCAATGGTGCTACTTGGAATTTAATGGAGCACTAATGTCATATGTTGAGTAGGTATAATGGGGAAATTTAGAAGGTTTTATCATTATTTATGCATCTGAATGAACAAAAAAAAGAGCTCTGCAACCCATTTTTGAAAACACTTGACAATTTTTATGCCCTTCTTCCTTTGAATCTTCTCAAACTTGCTCATTGGTCACACTATAAATTCCTTTGGGCTGGTTTGTGGCATTCCTATGGTATTTTTTTATTGTCACTCGATCATGTTCTCCTTTTCTCTCATGTAGTTTCTAGGTAAGCTCTATAATTCAAACTCTTGTTTCAATTATTTTCTTCTCTAGTCACTTGCATGGCCTTGTTGTGTGATTTATTTGGTTTGTTTTCGTTCTTTGTTTCCTTTCATTGTTTATTTTTGTTTTCTTTTTCATTTTTCCTTATGTCATTCTTCATTTTCTTTTATTTCCCTTATTTTTCCCTTGTTGAATCGTGTCTTGTTTAGGCATCCTAATCGATGATTTTTATGAAATAATTGTATCAAGGTCTAGGTCTTCATTTTTCTATGCTTTCATGGAAATTAATTGACCTCTTCTTGATTAGTGCCTAGGTTTTTTTATCCTTTTTTCCTTTTAGGTTTTGGGTATAAGGAGTGCATGTTAAAGATCAAGGTGGAAAGAGTCAAAACTTAAACATGGACCCTAATATTTGATGAAAAATACCTTAGTAAAATTAAATATTATAACGTGATACATCAAGCTTCAGAGATATCCATTAACTCATACCTTGACTTTGAGATAAGAGTTAATCATTACACCCAATGCCCAACTCTAGATAAATGAGGATATTGTGCTTACAAGAAATTGGTTGGTAATCAAGTAGGTTCATTACTTCTTAAAATTCCAAAGGGTAAAGAACAAGCTTCATTCCTAAAATCCAATTCACAGAAAAATAATGATAAAGAAAAACCTATATTTTCTAGATTTGAGTGTCAGGACTTCACTTTACCAAATATAAAACAAAATATTGAAGAGATAACCTTTATCTTTGAAACCTAACCCTCCAACCTCATTGAGGAAGGTTAGATTTATATCGGATATCGAACATTAGATGAGTGTCTTAAAATTTTAAATTTTTTTAAGGACAAGGGATAAGAATTAAACCTAAACTCCAACCCCCAAAGATAATAATTTTAATGAAAACTGATCATCAAGTTTAGTCAGCATTTGTTCTCCTTAGCGATGGCACCTAATAAGAAGTTTTTAGTATGAAGTAAACCCGATCCTTGACACCTAAAATCATAGGAGTGAATACATCCTTTTTAAAATCATTGTTTGGGCTATATTCATGTAGATTTATTGGTTATTTTAGCAAGAAATAAGACTCATTTTGTAGGCCTGATGACCAATATACATCCTCTTTTGATGATTGCAATTATACTTTGACCACTCTTGCAATTCCTTCAAATGTCTTCCCAACAACTTACTAGATCACTACTTTCAACCTTTGAAATAATTTTTTCCTTTGGCTCACTGCCTCCAACAAATAGTTAGACACACTCTTCACCTCTCTTATCTCATGGAGATATGATTAAATCGAATCCAAATAGGATCTCCTAATTCTTATCTTTCTCTTTCAGTTGCTTATACAATTATCATAATGCATTACTCGTACATGAGTTACTTCACAAAATCCACAACCTAGATCAACTAGGTTTATAATTTATACATGATAATACATTTATATTACATGTCAAACAATAACAACAATAATATTACAACTACAACTTGGCGAAATATTAAACAACATAAAACGTGTAGAGGGAAAGAACCAAATAGACTACACTCACCACCAGGAAGAGGAACATGCCTTATGGATTCCAACACACACTTAACTTAGTCCAAAATACTCTTCATAGTATTGGTCTTCAAAGATTAACATCCACACACTTCACAAATTCAAATTAGGTCAACCTTAAGCAAGAAAAAATGAAACTTGTAGCATGTCAGCCATTACAACATTGGTGGTACACATGAATGATTAAACATTACTTGAAATTCTCCAATATGAGTCAACATGACACATACAACACCTTCAGACACTTCATAGAATTCACATAAACAAGAACTGGTGGCACACACCTTCGACAAACCCTAGTCAGCTAGGCAAAAGCATAACCTATAAACACTTTCATTCCAAACCATAACATATTCTGAAGAAACTAGACAACACCTTGTGGAGTAATAAAGAACATCACATGATATTTAGGAACAACCACATACTTCCCTTTCACAACTTCATGCAACAACAAGTTGGCACAAACCAACAAATATTGAAACCAGACACTGAACAACATAGTCCTACACTCTATCACTTCAAAATTTCACTACGAAAGGAATAATGATATGAAACCTTGGATATAGCACCTTCACAACATATTGAACTTATCTTTTGATCTTCATAACCAAATCTACAAATGTAGAGGAATGCAAAGCCAAAATTTGTACCTTTATGAGCATCCTC
>VDFB02058242.1:90535736-90613640 GCA_007258455.2 Sequoia sempervirens
TAGATTGTTGTAGCTCAAAAGGATTAGTATGTATGGGTATAAAAATGACACCTTTGGTAGCATCAACTACACTACTAAACATGTTGGAACTATTCATTTAGTGTCATGAGGTGTGGTATGTAAAATATCACTCTTATCACCCTTACACTAAACAAAATTCAATTTTACAATATTTTATTTGCTACCACCACAAGAGAACTATCAAGGATTGGGGAAGTTGAGAGAAGTTCTTTTAGGTTGACCCAATTCTCAACTATATGTTTGAATGAAACATTCATAAGTTTCAAAGTTTGAAAGAATAGTCAAATGAAAGTTTGGAACATTTTTATTTCAAGTCTCTCAAGAGACTTGATCAGATCAATGTAGCCAAGAAGGATCAGGATGCATGGGTAGTGAAATTATGCATCTAATAGAATTAACTGGCCCACTTGGATGTGTTGGCATTTTATGTTTCATTCCATAGGGTGAAAAATGAAAAGTAGATTGTAATCGCCCTTACACTAAATAAAATTGATGTTTTTTGCAACATTGTGTTTGTAATCCTTGCAAGAAAACTATAAGTATTTGGGGAAACCATGAGAGTGTTTTTTATAATTATCCAATGTCCAACTATAGGTTTAGATGGAACAATCTTGGTTACACAATTTGAGAGAATAGTCACTTCAAAATTTGATACTTTTTTGTTTCAAGGCTCTTAAGAGACATTGTCAGACTAGTGTAGCATGGAAGGATCAAGATATATGGGTAATGAAATTATACCTCTAGTATTATTAACCATCCCACCCAAACATGTTGGTGTTGTCCATTTGGTGTCATAAGGTGCAAAACATAAAATATCCCTTTTAGCACCATTACACTAAACAAAACTAATATTTTTGCAACATTGTGTTTACTACCACCACTCTCTCACCTTATCTCTTCCTCTATCCTTTTTCTCTCCTTCCCATTTCTTTCTTCCTCTATCTTCCTCTAAATATGTCTCTCTTTCTACATTCCTCTATATATCTATATATTTTATCTCTCCTCTCTTCCTCTCCCTATCTCTCCCCTCTCTCTAGAGAAATTAAGAGAGGGAGAGGGAGAGGGAGAGGGAGAAATATAAATAGAGAGAGGGAGGAGGAGAAATAGAGATAGGTAGGACAAAGGGAGAAAGATAGGGGAGAAGGATATATAGAGAGAAAAGGCTAATGAAGGATAATGAGATATAGATAGCTAGAGAGAGGGGGAGAAAAGGAGATATCAAGGGAGAGCGGAATAAAGGGAGATATTGATAGGGAGAGAGAGAGAGATAAAGATAGTTATAAATAGTAGAGGGAGAGAAAGATAACTATGAACTTCTCTTTGCTTCTAGAATATTAAATTATCTACTAATGGCACCACCCATGTGAAGATGGAATATTATTTGGCACCACTAATCCACATTAATTAAATTATTAGCAATAAATTAAAAAAAAAATTGACTCAAAGCACAAAAATTAATAATGAACAACAATATAATTCAAACCATAAAGTGTCTATGACATTGTAAAAATTCAATCAAATGAAATATGTAGATCCACTCAACACTTTATGGTATCAAGATTTTATTGGGTCAAACTCACAAACTTTTTACAATTTCATATTCTATTATCTACCATTGTATTTAATATATTGAATGTTTGATTCAAGAACAAGGTTAGAATAATGAATTTTTTTGTGTCAAATTCCTCAAAAACCACACATTGGACTTCTTCATTCGTGCCTTCTAAGCCATATTCTAGTAACAACCATAGATATTGTAGGATACTCAATGTATTATCCATCTATGATAAGGATTGTTAATTTATTTTATGTCTTAATGGCATAAATAATAATCAATTCCTTCTTCATTATCTTCATTTATGATAACTATATAAACATGAGCTAAATTAAATTGTACAAATAAGTTAATCTCAATAAATACTACAAAAATACTATGGAATGAGTTAAAATAATAGTTTTAACTCAATAATGCTTAGTTGCACTAGATTTGATTATGATCAAAGTCAAGGTCGAAAACACCCTTCATAAACCCAACCTTTTGACTCACACTCATTCCAACAAAAAATCGTACATGAAGAACAAATAAATGTCATCTACCATGTATAAATATTTTATAAACCTGCATTTGAGATTCTAAGGAGTGAACTTAATCCTATTACTATAAAATAATACATATTTTACATTCTTAGTTTATTCTACAAAGAAAAACATATATGAACTTTATATTACTTTCATTATCTAGACCCATTGTTGATTTACATCATTTGACAATGGATGGTAAATCTATGAATTCCACACCATATTTTTGTTTCAAATATTCTTGTTCTAAGACTCTTTTAACACATACTCCACCATTATTCTCATTTTTTCCATGTCCAACCTTAGTGGAATCCTAAATATTTTAAAATGGCTCATCCTATGCATCCTACTCAACTAGTAGAACATCTATGAGTTCTTGAATTTTGATGTATATTTATTTGATCATATAATGTGTTGACCAAATACAATTTTATGTTACTCAAATTACCATAGAACATATCAAATAAACCTTACATAAACTTTATATAATTTCACGATTCTCACTAATATATAAATAATATTCCCGACTTATTCCATGCTATTAGGTGCATGAATGAATTCTATATGCACAAATATAGTAATCTAAATAGAGTTATAGTGCTACAATTTATTTTTATTTTATATTTCTAGTGTATAGTTATCCACAAAATCTACAATTGGCATGATGGTACTAAGAGGAAATGTGTCCTTGCATAACTTTAATTTCTCATCTAACCATAGGAGCTAAGATATAGCTCATAGAACATGTTTGATTCACTCAAGGACTCAAGCCTCCAGGATCATCTGCAAAAACCAACAACAACCTTCCACAAGAGGGAAAAGCAAGAACATGAAATTCCAACAATGGATGCAAGATGTGACCAATATGCAATACTCAAGATTGCACTGATATATTGGACTTACACAACACTCAACTGAGCTTTGGATTGATGAAATGTATATATGAAGCCTTGCTTATATAGGCAAGGAGTGAGATAGGATTAGAAAATATCATGAAAAGTGTCTTAATCCTATCACATGAGACAACTAAGTCCTAACAACCTAGGACACTCATTAAATTCTCAATGCAAATATTAAATGCATGAGAGAATTATTAAATGCCTAGATAACTAAAAGTAAATAATGAGACATGGCCCCATTGTAACTAACTTCCAAAAATGACAACTAGGAAACTTAACTCCTAAGTAAACATATAATAATGTGAATAGGTCCTCACTAATAACTAGTTAGGAAATAACCCATTCACACCAACATCCACCATAAGTGCAACTTAGGTAGTAGATTATTATACAAAGATACAAGGATGGGTCTCAGCTACTAGGCCATGTTAGGTACCCATGTACAAATGCAAATGAAATCTCTCAAAAATGGAGAAAAGGACAAAACCCAGTGGGACAAAAATCCTCCCCAAAAGAGATGAAATACAAAAATGCTCTCCATCAAAAATGAGAGGAAAAAACCTCATTTGAGGAAAAAAATTCCCTATAAGAGAGACAAAGAAGAAGAGACCATTTAGTGACCCCTTAATGAAATGATCCATCACAAATCCAATCAATCTCCATCCACACAGAGGATGATAATAGAGACCATATACCCCCCACATAATGAGATTGTTACTTGTTTTTGCTACTAGACCAAACAGGTAGTGTTGTTTATATTTTTAAAAGTGAAAAGAGGGTACATTTTAAATATGATATGTCACATTCATGTGTATAAAAAAAATCAAAAGATTACAATACTACATTTCATTATGCAAATGCAAATAACATAGAAGAGAATGCACAATCTTTTCAAAATTGTAGTCTTTATTGATAATATTAAAATAGGATGTCCCACACAAGTTGTGGAACTGACTCTTTTAATGCAAATAAAAGAAAAACTACTCATTTGCAGATAGGAAAAAAAAGAAATACACATATAAAGATAGGGGACCTGTCATTACCTAAATGACGAATCCCAATTATTTGTCTTGCATCAGTTTTAGTCCTTCACGTTTGTCTAGTCTCTAGTTGTTGCTCCTTGTTGCTCTTAAGATTCCTACATGAGTGAGATGAGGTTTGGTTAGAGCAATGAAGGATCACCAATCTATATATCTGCACACATCTAAAAACATATAGCTTGACCTTCATCTGCATTAAAACAACTTGCATACCACAGATGTCCAGGAAAACAAAGGAATCAACATAAACATCGATCATATGCTCTATTTTTATCTAATATTTATACTTCTTGTGCAGGTATAGGTGAAATCATTGTCGCTTTTTGTTTCATCTGATTACAGCATGTGGGGTAAAATGTGGCTCCCACAAGGGTTGATCCTAGCATGTTGCCCTATGTTTTGAAGAGGGATGAAAGTGTAAAAGAATCACACTTATCAATTTGAAGCAAATATCTCATCACCTATGAAAGTGAGTTTTCCTCACTATCATAAGTGACTGGATATTTTTCCATTTGGAACACAATAAGAAAAAGTAAAATCACCATGAGTATTGGAAACAGTGATATAGCATGGGAAAATATTTTTTGTGTGAGAACAATGAATCATTTTGAGGAGCTACCATAACAATGTCAAATTTGCAAGAATGATAGGATCAAGTAATGTGACATGCCTATAAGCCTCCCATGTGGTAGTATGAAGACATCTAGCATAAGAAAATTTTGATGTTGATAGTCTTGTGCTTAAAATACAACTTTAGAATTCAAAAAATGCAAAAGGTAAGGAGATAATGAAATCACATGTATTGGGGGAAGTCGGCTATCAAATAACAGTCCTATAAAATCTTGAAAGTAGCAACCAAGTTAATCATAGACCAGGTAACAGTGAAGAAAAGTGATTGTGGTTGTTGTTCTTGCAAAATTTTCTCCACCTTGCTCTTGAAGAGTATCAAATGTGGACAACATTATCAAAACCCTATGATAGAGTTTATGAGACGGTAAAGTCTTGACATGATGATGCAAAAGATGTGTGACAGTTGGAGAAGGTTGGAGATTGAAAATTTATTGTTTATGGTAGTAAGGGTAGACAGGAAGATATAGGATAGTGGTCTTGGTGAATAAAAACAGAGTTGTAACTATGTATGATAGAGATAAGACACAATCATCAATATGACATGACAGTGAGGTAGGTTGAAGGCAGTCAATTTTTTGAGGTAAGGACCTACTGGATGGTTTTAAATAAGAAGATCCACATGATAATTTTCAGTCATGTATGGCAGTGAATTAAAGGACAGCACAGTGGTTGGGCTAGTCAAAAGGGTATCAGGGAAACTCCATCTAGCAGCAGAAGCTTATGGTTTATCTAGAATTTATTTTCTTGAAGCTTTTACAATGCTAACATGGTCAATCAAATTCCAAAGAAGAGGCTTTGATAATTGCATTAGAAGGCTATAAAGGCAGTCATTATAACTGGGTGTAGGCAATGGTATGTGAGACTTAAAGATTGTGAAATCTATGACAATAAGACATCATAGCTAGAATGTCCAATGGTAACATAAATGACACAAGGACATTATTCTAAACATGAGAAGGATAGTCTTGATAATTATATGGATAGTCTTAGAGATTATTGACAATGATATATTTATTACAAGTCATGAGTAAAGGATTGTCCAAGAGGACTGTCAATACATCATGAAACATAGGGATCAGTCTAATAGAGATTTCTTTGCTCTTGGAGATCAGTATGACCTTTTACATGATAGTATGTAACCTGTTCCTCTTGCAACTAATGAAAATCATTAAAGAAATTGCTTGATTCTGATATAGTGAAGATAAGATGACAGTGTCTAGCAAAGAGCAATGGCACTGCCATTAAATGAAAAGAATTTCTAAGGTATGAGGATCACAGTGAGGCTTAGAGTATGACTTGAGAGCATAGTGAGCATGTGCATAGAGGAGGCAGTTTAGAGCTCAAGCTAGGGTAGTTTAGACATGCAAATAAGAAGTGCCAGTTTACAAGAAAGGTCGAAATATTAATCATTCAAACATGATAGTCACCCAAAAGCATGCAGATCTAATGATATTAAAAAAAATGCAAATCATCAACAAAGAATGAATTTCCAGTGATGGAAAATAAAACCCTTGTCATTATAATGCAGACCCAAAATGATATGAGCATGGAGAAAATTGGCCACTAGGGCCTTTAATGCCTGCAACAGTATATAAAGTTGTGGCCATGTAGAACAAAGAGCTCTTTTATTTGTAAATTCCAAGTGAATAATGCAAGCGTGGGTAAATATACAGAAGTTCTATATGCATTTCATAAAGAGACCGAGCATAAAGGAAATAAATAAACATATTCACCATTTTCACATAACAAGAGCTCGAATGGAGCAGATTATTTACAAAAAATGCAAAAAAGAATGAACCTAAATGACAGAAAGTGCTTTCAAAAGCTTACCTAGAGATTTTCTTTAACATTTTACTAGAAAATTTGTTGAAAAAAGATCACTGTGTGTTCAAATCTGCTATGGATGAGCTCTAGAATGACCTTGTGGTGGTGCTTCCAGTGTCCAGAAAGCTCAAGTGAAAGTGAGATGCATTTCACAATGTTTGGTTGTTGGTTTGTTTTAGGGTTTTCAACCCTAAACATGCCAACAAGTGACTAAGGCATTTTTCCTTTCCATTCTATTTGTTTTCAATTAAATTAGTATACTATATTGTGGCCCTTTTTGTGCCTTAGGAGTTTTGCAAACACAATAATTTCCCTCTATGTTACAAATGTTAAGTCTCTATGACTTTTTTTTGCATTGACTTCCATGTGGTTGAGTCATGGCCTCTTGATTTTGCATCTGTTTTGAAAAATGTAAAACATTTACTTAAGTGGTTAAATTATAAACCACTTAATTTATGTTATTTTAAATGGAAAATAAGGTGGATTGT
This sequence comes from Sequoia sempervirens, assembly GCA_007258455.2. NCBI lineage: Eukaryota > Viridiplantae > Streptophyta > Pinopsida > Cupressales > Cupressaceae > Sequoia > Sequoia sempervirens. Next base: position 90,542,718 of record VDFB02058242.1, read on the forward strand.
GCCTTCAAGTTTCGGTTGAAAGAGGATATAGTTGAAATCATCTTAGGAAGTTGGAGGAGGTTTTCCAACATCTACCAAGGATATAGGCATGGTTGACTCAGTTTTGGAGCACTTGGAGGATATCTAGGCATCATTTTCTTGTGCCTTTATGATTGACTTGGTCAAGTTTGACCTTTTCTGCACTTTGGAGCCTTTTTTGAGAAGATCTAGTTGCTAAATTTTAGGCTTTTTGGAGGCATCCAACCCAACTCTGTTTCTAGATCCTTTTTTGGTGGGTTTTGGGTGGGAGTTGTGAGATATAGTCACTTAGTAGACTCTTTTGTACTTAGTTCTTCTTTATGCAATTTTTGGACTTAGTGAATTTTCAGTCCTTAGTCAGATTTTGGCATATTTTTGTAACTCACATTTTGGACATGAATAATAAAGGAGACCTTGAATATCAATGATTTTGGAGTTTTTCCTTCCCTTTCCTTGCTTCATTGTCTACATTCAAATGATTTGATCAAGTTATTTGTGAAGTATTATTATTTCCTTATAGCTTTGTCTCATGTTCAGTACCTTTATGCAAGAGTTTGTTTATGCAGGTCATAATTTGTGTCAATTTTTTGTGAATGGCTTATAGTTGTGAAGTCACCTTCCTTCTAGAAGTCTGAGCATTAGTACCTCGTTATGAAATACTTATGAAAATACATACAAGAATAAGTTGTGCAAGTTTATTTTCAGTCATTTTAAGCAAGTGTTGAATATCTAAGTTTATGTCCAAGTTCGGTTTGGTGTATCACCTCTTTAGTCTTTTTGTTCATTTTCAATTTCTCAGTTATGCATATTTCTCTTCCTTTTTCCTTGTCAATCAGTAGAATAGTGAAGTAATTTAGGTGATAACTAGCTAGGATCCAACCTTATCTGGAGATTCACTCCAAATTCTAGGTGACCCACAGCCTAGGAGTGATTCCATGTTTCTCTAAAGTACTAAGTTATGCAACTTAGCTAGGGTGCAACATTAAGAGATAACAGTTTTAGCATGCCCAATGGGACAAAGAACTGATTTTCAGTCTCTTTTGTACTAAACATTGATGTTGTTTTGTGTATACAACAGTAGTTTCTGCCTTTAGAGGCAATTTTTCAACACACCTAAACTCTGGAAGGATATCTGTATTGGTCTCAAGCAGACAAGTGTTGGTATGTTTCAACATTATTAAAAGAAAGTATGATTTTTTCTGATTTTGAAGCTTCTTGAATGGAAGAGCATATATTCATTTTATGGAAACATGGCCTTTCATCCTCCATTCCATAAAATCCTGCATATGTGTCCTCTTACCAGCCATACCAAGCAGAATATACTATTGGTTTTGTCCTCAATAACCCACCAATAGAAGGTAATCAGCATTCTCAGCGCTTTCACCACCTACCCACCCCTATTCAGGATTCTTGGCAGCCTATCCATGCTTATAGCCAGTCTCAAGAGGGCTATTTAATGCCAAACCAGCGTGGTGGTTTTAATAATCAGCCCCAAAATGTTGACAATATGGGGATTATAATATCGAAAACATATTGCTAGATTTCCATAGGAATTTGGATGATATCAAAAGGTAGCAAGAGTTTGATATGTAGTAGGAAGAGCTTTCTTATCAAGCTTATATTCATTAGCAGGAGGTGGAGGCACAAAGGTATGAAACCCAGTCAGCCCCTAGCATTCCTAGTTTCAGTTCAATTTTTCCTGTTGATCATCTCACCTAATGAGTCGCCTTGTCTTATTGACAAGGATGCAATTTTAGAATAGCAAGAGGACATCAAAAAATCTAAGGATTTGTTGGTTGATGATAATCAGTATGACAATGGAGCCTTGGATCATAAAGAGGAGCATAAATTTGAACCTGACACCGTTTTCCAAGGTATGACTTTTGATATCTTCGAGCATGTTATGCATGAAAAAGCTAATGTTGAGCTTTATGAAGAAATGTGCACAAGAATAATTGAACAATTTTTTTCAAAGCTGGATAACAAGGAATCAGACCTGTTAGAGGTTGACAATCATGATGAGAGAGAACAGCAGGTTCACAAGCTTGAACAAGTGTTGAAGCAACAAGAGGAATATGGTCCTGATAGAGAGGAGTTCTTTCTCTCAAGTCAAGAAACTTCTTATGAACCTAATTTGCAGGGTTTTAGCTGGTTGGAGGATCTTCCTTTCTGCTATATAGCAAAGCTTGAAGCTGATTTATTAGTTGAAAGTTTGTTTCAAGAGGCTACTTCATTGTTTGAAAATTTTCCTTCATTCATTGAAAACGAAAAGCCTAAGTTGGAGTGTCCTTCCTTGGAAGATAATGATGAGTTTGAACTTGATTTAGTTGTCCCTGAGAACCTTCCACAAGTTGATAGCTTTGATGAGTTGTTAACCACCCTAGTGGAAGAATATTGTCCATTGACCATGGAGGAGGAATCAACATGGCAAGTTATTATGCAAGGTGAAGGTAATTTTGTTGTTTCTAATCATTCAAATTGCCTTCTCTCTAGTTCAAACTTGGCCATGAAGCAGGACAGCCATGAAAAATAGGAAGAAAGAGAAAAAACCAACAACGGAAGTTCAAGATTCATTCATTCTAGGGGTTGTCCAATCAGATATTTAGACAGTTTGGAGACCATTGAAGTACCAAAGGTCATGCTTGCACCCAAGCATGAGGATGCAATCAAAGAAAAAGCTTATTTTGGAGTTGCAACTGAAAGTGATCAAATTTAGCTCACTTGTTCAGTTCAAGACAGCATTAGGCATGATCAAAATCAAGGTGTAAGTGATTTTATTTGCATCTTTCATGAAACATTGCAACAGTCTATTAAATATCTGCATGTGTTTCATGTTCTTTCAGCAATGCATGACCATGTAATGCATCAGTTGTTGATTAGAAGGGGTGTTATTTTGCAAAGCCAGTCAATGGTTTTGTTTGACCATCTTCTTTATTGGTTGGAGTAGGTTAGAATAGGTTTCTAGATGCAATTTTCATTTCCCCTAATTGTTGTTCAACCCAGTTAAGTAGTTTTCTTTCTGAAGTTTTGGTGTTTGATAAGTTTTCAAGGTTTCATGCACTGATCTAGTCAGTTGCAATATTGTTCAATACTATTTTCAAGTTGTATCAGCTTTTACGTGACTCAGTGCCCAATGGATAATATTCAAGCAACTGGTCAGGATGTTTAGTAGGCAAACATATAGCAGATTTCACCAAAAATGTTACATGTTTTTGCTACTAGCCCAAACAGGTAGTGTTTATATTTTTAAAAGTGAAAAGAGGGTACATTTTAAATCTGCTATGTCACATTCATGTGCATAAACAAAATCAGAGGAATACAATACCACATTTCATTATGCAAATGCATATAACATAGAAGAGAATGCACAATATTTTCAAAATTGTAGTCTTTATTTATAATATAAAAATAGGATGTCCCACACAATCCGTGGAAATAACTATTTTAATGTAAATAAAAGAAAAACTATACATTTGTAGATAGGAAAAATAATAATTGCACATATAAAGATAGGGGACCCGTCATTGCCTGAATGATGAATCCCAATTGTCTGTCTTGGATCAGTTTCAGTCCTTCACATTTATCCAGTCTCCAATTGTTTCTCCTTGCTGCTCCTAGGATTCCTGCATGAGTGAGATGAGGTTTGGTTAGAACAATGAAGATCACCAATATATATCTACAAACATCTAAAAACATATAGCTTGAACTCCATCTGCATTAAAACAGCTTGCATACCACATATGTCCAAGAAAACAAAGAAATTAACATAAACATCCATCATATGCTCTGTTTTTATCAAATATGTTTGCTTCTTGTGTAGGTATAGGTGAAATCATTGTTGCTTTTTGTTTCATTTGATTACAACATGTGGGGTAATATGTGGCTCCCACAAGGGTTGAGCCCAGCATGCTGCCCTCTATTTTGAAGAGGGATGAAAGTGTAAAAGAATCACACTTATCAATTTGAAGCAAATATCTCATCACCTATGAAAGTGAGTTTTCCTCACTGTCATAAGTGACTAGATATTTGTCCATTTGGAACACAATAAGAAAAAGTAAAATCACCATGAGTATTGGAAGCAGTGATATAGCATGGGACAGTCTTTGTTGTGTGAGAACAATGAATCATTTTGAGGAGCTACCATAACAATGTCAAATTTGCAAGAATGATAGGATCAAGTAATGTGACAAGCCTGTAAGCCTCCCATGTGGTGGTATGAAGACATCTAGCATAAGAACATTTTGATGTTGACAGTCTTGTGCTTAAAAGATAGTTTCAGACATCAAAAAATGAAAAAGGTAAGGAGACAATGAAATCACATGTATTGGGGGAAGTCAGCTATCAAATAACAGTCCTATAAAATATTGAAAGTAGCAACCAAGTTAATCATACACCAAGTAACAATAAAGGAAAGTGATTGTGGTTGCTATTCTTGCAAATTTTTCTCCACCTTTCTCTTGAAGATTATCAAACGTGGACAACATTATCAAAACCCTATGATAGAGTTTATGAGAGGGTAAAATCTTGACATGATGATGCAAAAGATGTGTGATAGTTGGAGAAGGTTGGAGATTGAAAACTTATTGTTTATGGCAGTAAGGGAAGTTAGGAAGATATAGGATAGTGGGCTTGGTGAATAAAAATTGAGTTGTAACTATGTATTAATGAGAGAAGACACAATCATCAATATGACATGATAGGAGGTAGGTTGAAGGTAGTCAAATCTTCAAGGTAAGGACTTACTGGATGGTGTTAAATAAGAAGATCCACATGATAATTTTTAGTCATGTATGGCAGTGAATTAAAGGACAACACAGTGGTTGGGGTAGTCAAAAGAGTATTAGGGAAACTCCATCTAGTAGTAGAAGCTTATGGCTTATCTTGAATTTTTTTTCTTGAAGCTTTTACAGTGCTAACATGGTCAATCAAATTCCAAAGAAGAGGCTTTGATAATTGCATTAGAAGGCTATAAAGGCAGTCATTATAACTGGGTGTAGGCAATGGTATGTGAGACTTAAAGATTGTGAAGTTTATGACAATAAGACATCATAGCTAGAATGTCCAATGGTAACATAAATGACACAAGGGTAGTCTTCTAAACATGAGAACGATAATCTTTATGATTATATGGACAGTCTTATAGATGATTGAAAATGATATATTTATTACAAGTCATGAGTAAAGGACTATCCAAGAGGACTGTCAATACATCATGAAATGTAGGGATTAGTATAATAGAGATTTCTTTGCTCTTGGAGATCAGTATGACCTTTTACATGATAGTATGTAACCTATTCCTCTTGGAACTAATGAAAATCATTAAAGAAATTGCTTGATTCTGATATAGTGAAGATAAGATGACAGTGTCCAGCAAAGAACAATGGCACTACCATTAAATGAACAAAATTTCTGAGGTATGAGGATCACAGTGAGGCTTAGAGTATGACTTGAGAGCATAGTGATCATGTGCATAGAGGAGGCATTCTAGAGCTCAAGATAGGGTAGTTTATATATGCATATAAGAAGTGTCAGTTTGCAAGAAGGGGGGAAATATTAATCATTCAAACATGACAGTCACACAAAAGCTTGTAGATTCAGTGATATTAAAAAAAGTGCAGATCATCAACAAAGAATGAAGTTCCAATGATGGAAAATAAAACCCTTGTCATTATAATGCAAACCCAGAATGCTATGAGCATAGAGAAACTCAGCTACGAGGGCCTTTAATGCCTGCAACAGTATATAAATTTGTGGCCATGGAGAATAGACAGCTCTTTTATTTGTAAATTCCAAGTGAATAATGCAAGTCTGGGTAAATATACAGAAGTTCTATATGCATTTCATACAGAGACTGAGCATAAAGGAAATATACAAACATATTCACCATTTTCACATAACAAGAGCTCAAATGGAGCAGATTATTTACAGAAAATGCAAAAAAGAATGAAATTAAATGACAGAAAGTGCTTTCAAAAGCTTACCTAGAGCTTTTCTTTAACATTTTTCCAAAAAAAATGTTGAAAAAAGATCACTATGTGTTCAAATCTGCTATGGATGAGCTCTAGAATGACCATGTGGCAGCACTTCCAGTGTCCAGAAAGCTCGAGTGAAATTGAAATGCATTTCACAATGTTTGGTTGTTGTTTTGTTTTAGGGTTTTCAACCCTAAACATGTTGACAAGTGACTAAGGTATTTTTCCTTTTTATTCTATTTGTTTGCAATTAAACTAATATACTATACCGTGGCCTTTTATGTGCCTTAGGAGTTTTGCAAACACAATAATTTCCCTCTATGTTACAAATTTTAAGTCTTTATTGTTAGGGTTAGAAGACAGATATCTAACAATTAAATGCAGATTTAATTAATAAACGGAGAAACTAAAACACACATAGAAGAAATTATAACACAGAGAATTTAACGTGGTTCACCCAATCCGGGCTACATCCACCAAACCGCAGCCATCCAATAATTTTATTATCCAGTGCAAAACCTATTACAATCTTGCAAATAATTGTGTTTTTCATCATACTGTAACCCCCATCCAAACCCATTTTAAAAAGCTTAGAAGCTTCAAGATTAAGGTTCTATAAAGTCATTTTTTTCCTTTTTCGTTGATTTTTCCTTTTTCGGTGACAACGCGAAAAAGTAAGAGAAAAAATCATGTCGGGGTGTACAGTATAACATGATCAGTCACCACATACCAACATTTATGACATGTTTTTGCATTGACTTCCATGTGGCCGAGTCATGGCCTCTTGATTTTACATCTATTTTGAAAAATGTAAAACATTTACTTAAGTGGTGAAATTATAAACCACTTAATTTATGTTATTTTAAATGCAAAATAAGGTGGATTGTTCCTTCAAGTTTCGGTTGAAAGAGGATATAGTTGAATTTATGATTTGAAATCATCTTGGGAAGTTGGAGGAGGTTCACCAACATGTGCCAAGGATATAGGCATGGTTGACTCAGTTTTGGAGCACTTGGAGGATATCTAGGCATCATTTTCTTGTGCCTTTATGATTGACTTGGTCAAGTTTGACCTTTTCTGCACTTTGGAGCCTTTTTGGAGAAGATCTAGTTGCTATATTTTAGGCTTTTTGGAGGAATCCAACCCAATTCTATTTCTAGATCCTTTTTTGGTGGGTTTTGGGTGGGAGTTGTGAGATATAGTCACTTAGTTGACTCTTTTGTACTCAGTTCTTCTTTATGCAATTTTTGGACTTAGTGACTTTTCAGTCCTTTGTCAGATTTTGGCATATTTCTATAACTCGCATTTTGGACATGAATAATAGAGGATACCTTGAATATCAATGTTTTTGGAGTTTTTCCTTCTCTTTCCTTGCTTCATTGTGTGCATTCAAATGATTTGATCAAGTTATTTGTGAGGTATTGTTATTTCCTTATATAGCTTTGTCTCATGTTCAACACCTTTATGCAAGAGTTTGTTTATGCAGGTCATAATCTGTGTCAATTTTTTGTGAATGGCTTATAGCTATGAAGTCACCTTCCTTCTAGAAGTCTGAGCATCAAGACCTCGTTATGAAATACTTATACAAAGACATACAAGAATAAGTTGTGCAAGTTTATTTTCAGTCATTTCAAGCAAGTGTTGATTATCTAAGTTTATGTCCAAGTTTGGTTTGGTCTATCACCTATTTAGTCTTTTTGTTCATTTTCAATTTCTCAGTTATGCATATTTCTCTTCCCTTTTCCTTGTTAATCAGTAGAATAGTGAAGTAATCTAGGTGATAACTAGCTAGGAGCCAGCCTTATCTGGAGATTCACTCTAAATTCTAGGTGACCCACAACCTAGGAGTGATTCCATGTTTCTCTAGAGTGCTAAGTTCTACAACTTATCTAGGGTGAAACTTTAAGAGATAACAGAGATAACCTACTGCAAAGAAGCACTGGAAGCACACAGTGAAGTAACACTAGAATTCTTAATTCGAAAATTAAAGGAAAGATAAAAAAAAATTCTAGAAACCATATTAGAGTCACTAAAGGACTCAAGTCAGAATCATGGTAAGAAACAACAGACTCAATTCCAAGGAATACTGGAACACCCAATATATCATGCAACCCTCGAATCTATGAAGCAACAGTTGATTGAAAAATGATTTAGAATGGAAATGAGGTGCAAAGAAAATGTAAACCTAATGCATGTAGAAAAGGAAATAGTGCATACACTGATGAATGTTCACATCTTTCTCCATGAATAAAAATGACCTTAGATATATGTAGAGTGCAAAATCTAAAAAATGACCTACACCACTATGAAGTGCTCGAAACTAGCTTTCCATCAATATCTCGTTTGCCAAAAATAGACACCGTAGCAAAAAGTTATGATTTTTTTTAAAAGGGTAAATTTTTCCAGTTGACAGTCAACAAACACGACCCTTTGTATTTAATTTCTGAAAAAATTGTTGTATGTATGCCAAAACTATTGGATACCTAGATAATATTTTGATCCTACCAACAAAACCCAAAAAGTGTTTTTGAATCCAAAAACCAAAACATGCAATTTCGTAAAAAATAGTAAACTTCACCTATATGAAAAATAACTACATTGGCCTATTTGACAGTTGTTTCTGCAAAATATGCTCATTATCTACAAAATCTAGCAGATACCCAAATGGTATTTTGTGGTTTTGAACAAAACCCAAAAATCATTTTTCTCAAAAATAAACAAGGCAAAATATATATGTCGTTTTTATCCAATATGCACCTTGCAAAAGCTCAAGCTCAAATCACCCTTAGATATGGAATGGGGTTTTGCAACTCTGAAGCTCTGATACCATGTAGGAAATATGAATGAACAATAACCCAAATGAAGCTACGCACACTTCAAAGGATCAACCAAGAAAGACACCATCCACATGAACAAGAAAGTGATGCATCATGAGCAAGAAGACAATTTGATCTCATGATAGACCAATTCATCATAGATCATCATTTGATCAAATTGTCTTCTTGCTCATGATGCATCACTTTCTTGTTCATGTGGATGGTGTCTTTCTTGGTTGATCCCTTGAAGTGTGTGCAACTTCATTTGGGTTATTGTTCATTCATATTTCCAACACTAACAATTAAGTGTTATTTTTATTCCTTGCATACTTATACATTATCTTCTCTCAAAATATAGTCATAAATTTCAATACACTTATTTCTTCACTCACTAATCACAACTCTTGTCAACTTTTCCAAATTTTAAAGAATATACCATTGAATTGTATTTCCAAAAATGAACTAGTTTATTTCCAATTGTATATGTGTTCTATATGTGCATAAAATTATCCAAATATTATAAACCACTACAACTACCATAGGTTCCATCAAAACATGATTTCTTATAAGAAAAAAAATTCTAACTACTCTATCACAAAAATACTTGAGCTGAAATTTTTCCAATCTAGGTAGAGCTTCTATCATATAGTCCTATAAAATACCATTAGTATGCAAAGAAACACGTATATACCAAAAATATCATCATGCATAGAAAATTCAATATAAACCCTAAAACAAGTAGTACATAAATAATATATTTTAACATAGAAAGGTTTTTCCATTTAAAATACCTCTAACTATTTGATATTTGAGGATAAGTCTCTAGAAAATGAATATAAAATTATATTTGAGTCATATTCAATAAAAAATAGGATGTGGCTCATGGTTTCAACAACCAAATTTTGTTTTTATAATGTCTCTTTGATGAGATGAGAATATATACACTCAACTTTAGGGACTCTATAAGCACATCCTTTCATAATGCACAGCCATATTCTATAGATTTGATACAAATTTTATTAATCTTGGAAAAATACATCCTAGATGTCTTGATGATAAGATATCATTTCAAAGGGAGGATGATTTTAGCAAGATGTAGTAGACAATAGAGAAACATTTAACCATCATGAAGAGATTGTTCTAGCTCCCAAGAAAAAATAAAAGAGATGCACCTTTTACTTATGCATGGTATGAGTAAAGGTAACACAAGGAGGACACCTATGGGAACACTCATAAAGAGATAGACAAGAAAGATATGTAAGAAAGGGATAATACAAATAAAGAAAACAAGGAAGACAAGAATGTATGAAATAATTATATGTAAGTGTTAGATGTTAAATAGAAGTAAATATGAATGTAATATCTAGTTGATAAGTAAATATATAATATAAAAAATTGGTTGGCTTCATATATAATTTGTTATGATGTAGGTTATGGTTGCTAATAACTTTAATTTAATATATGTGCATGCTCTTTCCTACTGTAAACTCCCATCACCTATTGCACTTACTCTTATTATCTTCTTAACTTTGATACTAGGGTATGAATACAACACTTCAAGCATCAAGGTGTAGAATCTTTGACTTGATTCCCTTACTTGCCAACACTAACTAAAACTCTAAAAAGATTGATGTAAAATTACTTCTAAATAATCTTATTTATATCCCAATACTTATATAGAGATCTTGTAACACCAAATATTATTGGAGAAACAAAGACCACTTGCAAGATCAATTCCATAAACAATAATTGTAAGATAAATAAATATTATCATATAACTAACATACATAAAAAGTACAAAAATCCTTTCATATAAAGGAAAGGGTGAGGAGGTGATAAGGTAGGATTTAAATTCTAACTACCCCTCTGAATGTGAAACACATGTAGGACTCTTGGGACAATTGTGAGGATACTTGTAGAGTTCACATGAGTATTGAGACAAAAAGTGATATGTCTCTCTAAGTGAGCTTAATCTAGTGTGAATAGGTCTATTAGATACTAGTTAAAAGTAAAGTAGGTAGATAATATCTCTTTTCATACTAACACCCCCTTAAGTGATACTTTGGGAGAAATGGCTACGTAGTTTCAAGTGAAACTGTTTCACCTAAAACTATTTAGGGAGAAACTATTTCACTCAAAACTATTTAGTTGGTTGAAAGTGTGACACGGGTTTATGTTTTTACCCATTGATTGTTTGTGCATACTTTGGACTAAGATTTGGGAGATGTTTGGATACCCTCATGTTTTTCCCTTCTTAGATGATCCTACTTTAGATTGCCCCATTCCAATTGATGATGTAGATAATATACCCTTTTATGCTACTACTTTAGAGGAGCTTGAGTATTTTGTAGGTCTTGAACATTTAGATGACATATCTAGACTTATCTTCTTATTTCTCATCCTCAAATTGATATCACTATAAATTGTGATTACATTCAAAGGCCTATAATTAATGATCATTATTTTCTTTGATCTCTTCTATTTAGAATGTTTATTTACCATTTAAGTATGGCAGCAATAAAGAGATCTAGAAGGTTTTATGAAATCATATTCTTTGGCATCTCATGTGGATTTGTCCATATGTAGGTAATCATGGGCTAGTATAGGAGATTTCTCTCCTACTCTCATGTGTTTTTCTTCTACAATCTTAATTTCCATTTTAAGCATTTTCTTTTCCTACAATTTTTGTGGATCCTTAGAGAAAAAAATTAATTATTATTTTTTTTAATAATATTATTATGGATTAGGTTTATCATAATATTTTGATACCATGGTATATAATAATTGTTTTGTGATACAGAATAATATATGGGGGCTTTGACCCTTTCGCCTCCTATCGTAGATAGAATATGTGTGTTTGTGCTACCATAGGGTGAATAATTATCTATGAAATTTCCTCTTGCAAGTATGTCTACAAACATCTTTGAAAGTTCAAATAAGTCATATATAAACTTATTACCTTCTATAAATATAGGTTCTTGGTGCTTATATACTTATCATAGATGAGTTTTTATCCTAAATGTCTATACTCTATACATATTATTCCTATTCAAGGTTTCCCAACCTTTGATAATTGATTCTTTATCTCTACTATCTATATGTGCATCATAATATTTTCCATTAATTTTAACATATATAAAATATGTGTTCTTTCCATATATGTTCTTTCCTTTTTTAGGTCTTGGCTCTAGTTCTTGTTGAGGAACTGTAAACAATAAAAGTTTGTAATTGGTTAGATCAAGAATATAGAATTCCTCTACAAAGGGGAATTCATCTATCTCTTCTTCTTCTATTTTATTGCTTATGGGATCAAGTTAAAAAAAATCTTCTTAGTGGTGGAATTTATACCAATATTGAATGTCAAGAGGGGCATCTAATATTTTCCTTTCTTCAAATTCTAGAATGATTGATGGCCCACTAGCACTACATCCTTCATCAAATCTATTGCATAATTATGTTTCATCATTAGTATATTTTGGGTTATACCAATCATAATATATATAACTAGATCTTACTATTATTCGAATCTAGATGAGTAGACTATCTAGTTATTTTGTTTTCTAACCATTTTTCATCATGTACTAGTGCTTCTAGTACAAAAATTTGGAATAAAGTAGGTGTAGTTGGTCAATTGTTATCTAAGGTGAAAGAATTGAAAGAAGAATGACTTCTTCCTCTAAATTCATTTTTGGTGAAAGGGGGAGATTCTCTTCCTTTATTTCCTCTATCATTATAGGTTTTATTCATGATTAAAGTGGGTAAATCTAAGTCATCATCCAAATTCATGAGTTTTTCTTTAATGGTTCTTCATTTTAATCATAAATTTCCTCTAGAACAAGTTCATAAATCTCATCATGGTGATATTTTTTCTTTCATAACATCCCACCATGTTATTACAATAACATAGTGTAAATAGCATTTACAACCTTATTCTTGTAGGTACAATTGGGAATTACATGGCTAGGCTTGTTGCAAATATAAAAAGTCATAGTTTTAGACTATGGATTTGGGTGGTGACACGTTAGAACGAAAGAGTGCTTAGGGGCATGGTTGTGACAATAGTTAAACTAACACTTACAAAAAGTGAATTTATGATTTCTATGTGAGCATGACTTCTATTAACAACCAAAAGGATTTGTCTCAAGAAACTGAGGAGGAAAAAATATAGCATGTAGTACTTTGTAAACATCTACATAAATTCATGCTCATTAATAAATTCCATATCTATGATCTAATGAAATCAATAAGATAGGAAACAAAACATGAATATACGATGGAATATTTTGATTCTAACCAAGAGATGACACATGCAACAATATTGTAAGGGAGATATTTAAGATATTTTATCTTAACCAAAGGGTTATCATCACATTTACCTTCATAAGAAACCCTTATATAAAATAGACCAAAAAAATTATTCAAATCAACTAAAGTCACAATATTTCATCTAACATATAGTTTTTCTACTTCTATAATTTTATTAGTGATTGGATGATAGAAATATGTAAAGAGTTCATTCATTATTTATTGTATTGGCCTAGGTTTCTAGAAAATTTTGGCTTTGTGTTCTCTAATGTGCAACTTTGTTTGCCATCAAAGATTTATTCCCCAAAGTACTAGGTATCCAATGTTATTGATCAAACTTTTTTGAGGTTGATTGTAGCTCCAATTGTGAGAAACATATTACACCAAATGTGAATAGTTTCAATAGGATTTATATTATGATCTATACCTAGATACTATGGTTGTAAGGGGATTTAAATCCCCATAATCATAGTATAAGGATAATATTGAGATATTTCTTTCATTATTCCTTCTTTGAATCATGCTTCAATGGCTAAACTTTGCAAAGAGGTTAACTTCATATTCTCAGATGGTCCTAGAGGAGCAATAGTATCTCTATCATTTTCTACCATTTTTATTGAATATTTTCCCTTTTCTTCATTCTCTAACAAATCAAAATTAGCTTCAATAAAAACAATCCTGTGATCGTTAATCCCTAACTTATTCTCAACATATTTTACATGATTTCCAATTGAATACAAATTATTCAATGATTTTTCAAAAAATTGGTGAGCTTCGCTAGAGTCTTTTCTATGTAACAAGAACTAACCCTTATTTTTAAAACTAAACTACATATTTTTATCAAGCAAACTATGGAGCTTATCTAAAACCTATCTAAGATACAATACATCCTTATTGAATCATCAAAATTTTCTTATAGATGATTATGAAAATGAACTGCATAATTTTTATGTGTAAATTTAGTAATCCACTCTTTTTCTTCCACCTTGGAGGGTTGAAAGGTGTATCACAAAAAATAAAACTTTCCCTTCAATAGGATTATGGAAACCTTTAAGGGGTGGCCATATACCTCCTTTGTATAAAGAAATATCATTTTCTCTATAATATTCAAGGGATCCTTCCCTAGGTAGTGTCATTGATATTCCTATAAATAGTAGGGATTATGTTGTATCTAATTTTTTTTATTATTCTATAGGGCCTAACCCATAATTTATTGTTTCTTCAACAAGTTCGACAAATACTTGTCCCATTCTTGTATTACTAGTAGTAGATCTTAGTTTTCTAAAAGAAGAATAAGTGAGTAAATATTGAGAGTTGGGAGAAGTAGGTAGATTGTTACAATTATGGGATGGGCTCCTATGAAATATATGTACTAATAATGATCCCTCAATATGGTGAATGGGTGTATGTTTAGGCTTGATCTTAAGAACTACATGTTCAATCTAGTCAATTTTCTATTCATTAGGAATTTTTATATTCCTAATTAGTCATTTTTGCAATTGAACCACTTCGTTAAGCCTTCTAGTATAAATCATATTTTCTAGTATCTTAGGGTAGTTAATATTAATCATGGTATAAAGGAATTAAAGGTTTAATGAGGCATATTTGAATGGTACAAACATTTCTAACCCATTTACATAAGAAAGGATTCCCCATCAATATAAATATCCATTTATCTCTTTAGATACCTGTCTCTAGCACATAAAGTTAAATTTAGATTAAATGCATAATAGAGCAGTCCATCATTTAGCTTAGTTATAGAGGAAAGTTGGAAAGCAAGTTCAAATATGACTTGATTCCTATCACATATCAAAATGTAAGAGATGTTTTCTTATATTAGTGGGGACAATGAATTTATATAGACAAGAATCTCAACAAAATGAATAAATTGTACATCAATATGACTCCTGATATATTCATTTTTCTATGAGGATACATGTGTATTTAGTCTAGAATACTTTATTTTCTTAAATTCCAAAGTAATTTTGATAGTGTTTGTCCTAGGTTTTACAAATTGATTAAAAGTGGTTCTATAAATCAAATTATGAAAAATATTAGGCTTTAAAGAATATATTCTATAAACGTATTCAACTTTAATCATGGGAGGTTTATAAGATATCACCGCACTAGAAAGAGGTTTTTTGTGACTTTAATCTTTGGAGTGGTTGATCAACCAAAAATTTCCTCTTTAGTTGGATAGACTCCAAGAACTTGATAAAATCCTTCTATAAAACATTCATTCAACAATTTTTATCATGTGTATACTCTTAGAGAATCTTCTACAATAGAAGCCATTAAAAATTATTGCATATTAACTATCTTGAGAATATAGAATGCTAACGTGTAGGGAGTTTTTTTGGATCTAGATGATTTTATCTCTTATCAATTATTCAATCTCAATTATTATCTATTGTTTTATCCCTTAATGTTCTTTAGGCATTCCTTGTATTCCTCATATCCCAGTCTAAAATATTGAAAATGGTTGAATTTCAGAGTGGATGCATTAACTTTATTTGATTGTGCTAATGCTAGTACATCTAAATCAAGGTTATAGTGGCATCTAATATTGGGTCAATTTAGTGAAAAAGGTTTTAAAACCTTGGTAAGGATATGGTAGAAGGTCTTATTGATTGTTTTGTTGGTATTGAATTTTTTGTTTTGTGCTTGAAAATGTAATAGAGTTTGGTTCAACTCTGGAATCATTAGAAATATGTTTGATCATGTGGATATCTCATGTATTGTCAAGTCTCTATACTATTTTTCATTCACTTATAATTATTCTTAGTTTTTCTTAAGTGTATTTTCTTAGGAGGAAGTCTAAAGTGTTTCTTAAGTTTAAGGAGTTCAAATATCTTGTTGAGAATCAAACTACTAAGAAGATTAAAGTTCAAAGGATAGATAATGATGATGAATTTTTCTCTAAATAATTTGATGTATTATATAAGCATGCTAGACTTGTGAAGCAAAGGAATACACCATACACACCAAAGTAGAATAGAGTGACTAAGAGGTTAAAGATAATCATGTTGGATAAGACCAAAAGTATGTTGAATAGTGTGGGTCTAGGATACCTAATTTATAGGTTAAGGTGGTTAGAACCACATGCTACTTTTAGAACAAGTCTCATACTTCTATCCTACAAAAGAATACATCATATGATATGTAGATTAGAATAAAACTAATGGTGACATGTTTGCAATTCTTTGGCTATGAGGAATTTATTCAAGTGCCTACGGAGAGGTGGTCTAAGCTCAATTTTAAGGCTTAAAGGTATACAAGTTCATCAATTATAATGAAAATGTGAAAGGATACAAGACTTAGAATTTGAAAACCTTGAAACTTGTTTATTCAAGAGATATTACATTCATGAAACTTAGATTCCTAGTTGAGGAAGGAAAGTCAAAGAAGAATGAGAGAGAAGGTTTCATTTTGAAATAAAATTGGAACAACAAAGTGCATCTATAGCTAAATAGGAAAGTGGAAATGATTTTTTTGAAGAAAAGGTAAGCACGTCTAGTGATAACTCTAAAGAAGAACAAGTTATAGATGTAACATAAAGTTCTTAATTAATGGTTGTGAGAAACTGTACAAGGCAACAAAGATCATCTAATAGGTATAGTCCACCAATTTTTTATGTGTATTTTCTCTTATTTATATTGATAGTGAACCAATTTTTGTGGAAGAGGACCTTACTTCCAAATAAATTTGTCATAAAAATTCCATCGATGGGAGATTATGGCATTCAAGTAGTGTAAACTTGGAATTTGGTTGATCTACCTAAGGATAGGAAATCATTAGCTAAAAGTGGGTGTTCAAGAAGATGTTGATAGTATATGGGTATCTTGAGTAGTACAAGGAATGATTGTTTGTAACAAGATACTCTGAAGCCGAGGGAATTGACTTTGATGAGATAGTTTCCTTGATTACTAAGTTGAGTTCCATTAGGATGTTACATTATCTATTATTTCAATTCTTGACTAAGAAATTGAGAAGGTAGATGTCAATTTAACATTATTAGATGGATAATTAGATGAGGAAATTTGAGAACTAAAGGATGGAAGGTGAAAGGTAAGAAGAAACTAGTTTGTAAGATTATTAAGTTTGTGTATGGATTAAGGAAGTCCCCACAGATGTGGAACCACAATTTTGACACACATGTCCTAATTGGGCTTTAGAAGAAGTGATGTTGATTATTGTGTGTATTAAAAATAGGTAAATGATCACATTCTAATTGTTATAGTATGAAAATTGGTAGAAGGTAAGTGTACCAATGACGTGTTGCATTTTTTAATGTGTTAGCAAACAAGTGACAACTAGAACCTCATTATTAATCTAAATTTTAATCATTAAATCCTTGTAAATATCGATGTGTTCAAAAGCATTATACTCAATGTTAGGTGAAAATATAGGCATTTAATTACATTCATTCATAGGGATTTGACAAAAACCCCTTGGTATATACACAAGACTTATCATCAAAAATAAATTACCCCTAATGTTATCTCATGAAATTTGTGCAAATTGATGGATAAAGTTTATTTTTAATCAAATTTTAACATGAAAAATAAATAATTGCTTGTGCATTTTTGTGTTCTACCTTTTTTATTTTTTTGAAGCTTTTATATTTTATTTTTTTATTACATTATTTTTTTGGTATTTTTGGATGATACATTCTAGCAAGGTTGAAGGCACTTAAAAACATTTACAAACCATAATTTTACTTATGAACAATCCTAATATTTCACTTTAATGGCCCTCCTTCTAGCATCATTGTTGTCGATGTGGGTTTTGGCACACCAATAGGTTGGAATGGCAAGTTTCCCCTAATTGAAAGTTGGCTAGCCTTAAGATTCTTCATTGATTGCATTTGTGATTTTTACCAAAATTATCTTGTTAGAGAGCACTTTGGTTGGTCCATTCAAGGGGCTACATAGGAATATCAAGGATCATTCACATGAAATAACAGCTAACTTAATGTAAGTAATCATTATTAGCGAGAGTTAACCCTTTGATTCACTTTTAAACATGTTCATAATTTTCATCTCAATTTATTAGATTTATTGCAATTGATTTTCAACATTCATTTTAAATAAAAATGATTTAAACTTGAAAAAAAAAATCCTTTAAAAGTAGAATTTGTAGCATAGAAGTTGAAGATTTTGTTTTGTAAATTTATTTAAATTGCAATCATATAATATTAAATTTTAAGAAAATAAAAAATGTGTATAAAAGCATGAACTTTGTTATGTGGAAGTTGAAGATTCATTTCCAATATTTTCCTTTTATGAATGGAAATTAATCATGAAAATCCTAAAACTAACCCTATTTTAACATTAATATCAAAAACGGAGCAAAAGGGAAGGGGGAAGAAAAGAGTTAAAGTTAACCTATTTTCAAACCCTCTATACACCATTTGGTGAATGGATGAATTACCAACCCTTATCAAACTCATTATCCACAATCCAAATGTAGGAAAATGTGATCTTTAAAGGAACAAAAGCCATGTGTATGATTGATGTCAATTTTTTGCTCACTTGAATGTGTTCAAGTTTACCACACATAACAGATCTCACCATCAACAACTCATCAATGGTATGAAACATGTATCGAGTTCATCTACCATGTTCATTGAATTATGCATGGATACATGGAAATAAAATAAATTTAGAGTTTGAAAAAAACCATAATAATAAAAACCCAAAAAAGAAGTTGAATTTGATATGTTGTATTCAATAGTAGGTTTCCAAGGGTTTTCAACTCTTACAATGAGTTACAAATGAGTATTTATAGATAATTTGGAGTGTGGATTTTGAAAATCCATTCCCTCCAAAACCTTCAAAGGAGACAAAATAGAACAGAATTACTGAGACAGTTGTCTTTTTACACCTTTTGTCATATTCCATTATTATCTTTGAGTCAAAATTTGACTTGTGGACATATGTCATGCCCTTTGTGTGCACACTTCTCAAAAGAGTTGTACACCCTCTTGAAACCCTTTTGCAAATAAAATACTTTAAGAGACTAAATTTAAACTAAGAATTCCAACTACCTCAAAAATAATCAGGAGAAAGTTTACAATTTGAGTCACTTGTAGACTTCTAGATTATTTGATCCCTTGCTTGAATACTCATTCTTTCATCTGATTGCACACATTTTATTCCTGAATTTTGTAAGCAATTAGGATCACTACCTTTGCAACATCCTTATGTATCATAAATATGTAAATATATGATTTAGAATACTTGAGCATTCTTAGTCCTTCAACTTAGTTTCATTATTCCCCTCTAGTAAAACCAATTATTAGAGGTTCTAAGCAAGATGGAAAAAAGACTTTCAAATAGTTGAAGTTTATTATTTTCTACACAATCTTTGTAGATAAAGACTTTCAAGTAGTTGAAATTTATTTTTGTACACAATCTTTGTAGATTATATTCCCACATGTAGCATTCACTGCAATGTCATCTCAAAAGAAAAATATATTCAAGGTGAAAGGGCAAGATCTGTATTATGTTCAATCCTTGAATGCCTTAGAAATATGTTTTTCAATCCTTTGTACCTGAACAAAATCGTTGCTTTCTTTCTTTCATGTGTACAGCCCCATTTCTTTATTAAATTTACAACAAATTTATTCCACTCGCATAATGTGAGGTTGAATGACTGCAATCACACTCCTACCCGTCCTTTCAAGTGATTGGCAATTGCATTTTATAAAATTGCAATAGGAGTTAAAAATGGATCTGTAAGAAGAAAACAAGAGAGTATAACTCTTCATCAGCCCACTTATAAGAAGACTCTAATGAGAATAAAACTTTAATAGTACCACATGTTCAGTCCTTGATGAAATGAGCCTCATTTAATATAATGCACCCTATTTGATTGAATGCAGAACTGATGGTCCTATGTCAATACTGGACTTGGTACTCCCTTCAGTGTTATCAAGATCCACATTTTTTATTTTCTATTCCATCTTCAAGATTTCCTATCCATAACAATCTTACCATTGTTCTAACTTCTCTGTATCGTTAACATTGCTCTCAATGATGAAATGTTCTTTATCATTACAAGCCACCCAGTGACATCAATACAAAAAGAACCTTCCTAAACATAGCCCTTTCGTTATCTTCATAAAACTTAGGCAATCCAAAAGCAAGTTCAACACAAGATTTTGCATACATTTCACAAAATGTCGGTTTCATTATTTGCTTTGTCAAATTTTCCTCATCAGAAACCTTGCCCACTTCATAGTGGTTATCTGTTTTAGGAGTTACAGGAGGAGGAATCAACTACTGCACACCAGATGTCTACCATCTATCAACATCAACGTTATTTCATATTAGTCATATTTTGTGTTGCACCATGCATATTCTTTCCAAAACCAGGGTTGTAACTTTGGCTAGGTTGAAATCCTCTAGAAGGACCACCAAGGCCCATGTCCACTAATATACCATGAACACCAGCAAAAGCATCCATTGGCTTGATTCATCTATCATCCTTACTAATAATATTGCTCCCACCTCGATCAGGTCGAGAATAGACTAGAACTCCTCCCATGCTTGCTAATGGTTCACCCTCTGAATGATGATTAAAAATTACTTGATGATTTATAAGAATTCCTCCAAGGTTATGACATATTTCAAACTTTAACGAAGATCTTCAAAATATTCCCTAAAAATCAACAGGTATTCTCTCGAGTATTTTCTCCCTCCTGAACTGATACTGTTAGGCATTGGTAGAAAAGAGTTTCCATTTGCTTGTTTTTTTTTCGACCAGTGATGTTTTTAGTGGTTAATATTTGTCAATTGGCTAATAGTTGAAATTTGGAAATCTAAATTTGGCTAATAGTTCAAGCTGTAATGTGATCTGAATCGCCCAATCTTTACAAGATTTTATTTTAGCCTTATTTAAATCGTCGAAGAAGTTATTTTATTAAATTTTTTAACTCAATTAATTTGCCAATAGTATATCATAATTATTAATTTCTCTAGGGCCATATTTTCAATATTCATTGATTTAAATTTTGAGATCAACGATCCAAAAGCAATTTCGGCCTCATGAACATTACATCTTGAGTACATTTTACCTCACAAAATACAACAGGGCCGTTAGATTATATTTTAAATCAATGGTGGCAACTATAGAGTCTACCCCTTAAACCCATTCATCATTTCCACCCTCAAGCCCCTATTTTTCCATAAGAATTATTTTTTTAAAATGGAAGGATTCGCCATCATAATTAATGATTTCTACTATTATTTTCCAAAATTCACCAATATTTTCTACAAAATTTTAGTGATATAAGAAGTTTTTTTTTATACGTAAGAAGTAAGTTTTGTTATGATTCGATAAGTTATCCTAACCCGCACTATCCTAACCCGCACCAGGTGAGATCACAGAAGAGGGATCTCATCCCCGTGATTTACAGATTACAGCTATCTTATTCATCCCTAGTCCGATTGGACCATAAAAATCACTACCTACTTGTTTTTGATACCACTCTCAGGAACCATGTCTATCCTATAATGAATTCTAACAAGTCGTATTGAAAAAACTAAGCAATTGGTCATATGCATTACCCACACCATCAGCACCAACTAGGTTTTTAGACCAAATCCTGGTGAATAACCTAACAATTACTAGCACCAATTTCAACTCCTGATTTGGCAAGAGGCAATTTTTTCTTGATTTCCATCAGTTTGAGGAGAACATTTTCTATTCTCTGTGCTACAGAACCCCCATTGCCCCCCGAGATCAATTGTTTCTCAGAACCCATTTTGGAGTGAGGTCGATTTTGCATTCTTTTGCAGGCCTCCACACCTTGTCTAGCATTTCCTTTCTCTTTCGAGATCATTTTCCATCCGTTGTCCCCATTCCCGTCGTTAGAGACAATTTGAGGTGGGGCATGGGAGAGGGTGCTCTCATTCTCAGATGTTGTAGACCCTAAGTTTTGCTTGATTATTGATGCAAAAGTGACCATAGGAGGGGAACATTGAGAGGTAACATCGTTGTTATGAGCACCATTAGCCCTGAAGTTGTAGTTAGGGAAAATCTCAAATCAAGGTAAATGTATAAACATCAATAACAAAACCCTAACTATGCACAGCGAAGGACAAGATAACATGAAAATCAAAATAATAAATTCAAATGCAAACTGATCTCCATGCTAAACTTGATTGATCTCCATTGTTTTCTCAACCTCGCATAAGTATGCTTGATTTTGAAGGATTGTATATTGATTGCTCAATTTAGCAGCATAACATTAAGATGAAGATGATAGATGAAGATGAATAGATAGATGAGAAGATTGGAATAATTTTGACAGAGTGGGGATACTAGAAAAAGATCCATCCAAATGGCTTGTGAGAGGCCATATTTATAGAGTTTTGATGTGGAGGGAAGAAGATTTGATTTTGGAGATAAGATTTGATAAGGATTTCATTTTTGCTTTATTTGACAAAAGAAGAAATAAAACACAATATGATAAGATTTTAAAAGATAGAAAGATTTGATTTTTTGTTTTAAAGGAAATAAATCCTTAAAAAATGAGAGGGATAATTGATGAATTATCTAATTAAATAAATAAATTAGATACACATGAGTTCCAATTTTGGAAAGAAAGCAAGAAGATATTTTTAGAATTTTATTAATTAAATAAATATTTGATTTATTTAATCAATGTTGGATTCGTGATTTAATTAATTAATTAATATAAATTATTTAATTAACAATAGAAGAAAGAAGGGATTATCAATAGAAAGGGAATAAATGAAATTAGTCAAATAAATAAGATTTATTTAACTAATTAGATGATGGCATGGGTACCTAGGGTAAAACATGCTACAAGATGTCTAAATGATTTAATGTTGTGACAAGGTGTTGTAAGAGGACATTTTTGGGTGTCTACATTTTGCCTCTCTTTGAGATGATGTTCGAGATGATGAGATTTGTGTCGAGTAACATCATTTCAAAGAAGCTAAGATATGGATAAAATAAAATGGATGATGAAGGAAAGATAGGATAATGATGATGTAGAGATCATATGATGATGATGTAAGGATATGATGATGATGGGATGATGATGCCCCCTCGAGAGGATAGGTGGGTTGAACAAACATAGGTATGTTCTCGAAATGAATGAAGTTACAATAAAGGAGGGATAAGATGAATGATACAAGATACCTGAAGTGAATGAAAGAGAGGAATGACATGTTATGCTGCAGTAAAATGAGCAATCATATGTTTGATGTAGCACTAGACGTTATGCACCAAGGTATAAAGACCAAGGTGACGATGTGTCTCGTGCCCCAACGTAATACAACCTTGCCTAGATACACGATATGAATATTCGCTAGGAGTGATGCGGATTTGATGCGGATGCAAGATACAAATGATAATACACACAAGCAAGCATGCACAAACAATACAAAAACAAACAAGGTATTGCCCCTTTCAAGCTATAAACCATTGATTAATTGATTGATTGATTATGATGATGATAGTGTTGTCAGTGTGGGGAACGATATATCCCTAGATCAACATAAGGATGATTGATTAATTGATTGGGTTTACAACAAGGCTAGGATCAAGACCAAAGGATGTGATTGGATAATTTGGCAAGATTGATTAGCTTGGTTGGTATGGATTAAGGATTGACTTGCATTTGGATTATTGCTTGGAATGATTGAAGATGATTGATTTGAAGATTTGGATGATGATTGATGAATCGAATTGAGGAATTGATTTGCTTGGAATGATTTAAGTTGGATCAATTTGATTAGAGGATTGATTGATTGATAATTTGAAGATTGATTTGAAGGAGTTGAATTGATTGGAAGAAGTGATTTGGTTTGATTTTATTTATTGGATTTTTGTTCGCAATTTGACTTTTTTTTGTCTCTTTTTTTTTATTTTTTTGACCTTTTTGAATAAGAGAAGGATAGGAGGGACTTGAGTGTCTAGTTCCATGAAAGGTGATAGTCCTACTAGAAGGATGATGTCATCACATGGACCATGTCAAGTGTGCTCATAGTTGTTGGTAAGGGATGACATGAAAGAGGTAGATGAAGTAAGTAGATAATGGATTATGATGTGGATTATGGAGTACTTATACAAAGGGATGGATGAAAGACTTATCCAAAAGCATGGACCATAGGAAGATAATGGTGAAGATATGCGGGATAATGGATGAAGGATGGGGAGATGGAGGTACGTGGAATTGTTTTGGAATGAAAGGGAACCATGACCAATGGTTTCACACACCTTGATAAACATTGAAGCTTTTGATTTGGAGGTGGTGTAGGAAGCAATGGAGATGTTTTCTTAGGAGATGGTTGACGAAGTGCTTTAGGTACCCACATAGACTTAGTATTTTTATGATTTTTGTTTTGCTTGTGGGATTTAGGAATTTGAAACTTTTGAATGGAGTGGGATTTTTGGATGGAAGAGGATGGTTGGGATTTTTGAGATGTGGATGCCTCATTTGATTTGCTTTCTTTATGCTTAGGTACCCATACCATTTTATTTTTAGACATTGCTTGTGAAGGTATGGGCTTGGGTATCCTTTTGGATGGATTTTTCTTTGAATTTTTGCATTGATGTCCTAAGGCATGAGGACCTTTAGGATTTTTGGATTTGTAGGTAGAGGCATCCATTTTTGTATTTTTTAATCTCATGGGCATGGTGGAAGCTTCATGTTTAGACAATGCGTGCATTTGTTGGTCATGATTAGGAATTTGAGCGGTTTTATGGATAAGTGGATAATTAGGTGTTAGGAGAAGTGAAGGTAAAGTGGATGGTGGAAGGTGTATGGTCACATGCTTTTGACATTTGAAAGATATTGGAGGTGGAATGGCAACATATGTTTTAGGCATATGATAGGATTTATGGTGGAAAGAGGACTTAGGATGGATGGAGGAAGTACCAACATCTTTAGCTTATTTGCCTTGGGGTGAGTATCCAAGGCCATATGAGTGTGGAGGGACTTTAACATGGATTGGCTC
Organism: Sequoia sempervirens; assembly: GCA_007258455.2. Classification (NCBI taxonomy): domain Eukaryota; kingdom Viridiplantae; phylum Streptophyta; class Pinopsida; order Cupressales; family Cupressaceae; genus Sequoia; species Sequoia sempervirens. Next base: position 90,567,825 of record VDFB02058242.1, read on the forward strand.
CAAAATACCTTTTTCATGAAGGCCTAAGCCTTTACCTTTGTAGTTCATGTTTTGGAGTACGTGATGGACAATGGGACTAGGTGTAGTTTGGATACTAGACTTGAGTTCATTATTTGACGGAGAAGGTGAAGTGTAGGATAATGGTTGTTGCTTTCCTACAGAAGAACATTCATGAATAAAGGTGGATAGACCAATAGGACATGTAGGTGGATTTGAAATGGGGTTTATAGTTGATGTGGAATGATCATTAGGATCTTGATTATGTTCATTTAGATCCACACTATTGGTTTGATCTTCTACATTTTCTTGGGAGGCATGTGTCTCAGCATGACAGTGGATAATGCAAGATCATGGGTAGGACTAGGTAGGGGTGGATAGGAGAAATGGAGGTTTCTTGATCATGGATAGGTGAAGTGATAGGCTCTTGACCATGGAATGCATAGAGTTGGATAAGAGGATCATCATGGCCTTCTTGATCATAAGTAAGATCTAGATCATAGAGGGGAGCTTGATCATGAATAAGACCAACTATGTTATGAGTGGGATCATTAGAAGGGCCTAGATTTTTATTAGAATGAGAGGTTAATGTTTCCTCATGCTTAGGATAATGCTCTTGACATAGCTCTTGGATTTGAGTGGAAATGGAAGTGGAAGGCTCTAGAAGAGGCTTGGTATGCTCTTTGTGATCAACAACATGAGGGCATGATGGACTTTGACTTAGACATATAAGATCAATAGGTTGTGGACCACATGATGGAGTTGGAGGAATAGACATGGCATTCAAAGGTTCTTTGGTAAGCTCATTAATGGGTGCTTGACATGGGGATGGTCTATTCCATGCTAGTAGTCTTTGGAGAAAATCATCAAAAGATTATTTGGTTGATGAATTAGAGCTTGTGGAGTTGGATGGTGGTGTTGGTGTAGGACTAGTATGCTTTGAGATTGGAATTTTATTAGATGGTGATGGAGGACTAGTAGATGGAGTGGTGTATGATTCCAAACTTAAATTGATATTTCCCTTGTCAATAGTATCATTAATATGACCTAAGATTTCTACAAAGTTCTCATCATCACTAGGATCTACAAAGTTCTCATCATCACTAGGAGCAAAGTTTGACCCACCTCGGAGGATATATGGTTTTGGATTATCTTCATGATTAGGCGAAGGGGCTCCTCAAAGCATGACCTTTGGATTTGGATTGTTAAGGATTAGGACCATTTTAGCAAGTGCTTGACTAGGATTATGGTGATGATGATTATGTGGAATGATTAGATTGGATGACTTGGATTGATTAGGATGAAATTGATTGGAATGTGATTAGAAAGAGGATGATTAGAATAATATGTTTATGTGTTGGTGTTTATAGCTTGATATGGAAATTTGCAAACAAATGATTACACATGTACACAAATGAATCACATACGCAGGACACATAATCAAGTTTGAATTTGAAATTATGAATGTGATGATTAAGCACGCACTTGAAGAAGACACATCAATAAGTCCGAGAACTAGTCAAGTGGGTATGGCCAATTACGTCTTAAGCTAGGATGCATGAGGTTGACTAGGGATAATTTGAAAGAAAAATCCTGCCACACAGCCGGGAGAAAGGTGTAACCCACCCTTCACCTTCACTTCCCAAAGGTATAAATTTCTTTGAGGCTTAGCCAAGAGTGACAAGATTTCAACTTCCAAAGGAGGGTGTCTTTCGATTCACACCTCGATTGAGGTCATCCCATGGAGTGGTGTGTCTCCAAGAAGGCCTCCTAAGAAGGGTATGAAAAAAGTGAACCAAGTGAGGTGTTTTTACTCTCCAAGATCACCTTGCGGTGCGAGGAGAGACAATACACACACGCACTTGATTCACACTTGCAGTTGTTAATTTCCCTTTAGAAAATTGAAATGTGTGTAAAACAGTTCAAGCACTTGTTCTTTTTAGATCCCAAAGCCAAATGTGTAGGAAGAAATTTGTGAGTTTTAACCCAATTTTAATGATCTGATAGAAAACAAGATGTTCTTTTTAAGCCCAAAATCCAAGTGTGTGATCAAACAAGTTGTTCTTTTTAAGCCCCAAATTAAAGTGTGTTGACAAGCAATGATTAGAGATGAAAGAGGGAATGTGTGCACTTGATTGTTTTCATCCTTAAATTTGTTGTAAATTTTGATGCCAATGTTGTTCCAACGCCTTAGATTCACCTACAAAATCATAAAATGATATTATAATGCAGCCATAAAAAAAGCTCATTAGACAAGGAAAATTGTAATTTCAAATACATAGCTGAACTATATTTGATTATTTCAAGACATTTTTTATATGAAAACTAAAAAATTAAAGAAGGCACCCTTGCTAATTTTCTTAGAGCTTTCCAAAAATGTAAAGAAGTCAAAAAAATTCCTTGTTTTGCACCCAGAAATGCAAATTTATGAAAACCCTAAAGAAAACAAAGATTGGATCATTTAGCACCTTATGTGACCTCAAAATCAAATCTATAAAAACCAAACCCCCATTAGAATTTCAAGATCTTTCCAGAAATGTAAACATTTTTGGAAAATTCATTGATTTGTGCCCAAAATCCAATTTTATGAAAAAACATAAAATTGTGATAACTCCTACAAAAACAACGATAAACATGCAATTTTTCTATTGTAGCCACCTAAGATGATGCACAAGCTTCTATGAAAATATTGTAGAAAAATTTGCAGCCATTTGGAAGATATAAAATTTGTAAATTTTAGGGTTTTGTCCAAAAATGACATAAACCTACAACAAAAAGTTAATGAAACCTGCAAAAAGTAAGCTAGATCAAAGGATTCACATCGGGTTCACCATTTTGTAGTTAGGGAAAATCTCAAATCAAGGTAAATGTATAAACATCAATAACGAAACCCTAACTATGCACAATGAAGGACAAGATAACATGAAAATCAAAATAATATATTCAAATGCAAACCGATCTCCATGCTAAACTTGATTGATCTCCATTGTTCTTCTCAACCTTGCATAAATATGCTTTATTTTGAAAGATTGTATATTGATTGCTCAATTTAACAGCATAACATTAAGATGAAGATGATAGATGAAGAATAGATAGATGAGAAGATTGGAAGAATTTTGGCAGAGTGAGGATACTAGAAAAAGATCCATCCAAATGGCTTGTGAGATGCCATATTTGTAGAGTTTTGATGTGGAGGGAAGAAGATTTGATTTTTGCTTTATTTGACAAAAGAGGAAATGAAACAAGATAAGATTTAAAAAGATAGAAAGATTTGATTTTCTATTTTAAAAGAAATAAATCCTACAAAAGATGAGAGGGATAATTGATGAATTATCTAATTAAATAAATTAATTAGATACACATGAGTTCCAATTTTGGAAAGAAAGCAAGAAGATGTTTTTAGGATTTTATTAATTAAATAAACATTTGGTTTATTTGATTAATGTTGGATTTATGATTTAATTAATTAAATAATATAAATTATTTAATTAACAATAGAAGAAAGAAGGGGTTATGAATAGAAAGGGAATAAATAAAATTAGTCAAATAAATAAGATTTATTTAACTAATTAGATGATGACATGGGTACCTAAGGAAAAACATGCTACAAGATATCTAAATGATGTAATGTTGTGACAAGGTGTTGTAAGAGGACATTTTTGGGTGTTTACACGAGCATTTTTTAGAGGAGCCAAATTTTGATCCGGTGCCCATCAGCCTTCTCCTCCAACTTAGTGCATGTCTTATTCTTTGGAGAAGTGCAGTATATGAAAAAATTCAAAACGGAATAATGTTTAAGAGAGGCATCTTTCCACCAAATGATATAAAAAATTGTTAATAAAATTATATTTTAAAAAAAAATCACAATAAAAATTAATATTTTTTTTTCCTAAAAATGAAATATTCGCCAAAATTTTATATACCACTGCTCTTGTCCCCATTATATAAATCAGCATTGGGGAAACTAAATCTACTTGACTGATGCAATCCTTAAGCTTTTTCTTCTTTTTGTTGCCAACTGTCTTGGGTGCATAACAAATGTTCATAATTTTATTATTTAAAAGAGCAAACAAAGAGCTTTTGATTTCCTTTTCTATCACTCTACATTCCATGGCATTTGAAATTCACATTTGCCTATAATGATTTAGTACCCAAAGTCTCGACGCTTGAAATCTTACAAAATCCATTTCATCGTGACATTTGGCATCTCATGGGTCTGAAACACTGAATACAGGTTTAAAGACTTCGTTGTCAGCTAGTTTGGCGTTTAGATGTTTCAAACTCAGAATTTATCTTGCTTCACACTCAGACAAAGCCCAAACCAACATTGCCTCAGAGTTTTAGACTCTGGCAAATTGGTGCACATGTTCCTTCGATGCTTAAAAACTCAGGGTCTCGGCTTTTTAACAAGCTTTCATATGTTTTAAAAAAATCTTCATAAGTCCACTACTTTGAACTATTGCCAAGGCTGAGACTTTGGAGCTCAGGGTTCAGCCTTTTGGGCTCTCAAGCTCTGGGATTTGAGCAAAAATTAAAAATTGCCACGTCTGAAAAACCCAAGACCAATAGGCTGCAAAACAAAATGAAACATTAAAATTCCACCAAGGATATTTAAATTCTTCATAGCATGCATTACTAAAGTCCAAAAAATATAATAAAAAAAAAAATCTTTTTCTATTATCATTTATAAAATAGTGTTACATATATTGAAAAAAGAGAGGGTGGAAATAGTCACACTTCAAAAGTTCAAACGGGGTAGCAGTCCATTTAAAAGCACAAGTCAATAGAGTATCAAGCTTTAGATAAATTTCCCAATTTGCAAAGGCTTTCAAGTACACATAATTCAGGCACAGGGTCATGTTACACATTTGCATACATAGTTTAATGACCCAAAATCATAATGTTTCAAAATCTAACGACCTATTAGCAAGATTATTCATGTGTAATAATATTTGAAACATCATTTAAAGGACATTTTGGTGGGATTAGAGATGTGTTCACAATTTTAAATTTTTTGCTTATGCAAATACCCTAACTAAATATTACTTCTAAACTAATAAAAAATACCATTATATTTCCCATCAAAATCAAAAGAACCATGAAATATTAAAAATGAACTAAAACCCTAATACCCTACACAAGTCTAGATTACAAAATCATAGAAAATACAAGAGGAGGATTTCAAGGACATTTGGAGAATAACACAAAGGAATGACATGAGAATAGGATAAATGACTAAGTTTAAGATGATATGTGAATGGATTCAAATTATTCACATATGTATTATCCTTCACTTGACCTTAGATAACCAAAAGGGCCCAAATCTTAGTTATAACCCCAAATAAATTTACAATAATGGCGAAGGGTAATTAAAAAATGAGTGCAAACAAAGATACATGCAATCAAAGAACTACAAGAAAAATGATGAGATGAACATGAAAACCTTCAGAGAGATAATAATTACATACACAAATCTAGTAATTATATTTAAAAACCTTAGAAAGATGATAACTATATACACGTAAACACCTACAATGAGTTTACAAAGACCTTACACAAAATAAGACCACTATAATGAGTTAATTGGATTGTATAAACATTATTCCTCTCTAACAAAATGATGTGTATTACTTTGAAGTATATCAAACACTACTTGAAATCCCAAGAGAATAACCCACATAGAGACAAACATGACACCATAAAAGAAAATAATGAGAATAATGCAAGCCACTAAATCCATAATGGAAAATTCAAACCAAACGTCAAAATGAAAATAATAAAGGTCCCAAGAGCAAGTGATCTAAGAAATTAACATAGTTCATGAAAATATGGTCCTTGAATGACAATTGGAGCATGGGCAACTTGATAATCCTTTGGGTGAACTAAGATAATTGAAATCATTTTGAGAATCAAGTGTGACTAGGATTTTCTAACAAGAACCTAGTGACTTGATTACATAATGACATAAATGCCTTTGACCCAACCATGAATGTGACAAGGTAAATGACAAAACATAACCAAGTAGACTCAAATATTAAAATCTCACACTTGAAATTTCAAGTGCATAGACACCAAGGTAATAAATCATTCCTATATCCTAAATAAATAACTTTCATAATTGAATATAACCAAAGGATGATATTGACTCAAGACCAAGTCATGTGACATAAAGGAAATCCTAATTTATCGCTTCCAAACTAAAAATATGAAATGTGAGAAAAATCTAGTATTAAAAAATGAAAGACAAGGATCACCAATCTTAAAAAGGTAGAGGTGAATTATGGAGACCACAATAAGTAGTAGTATTAGTTTTAAGAGTCAAACAAGGGTAAAGTGTGATTCATAAAATGTAATTTTTCTATAATCCTATTCACCTTGCTAGAACCAATTATATTAATATGCACTATCATTTTGTAAGGGAAATGGTTGAGAGAAAGAAAATACAAATGGAGAAAATTGATAGTCAAGTAAACGCTACATAATATTTTAGAAAACATAATTATTATTAGGTTCATGGGTGTAGGGACAAGATGGGCTTATCCCATTCCTAAGCAGAAGGTTAATTTCTTGGATTGAATATCATACTCCCATATATTAAATATCAAGTGGGAAAATGTTGGGACTTGGGTGATATTCACCTATAAAATGTCCTTGTAGGAATAGTTTGTCTATATACTCAAGATTGGGATAATATTTAGTTAAGTTGTAAATGTTGCAGTATAGTAGGCATGGTGATTTTCATATGATAATGATTTTGTAAGTTTTGTATTACATCATATATGTTGGTTAACATGTGATCATATTATAATAGCAACAACAAGTTATTTAAAGAACTCATAACCATATATGCAGTTAGGGTTTGTTGGAGTACATGAACATTGATGCAAGAGCATATGCATCAAAATTAGAGTTCAGATGACCAAATATACGAGTAGTATGATATCCTCGAAGATGGAAAAAGGTTACACAAGTAGTTAGGATTAATGTTATGTTGGTGAGATCTACCATAAGTGACAAGCTAGTAGTGGTGGTTATACTAGAAACATACATGTATAAATTGATAATAGTAAGGTCAAAATTGTTGATTCATAGTGTAGGATAGTGATAGAGTTTACAAGGTGGTTATCATAAGGAGACATCACAATTGGTGTTTTATGTGGTATGTTGATATCATGTATGGTTTGATTATAGTTGCATGGCTCTTATTATTCCATAGGTTGGTTGGATGGTTAGATGGTTGGTATTCCCATATAATCTTGTATGAATGTGCCAAGGTTACTCAATTGTGTAGATTAAAAGGATATGTATTAATTGTATATGTTTGGTGTATGAACATTAAAATGATTGTATAAGAGTATGATGCAATTCCATATATGCATTGTTGTATTGGATCAATTTTGATTCTGAATTAACATAATTATAAATATCTTTTGGTGGTAGTTTTTTCTCCCAAAACGGTTTCCAACATAAATCTTCATGTCGTGTAAATCTTATGGATAAATCAACATCCACCTAACCCGCATCCACTTGCTTACCTGCGCCCTCCCTCCTTCAATGCATGTTGTCTCCCTTTGTAAGTCCATTCCTTTTTCTTTATTTTAATTCATTTATTTCATAGTTGACCACTGTGGAAGGCACTAGTGTGTGGGATGTGACATTCTACCCCCCTTGGGATAAGTTGCCTTGACTTATTAGAAGGGTTTATTTGTTAATTTATTTAAATTTTTAGGTTATTAGACAAGTTAATTGATTTTGAACCCCTTATCCTTACCTCTTAGGTGGTTCTCGTTTCCCTAGTTTGACTAGTTTTACAATTATTTTTATAATATTTAAGAGGGTCCACACTAAAAATATACCCTAAAGTAAGCATTTTTTGCTTAATCTAATCCTCCATTTTGAATTTATGGGTTGATACTTCTTAAAATGTGTTTATATTTTCCATTGGGTATACAAATTTACCAGTTAAACCTTGCAAAGCTCCAAAATAGGATGCATCAATTACAACTCTTGGTAGTCAAATACGCCACCTATTAAAATTACCCTTAAATATGCCATGACAATTACCACATGAAAAGGTGTGAAATCCCATTCAATAATTGGTTTATGGGAATTAGTAGCAATCAAATTACCACAACCTTTTGTTGCATACTCTGATTTTCATTTATAATTCATATATCTCGATTTCCTTTTCACCCATTCAGGTTCTCTTGGTTAGGACTAGCCATGCATTCTCGCAAGCTTGAAATTAAATTTAAGGTATTCAAAAAAACTCCATACATATTAAGTGACCAGCTTAGTTATGGTCAGTTGTTCTAGTATAAGACAACATACTTAACCCAGAGTCATGTGAGCTTCATAGGTCCAGTGTTTGAACCTGATTGCTCCGATATCAATGTAAAATCCCCATCTTAGGCACTACAATTTTTTTTGTGTGTTCTCAACAATTTATAACTACCAACTTAACTGACCAAGCATCCTTCATCTAAATTTGAAGTGCTAATATCATAAGTTCTTCATTCATCAATGTGATAACAAATCAACATCACAACTTATATGCTTACACTCAAAAGTGTTAAGATCCTACACCTAGGGTCATTCCTAGACCCAAACCTATTCCTCTAGGGTTCAAGGTGACCCTACCTGTGCATCCCCTCATGGGAATCAAAGGCTTTGTAGTTTTCCCCACAATATTAGAGGGAGTTCAATCTCTCCTCTTGTATGAGATATATGATCTCACCTTTAACCCATAACTATTAATGAAGTACATGTAAGCTATCAACTTAATCAATTATAATATAATGATAATAACTTTGACATCAAGTGTTGGGTCCATACCAAACATTACCAAGCATTAGTGTACAAACATTCACAATATACACAAGGGTTCATCCATACCATATTCTCAAAGATCACACACAATGACTATCACAAGCATTCCTCCATATACATATCACAAGTACAAAAGTGTTTGATCATACACAGATTACACTTGTACAATGTTTGGATCGTACTCAAATCACAAGTACAACAATGTCTGGATCATACACAGATCACAAGTACAATGGTGATTAGTTTATATGTATATCACAAGTACAACAATGATTGTCTCATATGCATATCACACTTGCATTAGTGACAAGCTCTAGCATATATCACAAATACATAGTGACAAGCTCTAACATACATCACATATACATAGTGATGATCCCTGCCATAGATCACAGATACACAATAATGAACTCCAACATACATCACAAATACATAGTGATGAGCTCCAACATACATCACATACATAGTGGCAAGCTCCAACATACATCACATCCATAATGGTTGATTAACACATCACAATGGCTAACACATGTCCATAATGCATCTCAAATAGAAAGAATATCAGTGCATTACACACTACATTGTGGGTCCTATCCTTTCCTACAATATTCTACACCATTGGACAAATAGGAAGAGGATTCGGTGCATCCCATACTGCACCGTAGGTTCATCCTCAACCCTACAAGGCTAAGTATACAGTCTAACAACTGGGGAGGGGATTTGGTGCATCCTATGCTACACTGCAAGTCCATCCACCATCCCAAGGGTTTCCCCAAGAAGTGAACCTACCAAACTTGGTGGATTCCAACTTCAATCACCTATAGGCCACCAACAACAAGTTTGTCCACCTAGGAAAAAGTAGCTCCCGACATATACCACTTTGTGACCTTAGTGATATTGTTAACTATCTTCTTCACAATCTCAGGTATCACTAGCCTCTGTCACTTTCATGCCCTCAGTGATAGCCAGTGAACCCCCTTGATACAATGGTTAGCCTCGGATTACCATTACCCATGTGGATGGGTCCCTACCCATGCAACTGATATTGTATATTAATCATAACCAAGGTATCCCATAGCAACCTTCACCTTCATGAACTAGGTGAATGTCGACTAGTCCCTATTAGTAGCCTAGACATTAGTCATTGGCAGGGTCCAATGACTGTCTGTCACTGCTCAAATATCCTAGAGTTTCACTATTGGGTGGGTCATACATAACATGAATTGCAATCAAAATCAACAGATACACAGGCCTATGCATATAGACCACTAGATATGGATTCGGTTTTCACAACACATAAAAAAATCACATGGAGCCAACACGAGATGGAATTTACCCAACATATGCATATATTCAATTACCAATTATAAGTAGTTATATCGCTTACTTTATTCATTTACTATTCAAGGCACATCATGCATTAAATACAAGTTATTAGATTCCCTTTTAACTCATTTCATACCCATTTGATACCCATTTTAGCCTCAATTGACACCTACTAAAGACGGAAGGTCAAATAAGTTAGGAACAACCCCAAACCACAGAGTTATCCCCCTAAACCCTCCCCCCCTTGGACTTGAGGTTGCAATGGCATCCTTCGCCCAAGGACCTCCTACGTACCCGCTTCCAAATGGATCAAAGTCACACGTAGTTCTCCTTACAAGGTCTCTCAAGAATACCTACGCATCAATCACGACGCTTTCATCCACACATGCAAAATATCAATTTAAACCTTACTATAGTTATCATTCCTCCTTCAATGTGAGCATCCTCGAACCCCTTACAATTTCCTATCAAGGATATTGTGCCACATTTGATATCCTAATGATAATAACATGTAGTTTTCAACATAGGGATCTACACATATTAATATTCTCTTACATAGGAAAATAAGGATTCATTAGGTTTTGATAAGAATATTGTTCTCCATGATATATGTCTCCTAGCATAAAGATTCAAGAATACCTGAGTATAGGTTTCCATGCAACCTAGAATCAATCTAAGAATTGGTCAGTAGTAAAGAGTGTACCTCCTTTGATAATAGTAGTCAAAATATCATTATCAAGCATCGATTACATCAAAAGCCTTAACGTGGGTCCAAGTGAGGTTCAAGTATAACTTTCCTTTGTTCAAATTTCTGGCACACAATAGAGATCAAGGATGTAATGGTCTTAAGGTCATATGCCCAATTTCTCAAGCTTAGTTGACCCACAAATGCTACCCTTTAATTTGGAGTTCTAACAATAACAGAGAATCACACACACACACACACACACACACACACACACACACAATTAAATCCTTGATTATTAATAAGAAACATATCTCCAAAATAGATGTTAGAATATATAAATCCTTAATTATATATTAACCAACTATTACCTACAGTCGCACCCACTCTCTTGGTATTTATATATTAACCAACTATTACCTACAGTCGCAACGGTTGTGGAACTTACCTGCCAGCTACATTTACTTGAAAGTTTCTAAAGCCTCATTGACAAGTCCACCTCCTACACTTCCTCTTCTCTTCTCCTCTTTCTCAGCATCCTATATTCACGTTTTATGCTATTTCTCCCCAAAACAAGGCATATAAGCTAAATATTTAAGAAGGGCAGCGAATCTCCTCTCTACACACCATCCTTCATCGATAGCTATGGATTTCTTGTCTTTCTCAACCCAAACACCTTTGCAACTCGCTTCCCTTTCATTCACATCCCTCTATCCTCTCTTCTTCCCCTCTCTCTGTATTTTGGTCCAAATCTTCCTGTGTTACTCTCAGCTCTTTTCCTCCTAAGTGCTCTACATTTCCTCTCCACATATTTTTTTATATTTAAAAACTAAGGTTGAGAGCAGAGAATGGGGTCGTTTTGATTTAATGTTTGCTTTCTACCTTTTTTTCCCACATTGCCTACAATATAGAAGGCTCTTGGGATTGGGATGTCATTCCTATTAATGGCACATACACTCCCTTGACCCATATCCACCTGATTACCTACCCTCCCTCCTTTAATGCACGTTGTCTCCCTCTGTAAGTCCCTTCCTTTTTCTTTATTTTAATTCATTTATTTCATAGTCAACCACCATGGAAGGGGTTGGCATGTGGGATGTGACACTTATGGATAAATTGTTGAAAATGAAGCTAATATGTAGCTTAAAACTTGTAAAACTATGAGACTGTAGATCTAATTAAGTGTTCTTTGTCACAATTCTTTGTGTATGATTAATCTGTTTAGATCAATTTTATCAATTGTAGAAAGATACAGAAGATTGTAGAAGAATGAGACAAGAAGATAGAAGTGACACAACATATACGTGGAGAAACCATTTTGGAAAAGAACTCCACCAGAATCAATAGTACTTGTATTATTTAACCTTAGAACAAGATTGCAATAATACTGTATCAATCCTTGATTGATATGCTTCCTTGCACAAAACTCTCAATGGAACTCACATACACTTTTTGCAATTACAAGTCATTCATTCATTCCATGTGACCAAGCATGAATCCACACATCCCATGCCATGCTTCAAACCCTCACACATGCACAAGCTCAACCTACAAACCTGCTACAAATCTAATGCACTTGATGCAATTAATAGACAATTATGAGCATTGTAAACTCCTAAGAGTTGTACAAAACAAGAGCATAAAGCTCCTCACAAAAATCTATGCCTAGATTGTGCAAGTAGAGTTTCATCGTGTAATCTGAGTTCAAACCAAAGTCTTCCTCAATTTAGGTGCCCCAAACTAAATACGTAAATGAATGTTGGTCAAGAAAATATCTTGCAAGCATCACGTCAAAGTTGGCACCCAAGAATGGGCCCACTTGACTAAGCCTTGTAAATATCTTCTCATGCAAAAGGTGTTAACTCAAAGATGCCAACTTGAGCGCCCAAGGGGGTCCCAAGTCAATCTTACTTAACTGAAACATATCTCTCCACCAATTCATGCAAACATTATACATGAGTGATCATCCCCACTTAATTGAATGTATCCACCTGTTATCTGTCATGCAACTCAATTCAACTAGCATTCAACTCAAACTAACTACATGCAACTGAAGATTATTGAGCCATAACTGAACTCATGCAAATATCAATCCCTATCTTGTAGGAACAAAACATGCATTACTAAAGTGTTATCAATCATCCAAACAATTAACTTAAGCAAAGTGGGTTCCACCTTCCATGTGGGCATCTCATGTTCTCCTATCCTATAGGAGCTCTTCTTAGGCATCCCCACATGTTCCTATCATTTAGGAATAATCACAAATGTCAATTTACATGTTCATTTCATTCAAATTTAATCTCTTTCTAATCCTAGTGTTGGGGAACACTTTCCAAGGACCTAGGACATACATGAAATATGTTTAGGATTGCAATTAAATGGCATCCTATTCCCAACATAATAATATTTTATTTATGTATATACATGCTTGATAAATTGTGTTGTTGACTATTATCTACATAAATTTAATCTGAAATTTTCATCATTCTAGTCTAATAATCACTATAACAGAGTTTAAAATCCCCAATAAGTGTGTCACATGGGTGACACCTTGAGACCTCTTGAGCCACGAAGGTATCATTTGGGTGATAAATAGGAAATCCTAATGATTTCCCTATTGAACTTTTTGAAGCCATAATTTCTTCACACGTGCTTGAAATTAGGAAATGATTTTTTGAAACTACATAATATTTTAAAAAGAATTTAAATTTGTATTCCTCTCATCTTCAAGAAGTGTCACCTATATGATACCTTGTCTCCTTTTACTAAAATAATATAATTCTATGCATTCTAAGGTATTTCCTTGGTGACAAGGTTCTTAAGCACATATTGGGAACCAACTTGACTCTCGAACACCAACTTGACTCTCTACATTCCAAGGTTCCATTTGGGAGATTGCTTGAGACATCCTTAAGGCAATTTATTTTCTCCTTTCCCAACTTGCATTTTGTTGATAATATTGTTATTCCTTAAGGCAACATATTAACTTGATGTCTTGTAAGATATTGTAGACACTAAAAAATGTCTCAAGCCTACAAGCAACATTTTATCACTAATTTGCCTTCTTCCATGCATAATTAAATAATTTTAATTATTTAATTATTCCCTAATGTCATTTTCTTCTATTAATTAAATAATTCTTAATTATTTAATTAATTCACTTTATCTCATTCCTCTTTTGATTAATTTAAATAAATATCAATTTTATTTAAATTATGTCACTAATTATCTTTTCTATCCTTAATTAAATAAGTTTTATTTATTTAATTATTTAATTATTTATCATTTCCCTCCACCTTTTATTAAATAATTGTTTTAATTATTTAATATTTTAACACCCCACCTTCTTCTATAATTAAATAAATATTTTTAATTATTTAATTATTCATTTTCCATCCTTTAAACTAAATAATTGCTATCATTATTTAATTTGAATTTCTTCTTAGCCAAGCCCTAAATCTCAACTAACTTCTTGAGTTTTGGTCCATCTTTCCCATCCTTATCTCTTTTCTTCTCAATTAATCTCATCCATTGATCACGATACCTCATCATTCATCCTCACCCTTTATTTGAATTGGGATTTCTATAAAAGCAAGCCATCACTTTCATTTCAACCTTACAACCACAATATTTGAACATTTTCTATCTTGAGATTTGGAGCTATCTTGCATCATTATCAAGCTTATTGCAAATACATTTCATACTACAAATCTAAGAACAAACGAAGCAAAATGGAGAAGAGCATTGGAGATGATTCAACTTTGGCATAGAGATTGAGTATTATTGCTTCATTATTTGGACTTCTATGTTCATTTGTACTTCATTGTTAGATGAGGGTCATTATTGCTTGAATTAGATAGTTGTGGTTGCTATTATTGATTCATGCGTATTCCCCAAATTCTAACCCGATCCACATTTGGTGAACTCGACGTGAACTAACCATATTTTTCAAAAATTTCAAAAAAAAATGATTTTCAATAGTGTGTTGTAATTGATTTGTGTAGTGACGTAATTGATCCTTTGAACGTCGTAATTTTTGTATGATGCAATGCAATCATTGATTATAGAGCCACAATCATCACCCAAAAATGACACATCTAACTATCATTTTGCAAAAATCAATTGTCTTCAATTATTGTTGTTTCATATCATTTTCTTAGCTACTGCTTATCATTCTGACATTCTAACAATCTACTTACATCATCTGCATCATCTATTTTTGCTATTTTTTGTCAGATCTATGTGTTTTGTAGTTATAGGTACAGTGTCGCAATCGTTACACATAGCGCCACATTCATTTTGTCGTATGTCACAGTCACCTTTCCATTTTCCACAGTTGTAGTTCCATTCACCATAATCATTTGTTCCTGCACTGCATGTTTTGTGATGCATTTGGGCCTCTATACGCCACAACTGACTATCATAGCAAAAAGAGGGTATAAATCTGATATTTTCATTTTATTTTTTTTGCAATCATTAGGGCAAAGGTTTTTTGTATTACTGATATCTGATTTTCAGTTTGTGGAAATCGTTGGGAGAAGACCTTTTGATCTAAACTACTAATCTAATTTCTTGCAGGGTTCCATTGTGGTTGTGATTTTTAAATTAGGAACATCAAGAATTGGTGCTTAAAAAGAACAAGTATCTTTCATGTCTTGTGCACTTGCACGCTATGTTAAATCCCATATTGGTATGTGTGTATCATCTCCCCTTATGCTTCATGTGGTCTTGGGTGCATGAGAAATACATAGCAATCTCTTTTTTTAGTGAGGCCTACATTTGAGACACATCCTAACGAAGAACTCAAGGGGTTGACCTCAAAGCACGTGTTCAGGCGGGCTATATCAAAGGTGTAAAGGAGAAATTTAGTAGCACTATTTGGTGAAGTTATACCTTGTGTGTCAATTCTAATGTGGGTGTATAGACCACACGTGGGTTGATTAGAGGCTTTAGTGTCTCACATCTAAAGTATACCATTGGTGTTCACTGAGTCACTAGAAACCTCTTGTTTTAGAGCCTAAGACCTATTTGTTCGTATTTTATTGTTGGTGCATCAGGATAGCATCATCTTGAGAAGTTACTTACCACATCTGGTTCTTGGTTGAGATGACAAGGTTCCTTGTTTGGAGTTACTCCAAGTTCAAGGTGAGAGGTGTTAAGGTGGTGCATGACCTTGGCATACTCTAGCTTCACCCACTCCTCATTCATGGATTACATCACTCTCAAGGGTGAGGTAAGCCCAACTTTATTTGACAAACCCTATTACTACTAGCTAGATTGTGCTTGTTTGTATTGTTTGAGGACCAATTTCAAGCGAGTTTTGTGGAAGAAAACTTGTGAAATACTTGCTTATCAAGAAGTCAAAGAGTCAAAATCAACCAAATCTATTTCACAAGTGTTTGTTGTGTTTTATGATCAAATTTTAACTTGCCAAAAATGGAAAACAACCTAGAAAACATCAAATTAGGGCCAATAAGCATAACACCACAACCATTACTAGAACACCGCAATCGTCAAATAGTACACCGCAATTGTCAAAGGTCCTACGAAGCCAAAAACTTGTATTTGTCTTTGTGCTACAATTGATCGGTCTTGAATCACAATTAACTGGCCTTGCACTACATCTGTGACTTGGAACATCACAATTGCCATAATAAAAAAATTTGGGGAAATATATGTACATCCAACTTTCAATTTCCTTACAAACTGTGCTTGTATACTCAATCAAAGACTTGTTTAGGTTCAATCAGTTTATTCGCAGCATTTCATCATTCACCTTAGGTTATCCTACATAGTCCTAATTTGTACCCATCACATCTTAGCTTCATTTCAGCATCATCTTTGAGTATTTAGATTAGGAAGATTATCATAATATTGGGCAGACCATAAGTCTCATTTTTATGTGTCTTGACCTTATCATACCTCTCATCTATCCTATCTATAGGTTGGGCCTACAAATCGTGTGTCTAGTTTAGGTTCACCTTTTATCAATCATCATCACTGCCATCTTGGTTTATCCTCTTGAGGTCTTGACATATAGATATGTTACTTTGGTTCATCATATTTTTCTTAGCATCCTCTTTTAGGGTTCAAGGTTGCATATCCATTCCAAGCATAGTCATAGCTTCATTATCATAGTTTTCATTTTCATCCTTATAGTAAAAAAAAAACCAAAAAACATAGCATAGTGTCATTATCACCTTCCATTTTCATCCTTAGTTTGCGTCTTCATCTTAGTTGCATACTTTCCAAAAGTCTCAACATCCAAAGGTCACAAGTCTTATATGATTTTGACTAGGTCACAAAGGAAATGAAAAGACATGGATAAATCCAACTAGCAACATGAACTTTGGGTCAACATCAAACCAACTTCAACCAACGCAAAGTGAAATTTCAAATCCATTTGACAATTTTACATTGAAAGAGGTTAACCAAAATCAAACACTGGAGGACATTGAAGAAGCTTCCCAAGATCCTAAGATAGTGTGAATTGTAGAGGAGCTAGTCAATGCAGACCCTAATAAATATTTTCTTGCACTTGCCAAGAAAGGTGCTAAGCTCCCTTTTGATTTTGACACTTCCACAATTGTAGAAAAAAAAACTCAAGTTCTTGATCACAACACATTTTCACAAGGTCCATCATCCTCACAACAATGCACACTAGTTTTCCACTTGGAGGAACAACACATAACCAACACATGTTAACATACCTCCTACTCCAACATTTGGGAGCAAGAGAACACATGCAACATCTCAAGGACCAACTCCTACATTTAGTAATCCATTTGCTTCATCCTCTAGTACCATGAGTATGAATTTTGCAAATCTATTTAGCACAACATCCACCCAAAATACCACACCATCAACCAACACAAACACAAATCAAGATCCAAACCCACCAAGAAAAACAAGAAGGATTTATATTATCACATCAAGAGTACCAACCAAAAAAACCAACACTACACCAAACACCAACATGTGGTTTGGGTCAAACGTGAACACCAACCAACCTCCATCACAACAACATGTCACCCCAAACACCAACTTCACACCAAAACCTTAACATATCAACCAAACTCCATCACAACAAACCAATACCAATACCATGTTCACATCTCACTTCCAACAAGGTAAGCAAACTCCTTTGCTACAAAATACCAACCCAAATCCCACATTTACATCCAACTTTCAAAACCAAAACCCATCAAAAAACCACCTTGAAACACTTAACACCAACCCTCTTGTGCAAAGTCAACCCAACATACCACCATCACCCATGGACACTTTAATGCAACAAATTCAAGAAATACAACAACAAATGGAAAACATGCAAGTGGGTACCACAAAGAAAACATACTCAATGGAGGAACTATGTCCTTATCCCTTTGATAGAAGCATATACATGTCACCTTCCCCACCACACTTCAATGTTCCAAGCTTTAACAAGTATAAGGGGAAAGGAGATCCAATTGATCACATAAGGGAATTTAACACTACATGTATGGACATTGCTTTTGAGCCTATGCATTTGATGAGATTATTTCCACGTAGCCTTTTGGGGCGAGCTCTAGAGTGGTTCGCACATCTTCCTTCTAGGATAAGAACATGGAATGAACTAGTTGAAAAGTTTATCACACACTTTTCCTATAACATTGAGATTGGCATGACCTTAGAAAATTTATGTACAACCAAACAAAAGGAAGGGGAGTCATTTACATCATTTTTTAAAGATGGCAAACTATGTCCAACAAATAACCTTATCACATACTAGAAAAACAATTGGTCCCTATCTTTGTAGAAAACCTCAACAAGGAATTGATGATTCAACTTCAAATACATTGTTGCATTAACACATTTTAGGATATCATTGAAAAGGGATTCTTCATTGAGAAAGCTCTTTTGCAAAAGGACTAGTCAAGGAATTCAAAGAAAACCAAAACAATCCTAATGACAAGGGTAAATTTTGGTCTAGAGACAAAAATGTCGCCAATGATGGGGTATTCGATGCTAAAATAGTTAACAAGGTTCACCCTACCATTCACCTTAAAGAACCCTCCTCACAATACAATCCAACACCAAGTCAAGACCAAATGATAAACTTAGTCCAAAAAAATCAACAACATAGAGGTCCCTCACAAGAAAACATACCAAAACAAACATACACGCCCTTAGGGGAACCCATTGAATTAGTCGTAAAGAAACTCTTACAATCCAATGTCATTCAACTTCCATACATCAAACCATATGCACCAACACTAGTCAAACCAATTTGGTGGAAGGACAATGAATTTTGTGAATATCATTGTATGAAGGGACATAAAACATCATCATGTTAGAGACTTAAAGATCTCATCCAGGACCTTATCGAACAAGGTCACATATCAGAAGAAAATTCACAAGGAAAGGAAAATGTTGACCATACTATTTTCAAGAATCCCCTACAAGACCATGGAAAAGGAAAAGCCTCTAGTTCAAGTAACAATGCAAACACTAATGCCAATTACACTAATGTCTCGTATGAGTATACCGTTAATAACATTCAAGCCTTTGATGATAATGTCTCTACCATCACCATCAAGAAAAGCGTAGAATTTGTTGTCACCACCTGAAGAGCTAAAGTGACCCTGCAAGGGGCCACTTCAAATCCACAAACAAAGAGTCAATATAATATTTTAGACCATCTAGCAAAGACTCTGACACAAATATCAATTCTTGAGTTGCTTCACATATCCCCTAAGTATAAAGTCATTTTGGACAAATCTTTGCAAGATACATTTGTTCCCACCAACCTAAACATTAGCCAATTCCAATCCATGATAGGATACTTAGCTACAATGCATCATGTCACATTTTCTAAGCAAGATCTTCCCACACAATGACCAAATCATAATGACCCATTACACCTTAAGGTATACGTTAATAAACACAAAATCAAATGAGTCTCGGTAGATGGAGTAGGTCTAAATATATGCACCTTAAAATTGGTCATAACATTGGGATTCTCTGAAGCTTGTATAGATATGTTTAAGAAAATCATCATCACGGCTTATGATGATCTTAAGCGTTCATCCAAGGGTATAATCACACTTCCCATGAGATTTGGGCTTGCTATTCAAAATGCAATATTCCAAGTTTTTGATCTGGATCTACCATACAGCCTTCTCCTTGGTCACCCATGGATTCATGCCATGAGATTCGTCCCTTCCACCTACCATCAATGCCTCAAATTCCCATACAATGGCACTAAGATCACTATATCAAGCGATCCCAACCCCTTCCAATATTGTAGTAATTTAAAGGGACCATTGAACATCAAGTACCTATCAATTGGGAATCCTCTCCATCCATCTCCTTGCATTACATTGAATCTTCCTCATTATCCATATCTTTCACCCTATCCATTCCCCTTCTCAAAGGAAAAATCCAAATTCGAGACCAAGGACATGGAGAGTATCGTATTGATAGTTAATTTTGTATTGGGAAGCTACCTGCATCACTTAAGCTTGCAAGTAAAGATGTTAATTTTGATAAGAATATCCAAACCCCTAAGGATGATGTTAAGTCAACTCAATATCTTTGTGAGCATATGCAAACAAATGACCATGCTTGGATGGAAAACTTTTGGGAACCTGAAGATCCTTTAGTCCTTACCATATCTGCTCCATCCCAATCCTTTCAGGCCTATGATAATCCTATGTTTGATCATGACATCTATGATAATCCACTCTTTGATCATGATCCTATTGAGGATGTTCAAGATCATCCATTTCCATCTCATGATCCTCTTCCCCCTATTCCATCTTCTGACCTATTACCCTTCCATTTCAACCATCTTGAATTAGGGTATGCATCTCCTATGTTGCCTCTGTTGAGCCTTCTTTCCAACTCATTAAGGATGTGCAAGCCTCTTATGATGTTAACAGTCTTGAAAATCATAGTCACAAATAATCCATTAAGTGCATCACCAACCTTTTTTATGAACCACACATTCTCACAACCTCACCTATCTCATCCATCTCACCCACATTCATCCACCTCATAAACATAGATCAACAAGTATCACCTCAAGAAAATGACAATGATATAACTCAAGAATCATAAGTGAAAGTTCCATTTTCAAATGGAGATCCAAAATCAAAAGAAATCATGCAAAGAATGAAAGTTCAAGAAAATTCCTTCAATCAAAATCAAACGCTATTGGAAAAATCAAAGATAAAAATAAAATTCAAGAATGAAAGTAAGAAAAAATTGATCTCCAATTATGCCTATTCATCCAAAATAACTAGGGGTATTTATCAAAGCAAAATATCAAAAGATGAGCTTGTTGATCCCAAGTCTCCATCTTCATCATCCTTACCCAATCCATATACTCTACAAAATCCACCCATATCCACACACCCATCATATCACTTCATCTCCCTTGGAAATGTTTCTCGATGGACCTTTGAGGATGACCCCTTCACATGTTGTAACTTACTAGTTTCCCAAACTCATTTTCATGTGAAGCCTGACGCCCCTTATAGTGTCCATGTTAGGAATCATATCCTAGCTCCCTTCGTCTATCACATCAATCATCCTTTGTATCCATCATTCACACCCTTCTTTCAAATCATATCCTTTCATCCGGCATGGTCATCCATATATGTACCTAATTGGTTGGGTCCTTACATCATAACTGCAACATATGGACATGGCGCTTATCAGCTTACCACTCCTGAAGGTGAACCACTACTAGATCCTATCAACAACATTCACCTTCACAAGTACTATACCTAGCTTTCAAACAATCCCATCAAAAATCAACAAAAAACATAAAAAAAATCATTACCATGATGAAAACCTGGCAAACAAGCGTCTTGGTGACACAAAAAAATAGTAAAGAGAAATAATTTGTCCAATAGTGAAAACAACTTCGATGGTGCTTTGGATAAGTACCATGGTGAAAACCTGGCAAACAAGCACCATGTGTAGTCAGTCTTTCTCCATCATCTACTATCATTCTATTTGATTTTCCACTTCCATCCATGATCTATTGTGCACATCTCACTCCATAATAAATTATTCCCTCTCCATCTCACCCACAATAAAGCATAGTCATTCCTCTCATGGCCTGAGAATCATTGATATTTTGTGTCTTGCGTTTTTCATATTCATCCATAATAAGTTCCGTCCATCCTTATTTTTTCCCATAATAAGTTGTAACTATACCTGAATTGGGGAAATTCCTAGACTTGGGTTTCACATGGGATCCTGGGCATGGTTCAACACTTCAAAACACATTAGGAAAAATCCAAAACATCCAAATAAGCCCTCAAAATCCAAAAAAAATAAAGTGTCAAAAACTCCAAAAAATAATGTCTATGTTAGTCAAAGTGGTTCAACTACATTGCATTTGTGAATTCACGTAGGCAATCTTTTTGTTTTTAATCAGAAATGAATAAGCAGAAAAAATAAAATAATGAACAGCACATGAACAATAGAACACAAAATTTATCCTAGGAAAACCCTCCTTCTTGAGGGAAAAAAACCCAACCACAAATATATCTCCTATATACTAAATAGATCAGCAGCACTAAGCTTTACAATGAGGCCAATCACAAGGCCTATCTGATATGATAATAATAGCACCACACTTGATGCAAGTACACAAATAATGAATAATATTGAACTCTAAAATATCGATATGTTGTAGCTATCAACTTTCTTCATAATTTATGTGAACATATTCTCTTGATAATTATTGGATGTTGAAGAAGAATGAAGCACCTTGTATAAATACATCATATGGTGTCTCTTCATGAAAGTTCGTTCTTGCTCATCAATCAAGGCATCTCTAGAATTAAGTCAGCTTCAATAAATTAAAATAATATATAAAGCACGTCGA
Organism: Sequoia sempervirens; assembly: GCA_007258455.2. Classification (NCBI taxonomy): domain Eukaryota; kingdom Viridiplantae; phylum Streptophyta; class Pinopsida; order Cupressales; family Cupressaceae; genus Sequoia; species Sequoia sempervirens. The sequence goes on from VDFB02058242.1 coordinate 90,590,546, forward strand.
CCCCCTGCATTAATATCAAACTAAAATAAATAAGTAGTCTTTGACTTTATTTATTGATAACATTTAATTTGGGTGAAGGATAATCCCAATGCTATAACATCAATACTTCCTCTTAGCTAGGGAGGTATCCTTCCATATATCCATGTCATGGAGTCTCTCAACATGACACCCACAATGGCTACACCCATTTGTGGAAAAGAGTACATCACAGAGTCACTCAACATGATATCATCATGGAGTCACTCAACATGACGTCCACCATGGCTACTCCCATGTATGGAAAGGAAAATGCACACAAGTTCCCATCACAGATTCACTCAATGTGATGTCGTCATGGACTCTCTCAACATGACGTCCACCATGGCTACTCTTGTGTGTAGATAAACACAAGTACAAAGAATTCATCACGAAGTCTCTCAATGTGATGTTGTCATGGAGTCTCAACATGACATCCACCATGGCTACTCCCAAAGGGTGGAAAGAACCACATCTTCATCTCAGAGATGGAAAAAGGCTTTCACCTCAAATTTCTCTGACACAGAGAAAAATGCATTACAAGGGCTTTCACCTCAAATTTCTCTGTCTCAGAGAAAAAATGCATAACAAGGGCTTTCACCTCATACTTCTTTGTCACAAATAAATATACACTAACAAGGGCTTTCACCTCATACTTCTCTATCACAGAGAAATATATGCTACAAGGGCTTTCACCTCATATTCCTTCCTCTCAGAGGAATATACACTATGAAAAATGATGATGTGACTCCCTCTGAAGCTAATATCAACCTCCTGACCTCCTCATCCAAGGTTTCCTCTATTGGTTTGTCAGACTCCCTCTGAATGTTAATTCCTCCTCTTTGAAGAAACTAATCGCAATGACAATTGGAATAGGTTCTTCCTCTTCGAGAGATGTCTCCAATTATGTACCACCAACTCAGTTCCATGGTAGCAAGTTGTGTCTCCATTCTTCAGCCTACATGACTTCCTCACAGGATGCATCAAGCTCTTCCTCTCTTGAATGCAATCTCTCATCATCCTCTTGCTCCTCGATCCATCCTGGAAGAATTTTTGGAGAGATATTACTAATAGTTGATAGAATTAAACTATCCCGAAAATAAATACCAATGTTATTGCATGAATTAATAACTACATAATAAATTCATGAACATTATTCAAGGGTATAAACATAACACACTTATCTCTTTGTTGGTACACCAATGGGCTAAAACCTATAGCGGTATTTCATCTTCACCACATTGACTACAAAGCCCTAATTTTTTCTTCACTGTTGTATAGTAGATACAGGTGACTTTAATCATTCCACAGATGTCACGGTTCTATCCTTATTGGTGCGGCAACCTAGAATTAAATATCCAACATTATAACTTAGAGATTAATCATAAATCAATTGCACTGCAAGACTCAACTCAGATTGAATCAGGCTTCCAAGCCACAACGAAAAGGTTTTTGATGCTCAACTCCAAAGAATCATCCAGAATTATATTTATCAACAGTAAACTGAGCATGATAAGTAGATAAAATAATTTTGGATTTGAAGCATGCTCAAAATCATCCTCACTACAGATTGATACCAATGCTTAGGAGAGAGAAAACGACAACGGATGGAAGTCTCTCGATTATAAAATTAGAGAGATGACTTCAGTAGATCGTGCCATTGGTAGGCTCGTTAAACATTTCTCTTAGTCCGCAAATTCCATTGGAAACTATGAAGCCTGACACCCATACATATTAACTCCAACATAGGATTCAATACCATCGCGTCTTCATCAAACACGTCTCAGATGATGAAAATATAAAGAATACAACAAAGGATGAAAATAAAATCTTTCACACATGGCACGCTCCTTATACATTCCACTAGAAATTATTTTAACAATCGCCTCACATTCACTCAGCCCGACTTCTACTTGGTGATAATCAACTCTCATCTCCAATGCAAGACACAAAGTCTTTATTCATAATAGGTGGCACGGGAAAATTCCTCTCCCATGATGATGCAATTATGGAAATATAACTTCAGATGACTCCCTTTTGCATGACCAAGATATTAATGAACCTCCTGATATGAATTTTCAATAGATATCTTTAGCTGACTCATATGTAACTCATATGCATCTCAACCAAGCCTTTGAAATAATGTTTCTTCCTTTGACACGACAGCACTAGAAACATGTGGTTTTCAAAGATTCTTTATATTAACCAAAAATCTCCCATTATATTCCCTTTCACAAGTTTCCATAATCAATCCGCCTTGAATTAAAGCCACAGGTCAGAATTCCTCATTAAGAAAGGATGTCTAGTATGTTCCTGAATTTTCCATGACTCCCTTTGTCTTCCTTTTAAACGGAAATAGGAACTTGAAGTCAGAAATCTTGAAGTCTTTTCCTGAATCCACCATCACTCCTTACGCCTTTCTTGCTACCACTATAGCTCAATTTTCAAAAATATCGACACCTCAATTCTCTTCGACGGTTCCGGGAGATTCTTTATGAAACACTTCTCAAATGGTATTCATTTCTTTCAAAAACTTCCTAAATACCATAGCAGGAGTATGAAGCAAGTTCGATTCCTTTCAAAATGTGTTTCTCTTAATCACCACTAATTCCTCCACCCCTGCAGTGGCGTCAGACGCATGCAAGACATATAGGAAAAATGCGAGCTCTCTACATGGTGAAACAGAAATCTCCTTCAGACGATCAAATCCTTCAAGTGTGGCTTCCACGATCTGTGGACTCTTGTATAGTGAAATTTCTTTTGTCTTCTATGCAGAATGTGATTTCTCTGCTTACACTAATTTGATCAGGTCTTGTCTTAAACCCACTTTGATACCATATTGTTATTTTAATCAGAAATGAATAAGCAGAAAACACAAAATAATGAACAACACATGAACAATAGAAAATAGAATTTATCCTAGGAAAACCCTCTTCAAGGGAGAAAAACCCAACCACAAATATATCTCCCATATATTGAATAGATCAGCAGCACTAAGCTTTACAATGATGCCAATCACAAGGCCTATTTGATATGATAATAATAGCACCACACTTGATGTAAGTACGCAAATAATGAAGAATATTGAACTCCAAAATATTGATCTGTTGTAGCTATCAACATTCTTCAAAATTTATGCGAACATATGATCTTGCTAATTATTGGATGTTGAAGAAGAATGAAGCACCTTGTATAAATACATCATATGGTGTCTCTTCATGAAAGGTCGGCCTTGTTCATCAATCAAGGTGTCTCTAGAATTAAGTCAGCCTCAATAAATTAAAATAATATATAAAGCAAGTCGACCCCTTGCATTAATATTAGCCTTAAATAAATAAGTATTCCTCGACTTTATTTATTGATAACATTTAATTTGGGTGAAGGATAATCCCGACGCTATAACATCAATAGGAAAGGCCATCATTGATGAGCCCCCAAGTCTTAGGTCATTCCTTTAGGTTTTTTCATCAAAATCAAAATTAAAACAAACAAACTTGGATTATTCCCTCACCCACACTTCTAAGATATCAATAGTTGCTTGAACCTCAAGGCTAGTTCAAGTAAGATTTTCAACAACACATTCTCTAGAAGAAGAAGTGAAATATCAATCCAAGCCTTTCAACATTTTTAGTTCTAAGAATAGTGTCATCCCAAAACATCGCTCAAACCTTAGGGTCTTGAGAATCGCAAACAACCATATCAAAAACACCAACACTTTCACCTTATGACCATTTGGTGTCCAGTTGCTCTAGTTCAACAACCGAACCTTACACCAGTTGTCATACAACCAAACTTTGAACTAATTAAAGGAGAACAAAAAGGCATAGTCAATAGTTTGAAAAGCTTCATATTCGAGACAAAGGAGACACCAAACCAGTGGAGAAACACGGTCAACATCCTAGATAAAGAAGAAGAGAAAGCAGATCTCTAGGCTAGGAGACCATATTACCACCTCCTACATGGAAATAGGTATCCATCCTTCATGATCTCTAACAAGCGCAAAATTCTTAAATGAAAATTCAGATTCTATCTTTTAAAGAGGCACCATAGTTCAAAGTATATCAAGAGACGCGCCTTAAATATTTACCACAATCGGGACACCTTGGTCAGAAATCATTATGCTTGCTCTTTAAGGAGCGAAACGGACTTGTATATCCAATTTGAGCCTATATTTCCACCTCTCGCATTACAATAGACACCACCTTTCAAAAATAGAAAATTCCAAAAACAAACACAATTTCATTTTCCTTAAAACAAAAAATCCAAAAACAAAAGCATTCTTTTCCATAGTTAGGAATCACAAAACGTTCACAAAAGCTTGGCATTTGTTTATGAAAATTACAAGATCACAACATAAAAAAACATGGAAGCAAACAAAAGCAACGCTACCATACCACTGACAAAAACCACAAATGATGAAAGTGGCTTGTGGGGCTATAGGCCAAGTGACCTGGAAACACCTCAAAAGAGACCCACATTCAACGCAACACCTAGTCAGGAAGAGGTAATCCGTAGACAACAAGAAGCAATAGAAAGAGCAAACAAAAACCCAAAGGATATGGTTATAGAGGAGGTGGATAGTGAGGAAGAAATAAATGATGAAGAAATATTTCAACATTCAAACAATCCCAAGGTGCACAAGTTAATGGACAAGCTCCTAAGAAAGCATCCAAAAACTTACTTCTTCAAGTTAGCATAAAGTGGTGCTAAACTACCAATAGACTTTAATGTGGAAGCTCTTAAAGATCCTAATCTCATTCCCTTAGGAGATAACTCAATCGTGATCAAGAAATACTTAAGCCATTTGAAATTCCAAACATGCCACCAGTCTTGTCGAAAGGAAATGATCAACCCATGGAAAACCCTTTGTATAGAAATCCAACTCAAATCGAAAAAGAAACAGTAGCCCAATAATACCAAGGAGGTCCATCCCAATGCGTACGACAAATAAAATATCCACCACTAGGACAATATGTGCCTCAAAACACTTCATATATTGACCCTTCCCAAAATGTACCAAATCAACAAGTGCAATTTCCACAACAATACCATCAACCAGGAGGGTCCTATGGTCCCCTTCCCAATCCACAGTACCAACAACAAGGTGTGCCATAGGGTACCCTTTTCAATCAACAAGGTGGGTCATATTGTCCCCTTCCCAATCAATAGTACCAAAAACAAGGTGTGCCATAGGGTACCCTTCTAAATTCATCCCATCAACAAGGTAACCTGCTAACACACCATCAAGGAAACCTTCAATATAGTTCACCCCAACAACAAGGTGTGCCACAAGGTACCCTTCCTAATTTTTCCCATCAACAAGGTATCTCGCCAATGCACTATTAGGGTAACCTTCAGAACAATTTGCCCCAACAACAAGGTGTGCCACAAGGTACCCTTCCTAATTTGTCCCATCAACAAGGTATCTCGCCAATGCACTATCAAGGTAGCCTTTAGAAAAATTATCCCCAACAAAAAGGTGTGCCATAGGGTACCCTTCCTCATTCATCCCACGAACAAGGTAACCCACCAATGCACCATTAGGGAAACCTTCAATAGAGTTCACCCCAACAACAAGGTTTTCCACAGGGCACCCTTCCTAATTTGTCCCATCAACAAGGTATCCCACCAACGCACTATCAGGGTAGCCTTCAAAATATTTTTCCCCAACAACAAGGTGTGCCACAGGGTACCCTTCCTAATTCGTCCCATCAACAAGGTAACCCTCCAATGCACCATCAAGGAATCCTTCAATATAGTTCACCCCAACAACAAGGAGTACCACAGGGCACCCTTCCTAATTTTTCCTATCAACAAGGTATCTTGCTAATGCAATATTAGGGTAGCCTTCATAATATTTTTCCCCAACAACAATATGTGCTACAAGGTACCCTTCCCAATTCGTCCCACCAACAAGGTAACCCGCCAACGCACCACCAGGGTAACCAAGGAGATAATCCTCCTTCCATCCAACAAGGAACTAACCCTCCTTAAGTCCAATTAGGAGCTAACCCTCCCTACATTATATAAGGAGCTAACCATCCTTACATTCAACAAGGAGGATTAATCCAGCAAGGAACTAACCCTCCTTATGTCCAACAAGGAGCTAACCCTCCTTACATTCAACAAGGAGTTAATCCTCCCTACATCCAACAAGGATTTAACCCTTCTTCCACCCAACATGGTTACCAAGTTCTTGTACCTTCGCAATACCCAATCTATGATCAAAACATGGTAAAACAACAAGGTTACTATGCAGAGGATCCCCAAACAAACGTACCAAAAATAGAGATGGAAATGAAACTACAAGCAATGAATCAGATAATATCATATATTCAAATAGGAAAACCAAAGAAGAATTACACCCTTCAAGATATGTGTCCATTTCCTTTTGATCATTCCATTACTATGCTTCCTTTTTCAAAAAACTTCGAGATACCAAAGTTTGAAAAATACAAAGGAAAAGGAAATCCAATAGAACATGTGAGAGATTTCTTGGTAGCATGCATGGAAGTCCAAAAAAATGATTCCTACCTAATGAGTCTCTTCCCACGTAATCTTATTGGTCACGCCATGGAATGGTTCGCCCATCTACCAATAGGAATTAAAAGCTTTGATAAACTGTCTACCAAATTTGTAACCCACTTCTCATTTAATATAGAACAAGACATCACCATCACAAATCTATACAAAATTTTAAGTAGATTCAAGGAGAATCCTCCACCTCCTACCTTCAACCATGGATACACAAGGCTAGTCGATGCAAATGGCCCATTCCCGAATTCCCGACAAGGAACTAGTAGACATATTTGTTTCAAATATCCAAGCAAAATTCAACTACCAACTTACCATGCTATGTATCGCAAACTTTGAAGAGGCCATTGAGAAGGGATTTCACATAGAAAGGGACCTCGTGGAAAGAGGAGTGATCAAACTAAACAACCCAAGAGACAGTTCTCCTAGTTCAAATGAGAAACCTAAAATTTGGGCCAAGAACAAAAATGTTACAAACAATGGGGTAGTGGATGCTAGAGCAGTATGGAATATACAAAATCCTAATGTACCTCAAAACAAACCTCAACTAGCACAAACAAGCTATACTCCTAATAATGCACAAAACAATCAAGCAGTTAATCAACAAACAAATCAGGGAGGTCAACAGAGGCAATACGATCAACCAAGAAGGAAGTTCACTGTATTAGGAGAGTCACTTGAGATAGTCATACGTAAACTAGTGCAACAAAACCTCATCAAGGTCAATGATTGCCCAAACTATGAGGATCCAAGCTTCAAAACACCATGGTACAATGAGAAGGATTTATGCGAGTTCCATAAAATCAAAGGACATACCAAAAAAAATTGCATGAGACTCAAGCACATCATACAAGACTTGATAGACAAAGGAGAAGTGGGTGTCCAACATTAGCCTAGAAACAAAGACCTTCATATATACACAAACCCAATTCCAAACCATGCTAGGAAGAATGACAAAGGAAAGGACCAATACTATCACAATGCTAACTACACTTATGGTGACATAGTTCTAGGTACCCTCTCTCAAGCATATGACACTAGGGTAGATGTAGTGACTATACGAGGTGGAGACAACTACTGTAATGTAACTACCCATCAAGGGAGAGTTACAATATAGGGAGCCCCACCCAAGCCCATGTCTAAGTCATCAAATGACTACAACATTGTGGAATAGTTGAATAAGACTCCTGCCTTTATCCCAATCATAAAACTGCTAAAACTATCACTCGCACCTGCCTTTATCTCAATCCTAAAACTGCTAAAACTATCGCTCGCACATAGGGAGATACTAGAAAAATCATTAGAATCATCGGTCTCGAATGACCTCAATCCAGATCAGTTCCAAGCCATGGTTGGAAAAATCACGACCAATAACCATTTAGTCTTTTTGAAGAAAGACCTTTCACAAAAGTTCTTCCACAACCAGGCTCTACATAGAGGTTGATGTCCACAAGAGCATGGTCAATCTAAAGTGTTGATAGATAACGGTGCAGATCTAAACATTTGTACCTTGAAATTTTTGAAATAGTTGGGGTATTCTGACAATGTGATAGACAAAGCAAAGAGCATTACTATAAGGTCCTATGATGACCTTGAAAGGAATTTAGAAGGAATAGTCAAGCTACCAGTGTAGATAGGACCGGAAACCACAGAAACTACATGTCAGGTACTTGATCTTGAGTTACCTTATAATCTCCTCCTAGGACACCCTTGGATTCATCTATTACAAGCGGTTCCTTCAACCTTTCACTAATTTCTAAAGTTTCCTCACGAAGGAAAGGAGGTGACATTATATGTTGATCTTGAACCCTTCCACTTTTATGCAAAATTGGAGGAGAAGTATAATAAAATACAGTGTATACCCAGTAATGACATATCCTTTCATTCGTTCTCATATGTTGACCCTTCCACACTACCATCAACCTCAATCAAACCAACATCAAGTGAGCAACCAAAAACGGAAACCATGGTTCAAGTACTTGACAAGGGTAATGGGAATTATCACTTCAACCAAGCATTTTGCATTGGCATGCTTCCACCAACACCCAAGGTTTATCGAGGCCCAAAGGAGATCAAATATGTTCAAACAATACAAATGATAGCCAAACCCACCATTTTCACCAAGTGGGGAGATATGAAGGATGAAGAGATATTCAAAGAATATTTTTCATCAATGATCTACAAAGAGGACCAAAAGGAGCTAGAACATCCACAAACCCTTCTAACTGACCTTGGTAGTAAAGGCTATCAGTTACCTAAACAAATGGGATACAGTGGAATAGGAGGTCGTGGACTACACAAACAAGGAAGATGGGAGCCTATCATAGTGGAATAGAGAAAGAAAAGTATGGGATTAGGTTATAATTCAAAAGATGTGGTTACTCCAAAAATATGCATACCTCTTTTAAGAAACAAGCGCCTTCTACTAGCATTAAGACATTGGATACATACAATTGCATAGACAATGATTTACCCATCGAGGACTTGTTTGAAAGCTTTAGAATTAGTACAGTCCTTACCCGACCTATCGAAACTATTCCCAATGACTTGTTATTTTGAAATAGACTCTAACGAGTATGAATGGGATTCTCCTTCCTTTTTCACCTCATGTGATGATGACCTAGACACCCAATGGGAGAATGATACCAGAGCCATACTAACCATTTCAAAAACCTCTATAAGCTTTTTGGATAATGATAATAGCCTACCCCTCTACTACCCACAATTGATAGATTGGAACCAACAACAACATACACTTGTTCTGGATTAGTTCCAAAATGATGAAGCAATCACAGAGTTTATGGGACTTCGAACTGACATACCAATAGGAGATCATAAAGCAGGGTTTGTCATGGAACTCAAACAAGATGTGTATTTTGGTGGGGATATTGTATCCTTTAGTTGCAAAAATGAAAAAGATAATATAAAGATTAAAACAAGATCCCCTGGAGAAAACCACGATGTGGCTCTATCATATCTTAAAAAGAAGAAAATAAAAGACGAATCTGAGGGTGAAAACCTCACCGAGGCCCCCGAAGATGGAGAGTTCAATCTCCCCATATCTAAATATCAAGAAAATTCAACACTCCTAGTAGAAGCAAAATCCATCAATGTTTGCACAATAGAGAACCCAAAGATCACATACCATGTGGTGTCACTTGATCCTGAAGAGAAATCAAAATTCATAGCGTTCGTCAATGATAGAAAGATAAAAATTTGTGTGGAATTATGCTAACATGCTTGGACTAGATCCAACATTGGTTTTACATCATTTGGTCGTAGTCCCTGGAGCAAAACCTATCAAGTAGAAATTAAGGAAAATGCATCCTCAAACAACACTATTGGCAAAGGTAGAACTACATAAATTACTAGATGTGGGTTTTATTAGACCTATCGATTATCTGAAATGGATATCAAATCTAGTACCAATGTCAAAGACTACTGGGGGCATAAGGATTTTCATAGAATTCTGAGACCTAAAAAAAGCTTACCTAAAGCACAACTTCTCATTTCCAAGTATTGACATGATAGTGAATCTAACAGTAGGACATGAGATTCTATCATTAATGGATGGTTTCTTTGGGTATAATCAGATAAAAATATCCCCTGATGATCAACACAAAACGACATTCACTTGTGCTTGGGGGCCTTCTACTGGAATGTCATGCCATTTGGTCTAGAGAACCTAGGAGCAGCATATCAAAGAGCGATGATGACCATCTTCCATGATATGCTACATACAATCATGGAATACTATGTGGATGATATCCTAGCAGAGTCTGTCAAAAGGGAAGATCACTTGACCAATCTTGCAAAGGTGTTTGATAGGCTAGAACAGTATAACTTGAGACTCAACCCAAAAAAGTGTGTGCCTGAAGTAACATCCAGAAAACTACTAGGGTAAATAGTGTCAAGAAGGGGCATTGAAGTAGATCATGTGAAAGTGAAGTCCATATTAGAAATGTCTCCACCAAATACATTAAAGAAACTGAGAAGTTTACAAGGGAAGTTTCAATCCATCAAGCTATTTATCACACGACTAGTAGAAAAATGTCACCAATTCACTGATCTCCTATAGAAGGACATCACTTTCAAGTGGGATGAGAGATTTGACCAAGTGTTCTAGCAAGTCAAAGAGTACCTACTGCTCCTCCAGTCTTGATGCCACCTATTCCAGAAAAAGAAATGATACTCTATGTTTCTACCACACAAGCAATGTTGGGAGCTCTCCTAGCACAACTACATGATAATAACAAAGAAAGAGTGGTTTACTACATCAGCTAAACACTGGTGGGCTACGAGTTGAACTAATCACCCATAGAAAGAGTGTGTCTCTCAGTCATATTTCTAATGCAGAAGCTAAGACACTATATCTTAAATAGACAAGTAAAGTTGATTTCAAAGGTACACCCACTAAAATACCTACTAGCAAAAGCAACCTTAACAAGTAGAATTTCTAAATGGGTAATGATTCTAAGTGAGTTTGACATAGAGTATATGGATAGAAGAGCCATCAAGGGACAAATCATAGCAAACCAACTAGCAAAGGTACTGATGGAGGATCATAAGCCTCTCACAATAGACTTCCTAGATGAGAGTATATTGTTGACATAATAGACAAGTCGTTGGACCCTGTATTTTGATAAGTCCCACACTCAACATGGCTCTAGAGCAGGTATCCTATTTCTCACACCACAGGGAGATAGTATACCCAAGGAATACATAATTGATTTCCCCTACATAAGCAATATCTCATAGTACGAAGCTCAAATCATAGGGCTCAAGATGGCCATTGAATGGAGGATAAAAAAATTGCAAGTATTCAGAGACTTCCAACTGGTGATAAAACAAGTGAATGGTGAATACCAAACAAAAGAATTCAAGTTGATGACGTATAAAAGGATGGTGGATAGCTTCAAGGAATGTTTTATGACAATAACATTTGAAAAAATTCCTTAGATCAACAACAAAGCATATGATGCCATGGCTACAATAGGTTCACTTCTTGATATTCCGCAGAATATTCCTAAATATGAGTTCCTTGTGGAGCAATTGCTCGTACCAACATTTCACATTCTAGAATCATAACTAGTGTGTGTGTTTTTTGGCCCTAACTCACCATGGTACCAAGACACATTTGATTACATCCAGCATGGTATCATACCACTTGACCTAACAACCATCCAAAAGAAGACCTTTACCCATAGGACTTCCCGATTTACAATCCTAGGAGATACTTTGTATCATAGTAGTCTAGATGGTATGTTACTCCAATGTCTTAACGTAGAAGAAGCACAAACTTCCTTACAAGAGGTACACGATGATGTTTTTGGGTCCCACTCCAGTGTACCTAACCTTGTACAAAAGTTGTTGAGAATAGGGTACTATTGAACCTCCATGGAACAAGATTGTATTCAGTATTCCTAAATTTTTTTGTCAATTCCAGTAGCATAGTTACCTCATTCATGCATTGACACAAGAGTTGAGATCCATCACAACACCATGGCATTTTTTTGTAATGGGGATTAGACTTAGTACGTAAAATTTCTCCTACTTCCTCTAACGGGCATAAGTTTATTATTACTACCAGTGAGTACTTCAGCAAATGGATAGAAGCAATTCCATTGACCTACATCACTGGAAAATAGATATCAAAATTCATTTTGAATTATCTAATTTGTAGGTATGGAATTCCCCAAACAATCGTCACAAACAATGGAACCCCATTTAAGAATCAAGACGTCCAAGAATTTAATTATTTCTATATGGTACTTATCCAAGGCGTCTGTTTACCAGGTTTTCACTATTGGATGAATTATTTCTCTTTATTTTTGTCATTTAATTCTCTTTTCTTTTTTTTTTGTATTTTTAACTAGTTTTCGTGCAGGCTTTTTGATGCTATGCATAGAATTTGCTCAAATGTAAACTATTGATTGGCTTCGTCAACTGTTCACCTTCGGGAGTAGCTAACTGATATGCTCTGAAACCAAATGATATTATGATGACGTAAGGGCCCAGCCAATTGGGCTCAAATTTTCCTAGCTTCTCCCTATCTGACTAATTCTTAGGATTCTGCATGAGAACTAGGTTGTCAATGTCAAACTTTTGAGTCATCGCCCTTTTGTTATAACTTCTACAAAGACGATTTTGGTATGCTTGTAAATGATTCAATGCATTGTTTTTGTGTTCATCTAGCATTTCTAACTCATGCAAGCTTGACTATCTGTATTCTTCATCAGTGATGAGGCCTTTCATGGAGACTCGTAAAGATGGAATTTCAACCTCTATGGGAAAGATGGCTTCGGCTCCAAAGACAAGGGTGAAAGGAGTGGCACCGGTGGGGATATGGATGCTCGTGCGATATGGCCACAAAGTAGGGTTGAGTTGGATGTGCCAATCATGACCAGCGTCATTGATGGTCTTTTTGAGAAGTTTGATAATGGTTTTATTAGATGCCTCAACTTGACAATTTCCCTATGGGTAATAAGGCGTGGAAAAGTGGTGGTTGATATGGAAATGTTGACATAGTTCACGGACCTCCTGATTTTTGAAGGGACGACCATTATCTGTGATGATGGATTATGGAATGTCGAATGATATAATTGAGGATGAATTTAGAGACTTGTTTTTCAGTAATGTAAGTGAGTGGAATGGCTTTGATCCACTTAGTAAAATACTCAGTGGCAGTGATAATGAATTTGTGTCCATTGGAGGATGTAGGGTGAATCTTTCCCATGAGATCAAGTCCCCATTGTGTGAAAGGCCAAGAATAAGTGATCGGCCTCAACTCTTGTGTTGGAGCGTGAATTAAATCACTATGAATCTAACATTGGCGACATGTTCTTACAAATTCTAGTGCATCCTTTTCTAGTGTCAACCAATAGTACCCAAGTCTCATAATATTTTTAGCTAAGGTCGGGCCACTCGAATGGGACCCACATATACCCTCATGCACTTCATGTAAGGTCATTTTTTCTTCATTAGTGTTGAGACAACAGAGAAGGGTATTGTCGAAGCTACAACGGTAAAGGGTGTCATTGATGATGGTATAACGTGCAGCTCTACGGATAAAGGACTTTCTTTGGTTATTGGAAAGGTTTTTGGGAAGGATTTGTGAATGAAGGTAGTCAAAAATGTCCTTATACCAGGGGGAACTGGAACCAACAAGCTCACAGACCATTTCTAATTTGGGGACATCATAAGCGGGAACCAATAACTACTCAACCAAAAACTCAAAGTATGGGACATTACTAGGAATATCAAGAAAAGATCCAATTGTTTCCATAGTTTCAGTAGCCTTGTTCTATGTTCTTGGAATTAATTCAAAGGATAGCCTGTGAAAATATGTCAGAAAACTATCAACCATCCATTTATAAGGCATTAGCTTCTCATCTTTGGTTTCATACTCATCATTTAATTGGTTTATAACTAACTGAGAATCGCCGAGGACCTGCAGATTCTTGATTTTCCACTTGACAGCCATTCAAAGTCCTGTAATTAGTGCTTCATACTCTACCATGTTATTAGTGCACAAAAATGTGATGCAGAATGAATTTGGGATGGAATCTCCTTATGGAGTAATGAATAGTATTCCTGCTCCGGAGGCATGATTAGTATGAGATCCATCAAAGTATAATTGCCAAGGTTGTTGGGGCTCTGCGTGAAATACAAACTCATCTAGAAATTCGGTTGTAATAGGATGATTATCTGGTATTGGTGCATCTGTGAACTGGTGTGCTATTACTTGTCCTTTGATGGCTTTCCGCTCGACATATTCAATATCATATTCACTGAGGATCGTGACCCATTTTTCTAAACATCTTGTCAATGTTGCTCTACTCAAGAGGTACTTCAAGGGATCGATCTTGGCTACCAAGTGTGTCTTATGGTTTAACATGTAATGCCTTAATTTTTGGGCCACGAATACAACTTCCAAACAAGCATGTTCAATGGGTGTGTAATTTAGGTCATACCCCACCAGTGTTCGACTGATATAATAAATGGCTCTTTATTTTTCTTCATAGTCATTTTGTGCTAGTAATGCCCCCAGTGTTGAAATACAAACTCATCTAGAAAGTCAGTTGTAACAGGATTATTATCTGGTATTGGTGCATCTGTGAACTGGTGTGCTATTACTTTTCCTTTGGTGGCTTTCTGCTCGACATATTAAATATCATATTCACTAAGGACTGTGACCCATTTTGCTAAATGTCCTATCAATGCTGCTCGACTCAAGAGGTACTTCAAGGGATCGATCTTGGCTACCAAGTGTGTCTTATGGTTTAACATGTAATGCCTTAATTTTTGGGCCATGAATACAACTTCCAAACAAGCACGTTCAATGGGTGTGTAATTTAGGTCATACCCCACCAGTGTTCGACTAATATAATATATGGCTCTTTCTTTTTCTTCATAGTCATTTTGTGCTAGTAATGCCCCCAGTCTTGAAGTAGTTGCAAAAATGTACAAAATTAATGGTTTTCCTTATATAAGAGGCATGATAACTGGAGATGACAATAAGTACTGTTTGCTCTGGTCGAATGCTTCCTAGCATTTATCTATCCACACAAAGGGGATCCCTTTGCGTAGAAGATACTGGAATGGTTGGCACTTATCTACGAGTTGAGCAATGAACCGTCTGATAGATTGAAGCCTGCCTTGTAGCGTTCTTAGGTCATTGATTCCCTTAGGAGGAGGCATATCCAATATAGCTCTGACTTTAGCGGGGTCAACTTCAATGCCTCTAAAGGAAACTATGTACCCCAACAACTTGTCTGATGTTACACCAAAAACACACTTTTTTTAGTTTAACCGGACCTTATACTCTTCCAGCCTCCTGAAAACTTTGTCTAATACTGAAAGATGGTCTTTTCTTGTCAATGACTTTTCCAGAAGGTCATCCACATAGTCCTCCATTAACGTGTGCATCATGTCGTAGAATATTGTTGTCATTACCCTTTGATATGTAGTGCCTGCATTTTTAAGACCAAACGGCATTACAGTCCAATTGTATGTACGCCAAGGGAATGTGAAAGTAGTTTTGTGTTGGTCTTCAGGGGCAATACGAATCTGATTATAACTAGAAAAAACATCCATAAGAGACAACATCTCATATCCAGCTATAAGGTCCACAATGATGTCAATGTTCGACAGAGGAAAATCATCTTTAAGGCATGCTTTATTGAGATCTCAGAAGTCTGTGCATATGTGAATTTGTCCAGTATGCTTGGTGACAGGGATGAGGTTGGATATCCATTCTGTATAGTCAATTGACCTGACAAAACCTGCATCCAACAACTTTTTGAGTTCAACTTTAACTAGCAATGCAACTTGCGGGTGCATTTTTCTCTACCTTTGTTTTACTGGCTTGGCATCTGGCAATAATGGCAAGTGATGTAATACTAACTCAGGATCTAATCTCGACATGTCAGCATAAGCCCATGTGAAGTTTATCTTGTGTTCTAAGAAGAACTTTTGAAATTCTGGCTCTTCAACTTCTGTCAATGATGCCGCAAAGAGAACCATTTTGGGGTCCTCCACAGTAGCTATATTAACTGCTATGGTGTCCTCGATAAGCATTGCTATTTTTTCTCTATCTACGGGGAGAAAGTCTAGTCCTCCACCCTTGGGCGCCTCAGGGAGGTTTTCACCCTTGGATACGTCGTTTATTTTTACTATTTTGTCGCCAGAAGGTTCCTTTCAGTTTTCAACTAGAGACGTGTCATTTTTTGTTTTATTTTTCTTTTCAATTTTGCAACTAGAGGATGGTGTAGTCTCCCCAAAATAAGCAACACAATCCAATTCAATGACAAATCTAACTTTGTGATCCCTGTTTGGAATGCCCTCATGTAGCCCTAGAAATTTTGCTAGAGCCTCATCATTTTGAAAAGTGTCCATTACCGGTGGGCCTCACTGGTTCCAGTCAATTAGGTCAAGGAAAACTAAGGATATTCCATCATCAGCATTTTCAAATTGAGGAGATAATGTGAAGAGCATGCAAATGGACGCCGAGACATTAAAAATGAAGTTGTCATCGTCTGGCTCTGTGTTAGATTCTATCCAGTATTCTCCTTTGCTTGTTTCATACTCACCAACGAAGTAAGAGACAAAGGGAGTAGCATCAGGGTCAGGGTGAGTAGTGGCAAGTGATGGTTTAGGTGGTTCTACATGATGGTCATCGGTTTGGGATGACTGGGAAGGTATTTCAGAGCTAGGACAAATGGGAATAGAATATGATCCGGACTTGGCATCATTTTGTGCTATATCGATCTTAAACATTTGCTTAAATCATTCCTCAAATGTAGGCTCGCCAGGTTCAAGGAATAATTTTTCAAGGCAGCAGTCACTTAAGGATCGCTAAGAGCCAAATTCCCATTCGTGAGAGTTAGTTTCAGAGGAGGTGTCCTCAGTTGTCTCAACACAGTCTGAATCATACACTAACTCACATGGAAGCACACTAGTACTTGGATCATAAGATTCTCGTGGACCTAACCGTAACCCAAGATGTTTTGGTCTTTCTGAAACTGATAATGGCTCACGCCTTCCATTTTTATCCTTTCCAAGACCACTTTTTTTGTCATAGCCTTTTGCTTTTATCATGTTGCATCCTTTTCCATATATTTCTACTGGCAAGGGAGTCAAGTCTTGTGGTTCTTTATAACTCCAGGATAGTATATCATCTGTGTGCTCGACTCATTTCACCCCACTTTATGAAAACTGTATTTGGAGGAACCCTAAAAATTTCTTTTGCTTGTATTCTAAAGCAGGGTTTGCCATATACCTGGGGAGACTTGGGCATCTTGGTTATGCAATAGGCTATATTTAGCTTGTACTCTCCACATCCTTGGTCCTGAATCTGAAAGCTCGGGTCAATGCTTGGGGTGATAAATGAAGTGGTAGGTGTTATGGAGGTGGTCATGGTGGTCGAAGAAGTAGAAGTGGATGCGGTGGATGAAGAGGCGAAAGGATTCACGAGTTTTGATGGGTCAATGAATTTGGAAGACAAAGATGTTGAAGCTTCCCTATTGATAGGCACTTGATGCTTTGGGACACCTCGTAAGTTGGTACAATATTGCAACGGATCAGAGTCTCCATATATAGTAATTTGAGTGCCTTCAAAAGGAAACTTCAAACATTGGTGATATGTTGAGGGGACGGCTTTCAATGCATGGATCCAAGGTCGACCAAGTAAAATGTTGTATGGCAGGTCCAAATCTAGACCTTGACAAGTGGTGTCGACAATGATTAGCCTGATTCGAATTGGGAGTGTAATTACGCCCTGAGAGGAACATTCTTCATCATCATATGCCTCGATAACAATGCTTCTTGTGGCGTCTACGCAAGCATTGGAAAATCCTAGTGCCTTGACCAATTTTAAGGAACATATATTCATTCCTACTCTGCCATCTACTAAGGCTTGTCTGATCTTATGTTTATGAACAAAAACTTCAATATGAAGGGAATCATTATGGTTGGATTTGGATGACAAATAGTCTTGGTCAAAAAAGGTGATATGGTGGGGAGTCATGAGATATCCTACCATGGCCTTGAATTGGCTGTCATCAATATCTTGGGGAACGGAGGATTCTTGCAATGTTTTATCTAGGATGGCCTTATGGGCAGGTGAGATGCGTAACAACTCAAGGATAGAGATTTGTGTCGGTGTTTTTCCAAGCTAGTCAATAATATTAAAGTTTCCTTTAGGTTGGGACTGCTTGTTTTGTGGATGCGATTGCAACTGCGAAGTGGACGGGCCAGCTATTGTTACCTTTGGTTGTCTAGGGGGAGGAGGGTCGGCTATGGTGACATTTCATTCAGGAGCCTTTCTGACAGTGACTGTGCAGACATGTTCATCAGTTGTTCTAATGTGATGTATGATAGGTCCCCCAGAATAGTCATATCCAATACAGGCATAGTTGGCTCGACTATTGTTATTTTTATTTGACGTAGAAGGATTTCCAAAACCATGATCCTCCAGTGGGTTCTTGTGTATTGTATGATCTGCATTAGAAGCAAACTATGGTCCACAAACTTCAATGATACGCTTTTCAACAAGGTCTTGTACCAGATTTTTCAATTGTTTACAGGAAGAGGTTTTGTGTCCTTTTATTCGGTGATAGTCACAAAATGTGTTATCATCCCACCAAGATGGTTTAAACTACCTAGGGTCGTATGGTTTTGGGTCCTCAAGTGTGATGACACCATTCTGAAGGCATTTCCTAAGAACTTCTTCAATAGGCTCACCCAAGGGAGTGTATGTACATCCTCTAGGGAATTGTTTAGGTTGTCTAGGCTACATTTGAATTTGATTGTTTTGATTGCCTTGGTTATTTTGATTTGTTTGGACAACATTAGAAGCATAGGTTTGTGTCATAATCTATGTTTTTTGTGGTTGTGTCCCTTTTAGAGTAATCATAGGACCCATAGCGTTGACAGCCTTAGCATCGACTACACCATCGTTGGTGAGATGTTTGTTCTTAACCCAGTATTTGTTTTTTTCAGCAAGAGGAGGGTTTGCATTTTTGTTTTTAGGACCATATTTCAGTTTTTTTTTGTCTATGATGGCTTGTTCAACTTGGACACCTCATTCAACTAGGTCCGCAAAAGTTGTACAACAATGGACACGCAAGCCATTTTTTAGTGGGCCTAGGAGTGTTTGTACGAAAATATCAACTTTCTCTTTTTCAGGAATATCTATGTGACAACGGCTTACCAAGCCTCTCCATCTTCGATAAAATGGTATGAAAGTCTCACCTGCCTCTTCTTACATGAGTTGGCACAAGTTGGTGATGGAAGTGTCTGTGTCAATTTTGCATGTATAATTTTGCACAATTTTTTCGGCAAGTTCCTTCCATGATTGAATTATGGGTTGCAATGTGTAGAACTATTCTAACGCTGGGCCAACAAGACTTTTCGAAAATAGTCACATTAAGTATGTGTGTTCATGGGCAATATCGACACAACTTGTGGTGAATTTGCGAAGATGGTCAAGCAGATTTGTTTTTCCCTTATATTTGGTGAAATTGGGTGACATAACCAGGTGGAAATGGTGGCATGTACAAAGTCGTGTCAAAAGGATAAGGACATAAGTCATAGGACATTAGTGTCTTTTTGTCAGATGTTTGCATATTTTCTATTTGTTTGTGAATTTCATCCACTTTAGCTAGCAAGGCATGTACTATGGGATCATTGGTCGCCTGCAAGTTTGGATTTGATTGTGACATGTATTGTTGCAAGATGTAAGGTATGTTTTGGTTAGGTATTTGTTGGTATTTCCAATTTTGAGTGGGAATTTTTTGTTGAGTATGAATCTAGGATGAATATGTGGGAATATGCGACCCAACCATGTGTGTCTGTATTTGAGGCATCTAAAATCCCTGACCCATTTGATCTCCAAAGGTATGCATTGGTTGTGTCATTTGAGTTCCTTGTCCATGTTGGAGGAATTGTTCGTTTGATATGTTGAGGTTTGGCCCTTAGAAGTGTCCATATGGTTTGTGGATATTTTGTCCTTGTCCATGTGGGATATTCATATTTTTTCCTTGCCCATGTGGGATGTTCATATTTTATCCTTGTCCATGTGGGATGTTTGTATTTTGTCCTTGTCCATGTGGGATGTTTAATTGCGATGATGTATTAATGTTGTGTTCAGGGCCTTAAATGAAGACTCGTCATGGGTTTCCTCCAAAGGTATTAAATGAGATTCCACCATAAGGATGTGATGAAGATGCCCCCATTGTCATAGATGAAGATCCCAACATAGAGTTTGTGGGATTTGCTCCTGTTGATGTGGACCCAACAATTACTCCTATCGTTTGTGATGATGATGTGGACATTGTAGGCATGGACATAGCAGATGTTCCTCTAATAGATGTTGTATTAGTTGAGGTGGAGGTGTTTTGACTTGTGGTGCCACTATATGTCACATTAATGGTCTTAGTAGCAACTTATGTGGTGACCACAATGTTATTGATATTGGACGCATTGTTCGTGTTTTATTGAGATGTCATGGTTTGTGTCGTGTTTCCTTGAGAAGAAGGTCTTATGGTATTAATTTCAAAGCCTTTTGGTAGTTTTTCCCCTTGGTCTAAAAGCATAGCAAGGTATCTGTCGGGATCGTTCAAGACCAAGTCTTCTACAAATGAAGCTATGTCAGGATTTTGAGTGGCAGCATCTAAATCCTCAACTAGTACTTGTCCATTTTGGTCTCTCTGTATGAATTGTTCAAAAAGTGGATTTTGAAAGGAAGTTGACATGCTCATGGATGATTGTACGTTCAAATTTCCAAATGGGTCGTCGTAAATCCAATCATTGGGATTGGTGTTGGTGTTGGTGTTGTTGTCAAAGTCTTGTCCAAAGTCTTCCATTTGTCTTTTCTTTCTTTAAAGTCTTGGTTCCACCATCAAGGAAATTTATCAAATGAAGATGATGACAATGTAAGTATGACACTAGTCTATGTTTTTGTCTTTTTGTGTGATAAAGGTTGACAATGCGAAGAGATAAATATGCAAAAGTCAAAGTGACAATTAGGATGTCGATGTTGACTGGGACAATGATAATTTCAATTAAGAAAATGGCAAAGTGCAACATGAGGACTAATAGGCAACTAATGCAAGGTCTAGGTTCAAAATGATGACTAGGACGAATGATATTTTTGGATTTTTTTGTAGGAATAAACTATGCAAGGTAGGAACTAAAATGAATGCAATTTGGAGATAGGAGTACCTAAGCACTCTAAGCTTAATCTTTGTTTTTGATTTTAGTTACCAAAGGACTTATTGAAAATGACAAAGTGACAAGGTCAAGATGAATAGTGAGTTTTCCTAACTAGACTATTGAGTTGGAAATCCTCGCAAAAGGGACAACGACTGAAAATAGAAATGAATGACGAAGTCCAACCTAGTTTCGAAAGCAATGATTTTGAAAATTGTGATAAGGTTAGCCTAATCCAAAGTATGAAAAAATGAAAAACCAAGGTCAAGCTAATGCTAAAAATGATGATTATGAACCTAATGGATAAAATTAAAATTTGAAAGATTAAGCCTATGGTAAAAAATGCAGACTAGTGGTTGAATGATGAAAATTTTGAGCAATTTCAAGGCTGGTTTCTGACAAAGACCTCTTGGAAAAAATGTTTGACAACAGGCTGAGACTATTTGGACTCAAATTCTGGTTTGTATCAGAGTTTTTGTG
Source organism: Sequoia sempervirens (assembly GCA_007258455.2). Lineage (NCBI taxonomy): Eukaryota > Viridiplantae > Streptophyta > Pinopsida > Cupressales > Cupressaceae > Sequoia > Sequoia sempervirens. The sequence goes on from VDFB02058242.1 coordinate 90,612,287, forward strand.
TTTATCAGGAAAATGCATCATTTGAGGCAACGAATGCGTCACAGTATGGCAAATGCGTTTTAATTCAAGAAAATGTGGTTTGGCAGATAACAGTTGCGGAAAAGGTTTGCAAATGTGTTTCTATGAATGCCAAATGTGTCGGGACGTAAGCATATGCAATGTTTATAGCAGTAGATGCAGTTTAGTAGAGCGAATGCGTCTCAGGAATTGTCAAATGTGTTTCAGTTCAGTGAATGTGTTTCAACAGTTGTGTCACAGGTTGCAAAAAAATTAGTTTTATGATGTTTCGAGGAAAAAAAAATTGATTTGTCAAAGGTCGAATGTGTGTGTCTAGATTTATGAATGTTGTGAATACTATTTGAGACTCCAGAAAACACTTGACAAGCATAATGTTTTAGTGTAAGCAAACGCACATAAGACAAGCATGATCCTAATAGGCCAAGGGTTTATATACTTGGTATAGCCCATCGATATACCCCAGATTGGTGTTGAACACCTCTCCTTCTCGAGAGCGGATAGCTTAGAAGTTTGGTGGCACTGGCTCCCTCCTCGACACACACTTCTACGAGCACACCAACTTCGGATTCCTGGGTAGTCACTTCCTAGGAACTGCTATCTCTACTCAAGGGAGTCAGTAGTGTGTATCTTTGGGATGATACTATATCCTGTACTAGACCAAGCAACGACTGAAAATGGTTGGCTTCTAAAAAAATAGGTTTCTAGTAAGGGCATCCATTCGAGTGGCCACACATGGGGCGAGATATTAATCACCAATTAAGTGGCACTCTAGCCTAAAGAGGTTACGCTCAACAAGGTTTATGGGAGTACTACTATGTCCGTGTGACACATCCGCACTCGTGGTACTTGAACTTTCCTCAAGCACCCATTTTATATCCTGGCTGGAAGTGGCTTGGCTTTAGCTTGTTACCAGTTGGGTTGTCCCTTAAGATGAGTAGTTTTACCCTTAAGGCAGGCCCATTTCTAGAAATAATAATTGTTTCTCTTACACCTAGGATCGCCTGAAAGTGCAAGGGGAGAGGATACTTCGATTATTAAGTCTTAAGGGTTACAAAAAATAAAGTGGGTATGGCTTTCTAATCACCTAGTTTCACAAGGTGAGAGCATAATCACCTACCACTTTTCCAAACACAATCAAGCACTTTCAGACAGATTTTATTTTTAATGCACCAAATGAAATGTTCCTAAATTAAAAATCGCAGACAAAGTGTTTAAAATATTGGTCTTCGACAAACGTAGCTGCAAAACACGCGTTAGTAGTTTTTAATAAATGTCTTCGACCTACGAGAATATTAACGCCACACGTTGCAACCAGACCTTAGCAACCAAAAAATCA
>VDFB02058242.1:90613740-90655844 GCA_007258455.2 Sequoia sempervirens
GAAGAAGAAGAAGAGGATGAGGAAGAGGAGGAAGAGGAAGAGGAAGAAGAGGAAGAGGAGGAAGAGGAAGTCAAGGAAGATGAGGACGAGGGGGAAGAGGAAGAGGAAGGGGAAGAAGAAGAAGAGGAAGAGGAAGAGGAAGATGAAGAAGAGGAAGAGGAAGAGGAAGATGAAGAAGAGGAAGAGGAAGAGGAAGAGGAGGAAGAAAGAGGAGGAAGGGGAAGGGGAAGGGGAAGGGGAAGGGGAAGGGAAAGGGAAAGGGGAAGGGGAAGAGGAAGAATTATATCTATTGTTTGCATATCCTCTAACAGGGCTCTCTACCACTAAGTAATGTTTGGCAAATAAATGACAATGGTAGATAAGCTTATCGTTGCATGAAGATTTTTGCATAGTTTGACACATGAAGACATAAGTTGAATAGAGAGGTAATACTAAATAATTTGCATGTATTGTATCATGTTGTTGACGATGTCAATGATAATAATGGGTAGTTTTGTAAGAAAATATTACAAACCCCGAGGTTATTTTTTGATGAAAAAGATTGATAGCTTAAATGGTTCAATTGTCTTGCATCATACTTAGACTATGTGAATTGTTGGCCATTGCAATTAGGTTGCCTCGATTCACAAAGGGAATGCATTTGATGTAAAAATATCTTTTAAGTAAGGGTTCTCATACAAAATTTAAACAAATTCAAAATAGGAAAAAGATTTAAGAAACTTGAAGTACATGAATAAATATTTATAGATGAAAGTTATGTTGAATATATATTAATATAAATCAAAATTTTAAGAGTAAAAAGTATGGAAGGTTCTTTGAGTGCAGTGTAGGTACAACAAATCAATTTTGTTAGTACAAGTAATAGGTTTGGGGGTTTATTTAGATCTATTATGACAAGGCCTATGGTGGGGTTTCATTTTTCTTTAGTAGTTGTTAAAAGATGGAAAACCTTGGGTTTTGAGAAATAGAATCCAAAATGACTAAGTAGGGATCTCCTTCTTTCAAGGGTTGAAGCTCAAGGAATTTTGAAAAGAATTCCATGTAAGATCATCAAAGCTACGACAAAATCTTGGAGGAAAGTGGATGCAACTTCTCCAATCATAAAAATGTGCTTGTACAAAAAAATGAATAGATTCTAAAGATAAAATTGAAGAACAAAATATCATTTAGGACTATAATGGATTTGTTTAAATATACCTAATTTGAAAACTCTTTAATGTTTGGCCTTACTTAAAGGGCATTCAAGCATGGGTAAGAAATAACTAGCTTCCTTTAATATTTCAAGAACCTAGTATTTCCTTTGTTGGGAAGGTTTTTTTTCACTAAGTAAAAGATGAGGATTTTTTTTTAAAAGGGCATTGGTTCATGGCTAGAAGTAGCATGTTTGTGAAATACTAGGATGTTAAATTTTTACCCAACAAAAACTTACCCAACTCAATACCCATCTAGGTGAAGCTAAAACTTTTTTGGAGGGAAGAATATTTTAGAGTTATAAGAAAATCTCATGGAAAATTTATTAAAGTTCCAAACATGACTTCTCAACACAAAATTTTTACTACTTTTTCCTAAATTGTGTGGAAATTAATGTTTTCAAAAGTATCTTACTATGTATTGAAATAGAGGTTCAAGATCAAATTTAAAAATAAGATCTTGACAATGACCAAAATCTGTGTAAGTGCAATCAATGTGATAAGTATGGGCATTTTATCCACAAGTGTCATATCAAATCCCAAATAATGGCCAATAAATCCTATTATTGATGAGAATGAAGGGTTTGTTATTGTGGGTAATAGAAGAAAACAAAGGGTAAACAAGAAGGTGGTTGACAAGGAGGTTCCTACTCAAAACTATTGTATTGTTTGAAGGAAAAAAAAATAATGAGGAAATAGCACACATGTAGGATGCTAGAGTGACATCAAATATCAAATTCAACAAATAAGATCACAAGATAATGAGGGAGACTTGGGGAAACAACATGATTAGGAAGGAAAGGGGGATATCTTAGGAGGTGGAAAGTCCAACAAAGGAGAGTGTAATAAATGAGGGTGTTGATTTAGAAAGTAAGGATGACAAAATGAATGAGATTTAAATTGCTCTTGGAAGTGTCATGTCCTTGAATTAAATGGATTTATTATTAGGATTACATAATTATTCGCCTTGCATATACTAAGGCCTATTGTAACTTATTTTTCATAGATGGGTAAATAAATTATGTCCCTAATAATTATGGAGAGTAAAATGAGATGCTCATGTGAGGGTAGGGACATACAACTATTTTATTATTCTCTTGGGACTTAGAAATAATGTTGTAATGAGGCGTTGATGAGAGGGTTACATAGTGGAATTGTAAGAGTATTTTTTATAAATTAGTTGGGCATGGGATGTAACTAATGCTTCATAGGGGGTGACTAGGAGTTATATGTGTCAATTTTCATACTAGATGTCAAAGATGATTGTGTAAAGGTCTAGGATGGATCCACACATGTGAGAATCATGAGAATTCTTATCATAGTATTTTGAGACCTTGTTTAGGCCCAATTTATTATTGTTTGGTATTTTTTTGGGCCTCCTTAAGTCTATATATTAGAGGCATGGGATGGAGGATATATGGAATGTATTTTCTAGGGTTATGCCCATAGTTTTCTTCTACAAAAGTAGGAATTTTGACCTCATTTAATCTCACATAGATATCTTGAGAATATATTGCAATCATTGATGATGTTGAATAATATATTGGATGTGTGCTCTTTAGAGATTGGGTTTTTTCCAAAAGGGTTTCCTTAGGTATATTTGTGTCATTTCTCTTCTCATAGTTGCTTCAGTTCTTATTCTCTTCCTCTTTCTTATTTCTAAGTGTCATTTTATATCTCATTATGCTAATCCATTTTTTATCAATTATTTTTTGCAATATTCACCTCAAAAGGGTTTATGTGAAATTCCTTGCATGTTTAATAGTTAAACTTTGTTTTGAGTTTAATTACTAATGGATTTTCAGAGCTATTTTCGTAACATTTAGTATTAGAGAAATGATAGTTTCATGGTTTGAATGCACTTGGATGTGTCTTACATGTTTTTACGTGTGGATTACATGTGCTCGCATATTATTGCATGTAGTAAATCCTAGTGATTTAATTCTAGGTATTCCCCCATTATTGATTTATTAGCCTAGAAAGCTTGTGGGAATCTATTGGAAGGGATTCATTATTTATTAACCTTTGTTTGAGTGGGGTTTTACAATGGACTTGGTTTTATATTTAAAGAAACAATACGGTGAGGATTGGAAGAATAGTAGAGAGATTTAATGGAGCCAAAATTAGGCCTTGGAAGCTCAAAATGGGTGATCTTGTAGTTGATCACAATTTACATATTTCATGGTTGTGATTGGGAGGTCTTATTTGGTAGTATGGGTGGCGGGCTCTATAATTATCTAGTTTCCTTTTACTTTTTCATACTTTTCATCATCTCTTTATGTTAAGTTTCAAGACATTACCAAGACATTTTATACCTTTTATATACTTTTAAGCAGTCTTAAGTATGTGGAAATAGAAATATTTTATGTTGATATATGTATTTATGAATGCATGAATGTCTGAAATTTAGTAGGATTTTATGTTTAATTTATGATTATTAATAATGTGGATGCCTTAGGAATAAGACTAACACTTGCAACAAGAAGAACTATCAACCCACAACACGGGTTTCTTAGCCTGCAATATAAGGACCGCGGACTGTTGTAGAGAAGTCAAATGACCAGGGCATGACACTTTCACAAGGAAACAAGGGTGATCATTTATCAATCATTTTATGAGTCACCGCATATCACTCTTACTTGCCAAATAAGATAGTCGTGAGAAGAAGGAATCTAATTGCAGTAGGATTGATTTATAACAAAATTATTCTGTGAACATGTTTTTGTTATGAGATATTAAGCTATTAAACATAGAGTATGTATTTGGTTTGTCTAGTTCTATTTTAGATAATTATATTTTTTTGTTTCAAACTTGAAATCCTCTTCCTATCTTTGAGGGAGAGTTGAAAATTGTTTCATAAGTTTGTTTTTAGTCCATGAATAATGAAACTCCTCATAGACCCTATATAGTAGGATCTTTTGTTGGGGAGGAGATATAGTTAGCTAGTTATCTATTTATCATTATTACTCAGTAGTTGCAACAATAGGATGTGTGTTGCATTACAAATATCTTCAACAAATTCCTATTAGATTTCATGTAATAGTTTAGTGTTAGAATGCAATAAAGGAAATTGCATTGATATCATTTTGTTGAGTGAGTGCTTGATAAATTCTATGGAAGCAACAACTTAAGCAAGGGACACTTGAGGTATTTCTAAGCCACTTTAGTTTTAGTTGTTAGAATAGATAATGCATTGTGAATTCAATTGGTAGTTTTTAATTATATAATCATGAATAAATGTGTTACATTTACAATGGAAAAGGAGATTTGTAGATGCACATCTCATCTTTCAATGCCATGTGTACCGATTTCTTCCATCATGATGCTCTATTGGAAAAACTATTCACGTGTTATCTCAAGGACACTGCCTTGGAATGGTATTTCTCTCTCACTGATAATTCTATATTTTCTTTTGATCAGCTTGTGAATCAATTCTTACAACAATTCTAGGCTAATATTGGATTGAATGTCACTTTTATCGATCTCATTCATTGTAAGCAGGGTGCACATGAGAAAGTGGTTGATTTTATCACCCATTACCAAGCTCTCTTTTCTCAAATCTCCTATGCCCTACTAGATTTTGACGTGCAGTGAGTGTTCGTTGGAAACTTGTTGCCAACATTGCAAGATAAATTTCTTCTAATGAAGTATCCCTCTTTTTCCCATCTATGTGATGCTTTGCGTGAGCACCAATAGATAATTGCTCAGTATGGGGATTCTTCCTCATCCTCCCATTTGGATGGCCATTTAACCATGTCTATCTCTAGAGAGTCAAGGAAAAATAAAGCAATAGTGAACATGGTGTTTGTTCCTATCGATAATTTTTTTGCAAACCAAAATAGAATATTTATAACGTTATCTAGATCTTATACAAATGCCTTGTAGAAGTTATTAAAATATGGTGTAATTTCTCTTCTAGAGATCAAAACCACTTTTTGAGCCTTATCCTCAATGGTACGATGTGCATAAGTTTTTCCAATACCATCAAGTATCAAGTCACGATACTAAGTGATGTGTGCATTTTCGTCATGTTATACAAGACCACATTGACAATGGTACCATCCGACTTGACGGTAAAAAGAAAAACTCTAATAAATTTGTAGAGAAGCCTAATAGCCAACTGCAAATTTTCACAAATCCCTTTCCATCCCATTTTGCCAATCTTGCTTCTTCTTTTTCCAATCTAAATCCTTATGTAGCAAAGCTTTTGTGCACTTCTTTTTTCTTTTCAAAACAATTCATGTTGGCACAAACACTTCATACTCAAAAACTTTTGAATAGGAGAAGATCATATACCATTTTGTGGAGCACTCAAAGAGCCCAAAGAGATTCCATCATGCATTACAAATCCTTTGTACATAAAATTGATCCAATATAATTTGATGTAGATTGATTAGACACCTACAACCCAACCTACAAGGTTTCCAAAACATAGAAAACACACTTTCATCTCAAAATCACTAGTGGAGAACCTTGAATCATCTAAAACTTGGGATGAGTAGACATATCACGTTCAAAAACATAACTCCAAAACCACAAGGTAAAGCAATGTGATGCGGTGAAATATGGAGATATCTAGTTCTTCCTTATCATTCATTCTCTGGAACATAACAATTTTAGACTTTGACAACACCTCAACACTTTGTAGTAGAACCTATGCATGAAAACTTGTAATATGCATACCTTACAATTGTGAAGAGCTACTCTTCAAACTACAATATCAAAAATTTATCTTCTAAGGAATGTGGAGCAACAAACAAAATTCCTATGTAGCCAATCTTGTGACTTAGAAAAAATAAACTTTATCAAACCAAGGCATTTTGATATCCAACTATGAACTTTAATTGATGGTGTATAATAATGTACCAGTGATAGCATCTATCCAATCATGAAATATCTGTCAACATAAGTTCATAAGGTATCAAAAAATGCTAACAACAATGACAACACCAATAGAAGTTGACATCCTTGACAATACACTATCAGTACATTTGCTAGCAATTTGTTGGCAATTGTTGTCATTGATGTCAACATTGATTGTTGGTTGTCATTTTTGTCACCACTAGATGAAGACTATTGTAGGTTTGATAGTAGTTATCATTGATAAGTTTGTTATGTCAACACTGGAGGAGATACTTCCTTTATTGTTTAGCATTGGTTGTCATTGATTGACAACATTCAACATGTGCTTTCATTGATATACATGATGTGTTGCTAAAGTTCATGGTTGGATATCATGCCTTATCTAAGAAGAGTTACTAAAATTCATGGTTGACGTCATTTCTTATCTAATAAGAGTTACTAAAGCTCATGGTTTGATGTCATGCCTTATCTAAGAAGAGTTGTTGAAGTTCATGGTTGGATGCCATGTCCTATTCCATATCAAGGAAAGTTGTATTGTGCATTATTGTTGTCAACAGAGTTGATTTTATAATGATATATTCAAATGAGGATTAGAAGCACGACTAATAGTGGAGATATGTTGATTATGGTCTACAAAGCTTCTTATGCACTTGTCTATTGTCCCTGGTAATATATATGTTGTTGAAAGGAAGTTTCGGTCTCTGCAAGTTACTTAAATGTTTCTGGTTCGGGAAGTTACATTAAAGTCTATATAGGAGAATGCTCCACATTCCTTCACTATTGAGGAATGAGTCTTGCTGTTTGGGATTCAATGTTAGTTCTTTGTGGATGTTTTATTATTATCTTTTTAGGTCACTTGTGTTGTCAAGGAGAGTTTTATGAATTGCAAAAGGTTTCAATAGTGTTGCTAGTTGTCTAAACTGGTTTGGGAAATGCTCATCATTTCTTTGCATTGGTGTCTTTGCTCCTATAGCTTGGTGAATGTTGTCTTGATGTTTGTGCAGTGTCTCAGTTCCAATTTCATGTGTTGAAGTGGTCCACAAGCTATTTTGTTACTATTATATCTCATGTTTAAGCATTATATATTTCTAGAATGTAGTTTTTTGTTCCTATTTGATATGCGGTAGCTATTGATGACATGATAGTATGAAAGGAGTGTATGGAAGTGTTGTTGGATGTTCAAGGAAAATCCACATATGATCTGTATGTTTCTAATTGGACACTTTGATGCTACCGTGGATGTAAATCTTAACTAAGCTAAACATGATTGTAATAAGCAATTTAAAACAATGTAATTAGCTAAATCAAGTTACATACCTAATGAAATTCTTGCAAAGTTAAACTAGGAAGCCATTAAAACTTGAAATAAAGCTCAAATTGCACAAAGAATCCTAATTAAACTCAGCAAACCTCATCCCATTGGTGGATTGGTGTTGCTTCGAGTGTGGAATTCAGCCCTTTCCCAATACCATTTTGTTGAAATCAACTCGGAAGATATGAGCTTTGTTCCAATCAATTTTATTGAAGAAAATTGATGAAACCGATGAGATGTGTGTGAAGCATGATGCAAAACTAGATTTAAAATGCTAAATGCTAATATAATTGATAAAGACAGTGCAATCTATGCTAAATGTAAACAAAATTCAAAGATGTAAGCCATAGATTCCAAAATATGCTAAAATGGATGCAAGCTAAGTTACTATGGAAGCCATTAATGGATGCTTAAGCTAAATGGATGAAATTAATCTAATATGCTGAATAAAAGTGCTCAATATGGATGCAAGCTAAGTGTGAGTTTTAATAGCATGACTTTGCTATCAAAAGATGGATCCATTTGTCTCCAAATAGTGATCTATTTATAGGAGAGCAAATGAGAAATCAAGGGCTTAGATTGAAAAAATCAATCAATGGTCAACAATGAAAGGAGAATGAAACATGGATTGAGGATTCCAATCCATGGTCAAGGTTGAAAGTTGACAAGGATCAACTAATTTAATCAATGGTCCAAATTAGCTTTCAACAAACACACTTCCTAAGAATTAGGAAGAGGTCAAGAGATATTCTGGAGGAATGAGTGCGCAAAAGGGGATATTCCATAGGAATATTCTCTTTTGGAGGAATTTGCAAAGGAGGAATATTCCAAGAATATTCCCTTGCAAGTAGGGAGGATGGGGATAATTAGCAATTTAGTTAATTAAAACTAAATTTGAATGTGAAAAATGGAGAATAATAGGATATTCATTAAATTATTGATTTATTTAATGAAAAGGGGAATGCAAAATGATATTTAATTAAATAGTTTAGGGTTATTTAATTAAATAAGAGGACCTAGGGTTTAAATTAAATAATTTGCATTATTTAACTAAATAAGATGAAATGTTAGTGTGAGAAGGGGTGAATTAACCCAATTAGGTCAATTAGATTAATAGGTGAAAAATGAGGCATTTAATTAATTAGTTAGGCTAATTTAATCAAATAGGCAAAAATAAGATGGATTTCGTGATGAAATGATGTTAATATATCAAATTTAAGTGTGTAATACCATTTAGGACATTTTTTACGTGTCTACATTTTGCCCCTCTTTGAAGTGAGGTACCTATTACATTGGTTCAAAGACCGACATTTTTCAGATTAAAACTATTGCTCAGATCAAAAGTTTTAAAAAAAATCTAATTTTTGGATGCCTCACTGTTGCCCCAATGGAAGGAATTAAGCTAGTTCCCTGCCCCCTCGAGAGATTGGGTGGAAATATGGAATTTTAGTTTGATCTCTTGACAAAGATGTAACATCAGTTGAACTCAAAGAAGACTTGAAGCTCAAATGTCTAATGTAGATAGATTTGATGATGTATAGATAGTCATCAGCCATGGGTAGCCTCATGTATATTTAGATATATCACACTGATTCGATACTTGGATAGAATTGTTGGTAAAGATAGAAGAATAAGAATAATAAGATAGATGGATTGATCATTGATTTCGAGATTGATTCAGAAGTCCAACAAGCCTATGATTCTTCAATACTTTATTAGATATGGTAATGAGTCTGATGATTTTTCTCATATTCAGGATTGGGACTTCATCATTCCTTATGTTTGATATAACACATAGACACGATGCATCATGATATTGAAAACTAGGATGGCATTGTATCTAGTGTGATGGACTTTGACTTCAAACAAATAAGATAGTCCTTGTTCACATCTTGACATGTGGAAACCTCATTGGAATGTAATTTGGAAGTCTAGAATACATTGGACCAAAGCATACACAATAGTTAACAATCTACTCCAAACAACCTCCATACACGCAACCAAGCTAGTATGCGCCAAGATTATTTTACAAGAATACCCCACAAGCATAACAAACAAAAGATAATGATCGATGCCCCATTCCTTTCTCTCTAAATCATTGAGACATCATCGAGAGGTCCTCAGAATGGTTCAATAAGATAAATCATAAGACAAAATCAAAACAAATAGTAAATTTTATTTATATCTCTTGCCAAAGGTGTGTTTTGTTTAGGATAAATATCCAAAGTGAATGCCAATGATAATACCCATTTTAGGAAGGATGCATACTAGGATGTGTTATTAGATGTTGGTGGGTTGATAGGTTGTTTGAAAGGCCGTTGATATAACGTTCGATTGACATGTTTGATAATGATCAAGAGTTTGATTTTTGTGTTTAAAGATTCTACTTTTGTTGATTGTTGTACTTGTTTTCCATTTGTGTTACCAAAGGGTGAGTGTGACAATTGATTTATTATGGATGAAGTTTTTTTGCGAGTGCAAGCAAAATGGGATGGATGGTTTTAGATTTTCTAGTGTATTTCAATGTTTTTGGTATTTTGAAAATGTTTTGAGGCTATTTTTGGTTTTTTGAAAATGTTTTGAGGCTATTTTTGGTTTTTTTAAAAGTTTATGCGAATGTTTTGGTTTTTGATTATTTGAGGTTGTTTAGGGTTTTTGAAGTTTTCCACTGTTTTGGGGTTTTCTGAGTTTTAACCAAGAATCTAACCTAGTAGACTATCCTAGGGGCCTCAAGGGATTATCAAAGATGATCCTTGCCTACGTTATACATGCGGAGACCATGTAGTTTGACTAACTTGACTTATTATTGATGAGATATGAATAGTTGATGGATTGTTCATTTATTATGATGGACTCCTAACCTAAAGTGTCTTGAGGGCACATCGGTGATGGCCTCACCTATGTTCAAGCTTAGAGACAACATAGTTCGACATGGTTCTATTTTTGGATTTTTGATGTTTTAACATGTTTAGGGATTTTATGTGTTTTGAATGTTTTGGGATTTTGAATTTACAATTTTTTAATGTTTTTGGGTTTTAGCTATACATGATTTTGAATTTTTTTGGATTTTTGATGAGATTTTATGAATGATTTTGGATTTTTAATGAGATTTTATGAATGTTTTTGTGATTTTGATGATATTTTATGAATGTTTTTAGAATTTTTGATGAGATTTTGAGGTAAACGATACCTAGATCACAATGTTGATGTCACACTATGAGATATAGGACATGGATCAAGAGTTATTTGAAAACAAGAGTGAAATAACCTGCCCCCAATGTCTAGCAATGTTTCGTAGTTCAATGAACAAACCAAGATAGGTACTATATACACAAAGAGTTTCAACAGAGTTTTATCATGCTAGATATGGGCTATGGGACTTCATGGGATGAAATGGTACAGAGTCTGTTAAGAGCTTGCCATGAGTAGAGTTGAAGTATACGATGAATCCTTGTCAAGATCAAGATAAATTAGAATATCTAGATAAGTTTGGATTGGATGGATGGAGGGAATAGTGGATTTATCATGACAAGGATGAGATGCTTCTATTTGAGAAGGATCATCTAGACGCTTGATTCTACTCATGATGCATGTTTACCAAGTTTTCATCATAGTAATTTCCCAAAGTGCCACCATAGTGGTTTTCAGTGGAGGATGATTTTTATTTTAATTATTTTCTTGATTTTTTTTTATTTTTTTTGGAAATTTTACCCTTATGTTGAACCCCCTGGTGGTACTGATGTAGAGGCCATTTCCATAGTGTGCCAATGATATCCTACTTGAAGAAGCTGCTTTGCTAAGATACAAGCACTTGAATGCAACTTTTGAGAACTTTGATCTACCTTATCGGTACTAAAATTAACCTTGTCTATGTGCGCACATCATGATAGAGTGCCTTTGAAATCCTTATGATGAAGGGTAGCTGCCAACACATGGTCAATGCAAGAATTGGATATCATGAATGGAGTGTACGGTGTCATGCATGAAGGAATATGAGATGGATTGGTCAATGGTTTGGAACCTTTGACTCTCCAAACTTAGGAAGATGAGAAATGACGGGTGGGAATGAATGTTTTTGTGGAATTAGGACCAACCTCTGGATATACTTCATTCCTTTCTTGAGAAGCATGCTTTTGTATTTGAAGATACTTTTCAAGGATACATTTCCCTTTTTTATTTTTCCCCATAGTTTCATTTACTAATGGAGTTTTGTAGGGATTATTTTCTTTATTTTTCTTTGGTATCCATTTGTATTTACTTTGTCCTTTTTTCTTTATTGCTTCATTTTCTTTGATGATCTTCTCCTTATTTTGATTAGAATCTTTCCTTTTATGTTGACCTCAATTTGAGTATGAGATGATGGGTGGATGATGATTCATGATATGACTAGTTGTAGTGTTGATAGTACTTTCATCATAAAGATCCTTCATGCCCCATGTGTTGATGTTTTTTTGTAGACAAGATTGCCCCTCAGTGTTGTGAAGGTATGGATAATACCTAATCCTTTGCCCTGATAATGTATTCTCTGATCCATAGCCACTAAATATGACTTGTCGTGAACACATGATATTTCTATGGGTTCATGTTGTTAAAAAATATGAACTATTTGCTCTGATTCTATGACATTGTTATCTGTTGATATTGCTTCAAAAGATGTTGGTCTTTATTCAAAAGATTTTTATGATGCACAATCATTATAGGAATCAAGAATCTCGACCGTTGCTTGCTCTTGTGTGGGAATATTAAGATTGGGAGACTCTTGTTTTGGATGAAGAACGTATATAGGTTTGTCGTAAAGAAACATCTGAGGGGTGATATCAAGGACATCTTTGGAGTTTAAAATGGTTTGGAAGATGTCCATTAGCTCTTGGTGAAACTCTGGGGATAGGGGTTCTTGATCCTGACTTGATTCAGAGTAACTTTCATTATCCTCAAGAGCCTCCTTTTGACATGATCCTTGGGTGGATGATATATCATTGGTAAAGGACTCTTCACAATAGTTTATGGGTATGGGTGCAATAAGGGATATTTTTTGCTCATTTGGAACTTCTTCAACATGCCCAATCATGAAGTCATATGTGGGAGAGATATCATAATCTGATACATTCTTGATGCCATTATGGTATGAAATATTGCTAGACACTATTGATGGGTTTGGAATTTGTTTCAAAATAGTATATTGATGCATGTCTAATTCCTCATGTGGTGATGAAGTAATAACATAAATATGTCCCACTGTGGTATCATGATTATGGTTTACATTATTTGAGGTTGATGCCTTTCCAAAATCTTTTTCTTTTGTATGATCAAGCATAGGGTTTATATAAATTTTTAGATTTTCATTACCAAATTTTTTATTGACATCAATGTCTCCTTGTTCAATAGATCTTCTATTATATGTTTGAGTCTAAAACAATTTTGTGTATTATGACCTTTTTATTGGAAAAATTCATAAAAAATGATCTCCTCTATAGCTACGAGGTTTGACTTGTGGCTCTTGATAGTTTGAGAAATCTGGGAGTGTGATAAGATTAGACTATATCAACCCCTTCAACACATTCTCCATAGGTTCCCCTAAGGGAGTGAATTGTCATTTAGGAGCACTGTTTGTTCTTTGTGGTCCACGTTGAGTGTTTGTAGCATTGATCATTGGTTGATTGTTTTGCGGTGGCATGTATAGTTGTTGTGTGTTCATGGTTTGGGTGTTTGCTTGCCTAGGAGCAGTTAAGAACACCTTTTCATTGACAACAACAACACTAGTAACATTCTTATTCTTGGCCTAAAAGCAAGGTTTGTCGTTAGAACTAGTGGATGGGTGGTTGTCTTTACATACTTGTGTGGTTCCCTGTGAGATTAGGACTCTCTCGATTTTGAGGTCCCTAGGGACAAGCTCATCATAAGTGGTGATACATTACATATTCAAGTGGAAGGATAGATCTGGATCAACATTTTCTATGATAATACCCACTTGTTGTTCATCAGGAATGGACCACTTACTCTTAATAGCTCTTTGCCTCCATCTTTGTAAGAAATTGGAGAAGGATTCTCCTTTGCTTTTCTTGAGAGTATACAACTCTTCTAATCTTACATCCATTTCAAGATTAAAGGAGAAGTGATATGAATCTATCAATTATTTCTTGGAAGGTTTTGATATCGGGAGGTAACTGTGAAAACTAATCGATGGTTGGATAGGTCCAATTTTGTGGAAAGAGGCGCATCAAGTAGGAATCGTTATAAGCAACCTCCATACAAATGACGTTGAATTCTTTAATGTGATCCATAGGATTTCCCTTCCCTTTGTATTTATCAAATTTAGGGACCTCAAAACTAAGAGGGAAAGGTACCATTGTGATATTTCTATCGAATGGGTACAAACATAAGTTTTGTTGTCTATGGGGCTTCTTCATTTTTCCCATTTGAATGTCCTACATTTGTTGTGTTAGTGCCTTGAGTTGCGATGCCATATCATCTTGCAGGTTTGGTGGAGGAACATATGTTATGTACTGTGGGATGGCAAATGGATTGTATGTGGGATTTTGATATGATGGGGTGTTATATGGTGTGTAGGATGGTGTGGGATATTGTGAAGGTGAGGGTGGTAGAGGTGTATATGTTTCTAACGTATTTGGATTGACAATGTTTTTTGGGGATTATAGTATAAACCTTGTTGTTGTTGTTGTTGTGCAAGCACTTGTTGTTGTTGGGCGTACCATTGTGGTATCAAAGCTTGTTTTTGGGCTTATTGTTGTTGAGCTTGTTGGGCTTGATGTTGTTGTTGTGCCACTAGGGCTTGTTGTTGTTGCACTGCTTGTTGGTAGGCATCTTGTGCTTGTTGAAAAACTAGAGCATGAGATTTTTGTTGTTGCAAGGCTTGTTGCTATTGAAAAGCTTGATCTTGAGCTTTTTTTTCTTGCAATGCTTGTTGATAAACTTGTTGTGCTTGTTGCAAAGCTAGAGCACGTGGTTGCAATGTAGAATCATTTGGTTGTTGGGACATCTATGATGGGTTTTGGGTGTTTATGGTTTGAGTGGGTTGTGGGTTGATGACGAGAGGTTGGAGGTTTCCTTGGTTTAACATTCCTTATAAAATGGTGCACTGGGATGGAGGAATGTAAGTTTGAGGTCCCATTTGATTTTTCATGACATGGGGGACCAATGGTAAAGATGATGATGGTGCCATTTGGTATTGTGGTGGTAATGGCACATTAGAACCTTGAATCAATTGATTGAAAGGGTTCCCTCGACCGATGTGTTGAGGGTTCCCTTGTTGTGTTTGAGGTGGGACCAAGGTATTACCTTGGTTGATGGGGTTTATGACCAAGGTGTTGCTTTGATTTGAGTTGGTGATGGGTGGGATGGATGTATTTTGTACAATTGAAGGGTTTGATGCACCAATGGGTTGGTTAGATGAAGATGCCCCTTGTTGCATTAAGGGCTTATTTTGTGTAAGGGTATTAACTTGTCATTATTGTTCTACTTGAGATGCTTGGTTCACACTACCTTGCATAACATTAGGCACACTTGTGGTATTCATGGGGGTGGATGAAGATGGTTACACTCAAAATGTCGGGATCGTTGTGGAGTTATGGAGTGTAAGTGGTTTATGTGGATGTAGGGGATGGTAAAGAATTGTAGGAGCACCAAATGTAGGTGTCCAAGTGGTGTTTTGGGGAGGATTATTGTTTAGAGTACCCACAAGTGTGTTGCTTTCCAAAGGAAGGACGTGACCAAAGTCCTTAGCAAGACTAGTTGCAAGACTAAGAGTTTGTGTTTGACTTGGACCAAGCGATGAAGTTGGCGAAATCATGGATGAAGTCAAGCCTTGTGCCATGGTTTGTGCGGAAAAAGATGGGGGAATTGAAGCTACTTTCTCTAAGGCTCGGAATTCTTTTTTATACTCAAGGAGTTCTTCCTTAGTAAGCTCAAATGTATTTTTCATGATGTCTTCTACCTCATATGGTCCCAATGGACTTTGGGGTTGTTGTACGAGGTAGAATGACTCCTTTGATCAAATTTTTGAGGATTGGTATCACTTGTGGTGGATGCGATTTTGGTTTATTCCATGATTCTCTTGTGTTGTTATCTTGTTACCATAAATTGTGGGTCACCTATGGAAGAGTTATATTGAGATTTTTAATGTTTAAACTCTCTAGTTGACTCAATTTTTGGTAAAAGGGATGATCAAAGTCATTTTGGAGCAATGATGAGAATGAAAGATGATGAATGATATGGATAGTGATCTTTGCAATTTTTTTGGAGAACACTTTTGACTATAGGTTTGATGTTTTGATGAAGGGTGTTAATGAACTTGTAAATCTTGAAGGTAGACTTGTGACTTTCAAGATAAATTTGTCCACAAAAAGTGATAGCCAACTCAACTAAGTGCATGGAAAAGGAGTCATTTCACACACAACATAGCTAAGTGAGGGGATTGGTTTGATGATGTCTAAGTAAAAAGAGTGTTGGTGTGTTAAAATTTTACAAAGTTTGATGAAGTGAAATGTGAAATGTGATAAGGGGTGGATGAAATGTTTTGACCCAAAATGTTAACCTAGAATGAACGCTTGTTTTGCAAGACCCAGGTAGTGAGAAAAATGCTATACCTCTAAAGTGATATAACGCTAAGAACTCAATGATTTAAATGGTAAGTTCATATGAAATATGTAAATATGGTTCGTTCCTTAAAGGGTGTAGATAAAACTTCCTTATCAATCAGTCTTGGTTGTGGTAGTTCTTCAAGATGCGTTTTTTGATGGATTTTGAACTACGATGTCTATTTTTGAAAGAACGGAACGTGGATCTTCATTTAAGTAGTTTAGTCTTGTGAGAGATCATGAAGAGAAGCACATGTGTGGGGTTCAATTGTGCATTTGTTTTTTTGGGGATTTTCTATTTTTGAAAAGAGGATACCTATTGCCATGTAGGAAGTGGTAATACGGGCCTTCCGACCACAATATCAACTTTTCACTCTTGTTTGTCTAGGATGTTTGTTATGTTTCTCCATGATTAGGTATTCCCTTTGTCTCAAATATGCAGCTCCTCAACTACCAATTATGTATGTTTTTTCTCCTTCAATCAACTCAAAGTTTGGTTGTATGATAGCTGGCGTAAGGTTTGGTTGTTGAATTGGAATAATCAAATGCCAAATGGTCATAAGGCAAGAGATTATGAAGACAATCTCATATGTGGGGTTCAATTTGTGATTTTAATCTTGATTAATGAAGTTATTTTTACCACATACAATGTTTTGCTTAAGTTTTCAAACTAAAAATTTCTATGTCAAAAAAATCCTTCATTTCACAAAATCCATTATGTGAAAATCATGAAGTTAGGGCCATAGTCACCTATGTTAACTTTGGAAAGTATGGATTTAAATATAAGCCAAAATATTTAGAAGTCTCTAAGGATAGAATCCTTAGGACAAGCATCAATATCAAGACTTTTCAAAGGGTATCCATGCTTAAACCAAAGGGTTTGAAATTTTGAGAACCTTGTTGATGTGCGTTTGAAAAATGTTTTGGAACCAAAAAAGTATTAAATTGACTCTCAAGCAATTACAACCCTAGCTCAAGTGGTACATTCTTTTGATGGACTTGCCTCATGATCTTCATAGTAGAAGAGATGATTTTACATGCAATCTAGGTAAGAGTGTAGAGGTATGCTAAGAATGAACTCTTAATCTCTACACTTTCAACCACGATCGAAAATGGAAAGTAACTTCTTGGAATCCAAATTCCAATGCACCACTTCGAAGAACTCGTTGGATGCACAAGTTGGCCACTACAAACAAAGGATTTTAATGACCATATTCAGGATAAAGTAGTGTCTATACATGCGGCGATTCACTCAATTAAGAGGCCTCCCAACCCTTAAAAAGATATAATGGTTTTACGTATCTCACGGATACTAAGGGAGACATTCATTGGTATAAAGCATCTAGACCAGTTGGTTAATGACTTTCATCACACCATTTATTTATATAGCAGACCAAAATGAAAGTACCGCTATGGTCATTCCCTCTCACAAGTTGGGAGGCAAGCCTACTAAAGGTAACACAAAGTGTGAAGCTTAAAATGTTTTTCGTCACCCAAGATTTCCAAAAGGCACAAGGGGAGAGAATACATGCTTCAAGTACAAATAAAGTATACTTGTGTGTTTCTCTTCACCCAAGATCACAAGAAGCACAAGGGGAGTGGATATGCACAACAAATACACACAAGAAAAGAAAAAATGCATTCATTTTAACCTTGAAAAGCACAATGAGTTCATTTTAATCACCAAAATACAAGTGTTTAATTGTTCAAATTTAGCCTTTCAAATCCAACGTGAGGTTGTTTGGTTCAATTTTATCCAACTTTGAAAGATAATTCATTGCATTGTTGATTTTAAGCCCAATTGTAAGATTATTTAGCTAAAACATAAAATGAAACAGCAAGTGAGATTATCCTTTTACTAAGTGTTGAGAAACACTTTTAGAAAATTAGATTTAAAGATGTCATTCCAAGTGTTGATGAACACTTTACTTTCTCAAGCGTTAATGATGGATGATTATAACAACTTGAGATAACAAATTTCTCAAATCTTGATCAATTTTGAAATCGTAAAGTGTTTTGGAAAGCTAAACATAAGATCTTTAAAACCCATAAACCTTTATGTAAAATTAATCATGTAAAACTTATTAGAGACAAAAGAAAAATTGTGCATTTAAGAGATTAAATGCATAATTTAAAAAAGAAGAAGCAAAACTAAAATTGCGATATATTTTTCAATTCTTGATGAAATTGACTGCCATAAAAAGCTACAGAAAGGTTAGACCAAGGTCTAAAAAACCCAGAAACCGTTTTGCAGGTTTTAATTCACCCATTTTTCTGTGATTTAAAAAATATGACGGGTTTCAAGCAAAATTCTACGTGTAACCTGCAAAATTCCTCCAAAAAACACTCAAAACATTAAAGTTTTCCCTCCTTCTAGCACCAAAATTTGACCATAATCATAGTACGAACTAAACGTGCTAGATTTAAATGAATTTAAAGCCTATTTAATCCCCTAAGTTATGATCCCAATAAGCTATTCAAAATCAACAAAACGAAGAAGTCATTAAACTAACATGCTAAAGACACGAAAGCTTGAAAAACATTTATTCTATGACCTTGAATCTTATCCTATTGGGGGAATGGTGTCACATTGATGTCAAATGGTGACCCTTTCCCAATCCCTTGGATAGAATGAGCTTGTTTCAATTAGTTTTATTGAAGAAAACTGATGAAACTGATGAGAGATGAACAAAACATGATAAAAAGCTACTTTAACATGATGAATGCTAAGATGCTTGATGTAAGTGTATGCAAACCTATGCTAAATGTGTACAATATTAAAAAATGCAAGCCCTAGATTCCAAAACATGCTAAATGGATGCAAACTAAGTTACCATGGAAGCCATTAACAAATGTTTAAGCTAACTATGCATGAAAATTGATCTAAAATGCTATTAAACATGAAAAGTGGATGCAAATGAGTGTGATTTTTAACATCATACGTTCACTATCAAAAGATGGATCCATTTGCCTCCAAATGGTGATCTATTTATAGGAGAGCAAATGAGAAATCAAGGGCTTAGATTGAAAAGATCAATCAATGGTCGATAATGAAAGGAGGATGAAACATGGATTGAGGATTCTAATCCATGGTCAAGGTTGAAAGTTGACAAGGATCAATTAATTTAATCAATGGTCCAAATTAGCTTTCAACAAACACACTTCCTAAGAATTAGGAAGAGGTTAACATATATTATGGAGGAATGAGTGCACAAAAGAGGATATTCCATATGAATATTCTCTTTTGGAGGAATGTGCAAAGGAGGAATATTCCAATAATATTCCCTTGCAAGTGGAAAGGTGAGGATAATTAGAAATTTAGTTAATTAAACCTAAATTTAAATGTGCAAGATGGAGAATAATAGGATATTCATTAAATTACTGATTTATTTAATGAAAAGGGGAATGCAAAATGATATTTAATTAAATAGTTTAGAGTTATTTAATTAAATAAGAATACCTAGGGTTTAAATTAAATAATTGGTATTATTTAACTAAACAAGATGAAATGTTAGTGTGAGAAGGGGTGAATTAACCCAATTGGGTCAATTAAATTAATAGGTGAAAAATGAGGCATTTAATTAAATAGCTAGGCTAATTTAATCAAATATGTGAAAAAAAGATGGATTTCAAGATGAAATGATGTTAATATATCAAATTTAAGTGTGTAATACCATTTAGGACATTTAAAAGTGTCTAGCTTAAATTGATATATTAACATGTCATTTTGTCTTGAAATTCATCTTCTTTTTGCCTATTTGAGTAAATTAGCCTAGCTATTTAATTAAATGCCTCATTTTTCACCTATTAATCTAATTGACCTAATTGGGTTAATCCACCCCTTCTCACACTAACATTTCATCTTGTTTAGTTAAATAATGCAAACTATTTAATTTAAACCCTAGGTCCTCTTATGTAATTAAATAACCCTAAAACATTTAACTAAATATCATTTTGCATCCCCTTTTCATTAAATTAATCAATAATTCAATGAATATCCTATTATTCTCCATCTTGCACATTTAAATTTAGTTTTAATGAACTAAATTGCTAATTATCCTCACCTTCCCACTTGCAAGGGAATATTCTTGGAATATTCCTCCTTTTCACATTACTCCAAAAGAGAATATTCCTATGGAATATCCTCCTTTGTGCACTCATTCCTCCAAAATATCTCTTAACCTCTTCCTAATTCTTAGGAAGTATGTTTGTTGAAAGCTAATTTGGACCATTGATTAAATTAATTAATCTTTGTCAACTTTCAACCTTGACCTTTGCTTGGAATCCTCAATCCATGTTTCATCCTCCTTTCATTGTTGACCATCGAATGATCTTTTCAATCCAATCCCTTGATTTATCATTTGTTCTCCTATAAATAGATCACTATTTGGAGACAAATGGATCCATCTTTTGATAGAAAACTTATGCTATTAAAAATCACACTCATTTGCATCCACGTTTCATGTTTAATAGCATTTTACATCAATTTTCATGCATAGTTAGCTTAAACAACCATTAATGGCTTCCATGGTAACTTAGTTTGCATCTATTTAGCATATTTTGGAATCTAGGGCTTGCATCTTTGAATCTTGTACACATTTAGCATAGGTTTTCATACACTTACATCAAGCATCTTAGCATTCATCATGTTAAACTAGCTTTTTATCTTGTTTTGTTCATCTCTCATCGGTTTCATCAGTTTTCTTCAATAAAATTAATTGAAACAAGCTCATACTATCCAAGGGATTGGAAAAGGATCACCATTCCACATCAATGTGACACCACTCTCCCAATAGGATAAGATTCAAGGTCATAGAATAGATGTTTGTCAAGCTTTCTTTAGCATGTTAGTTTAATGGATTCTTCATTTTGTTGGTTTTGAATATCTTATTGGGATCATAACTTAGGGGATTAAATAGGCTCTAAATTCATTTGAATCTAGCATGTTTAGTTCATACTATGATTATGTTTAGTTTGTCCTGCCTATATTGAGGTAGTCTATTGCATCACATTGGGGGAATTTTGTTATGCCTCAAATTAGGTTTTTGTATATCTTAGGTTATTGGAAATCTCATCAAAAATCCCAAAAAGATTCTTAAAATCTCATCAAAATCCAAAAAAACTTGTAAAATCTAGAAAATCCAAAAGCATTCAAAATCTTGTATAACTAAAATCCAAAAACATTCAAAAATTGTAAAGTCAAAATCCCAAAACACCATCAAAATCCCTAAACATGTCAAAACATCAAAAATCCAAAAATAGAACCATGTCGGACTACGTTTTCTCTGAGCTTGAGTGTAGGTAAGGCCATCATTGATGTGTCCCTGAGACACTTTAGGTTAGGAGTCCATCATAATAAACAAACAATCCATAAACTGTTCATATCTCATCAAAAATAAGTCAAGTCAGTCGAACTATGTTGTCTCTGAGCTTGAACATAGGCAAGGCCATCACTAATATTCCCTCTAGACACTTTAGGTTAGGAGTCCATCATAATAAATGTATAATCCATCAACTATTCATATCTCATCAACAATAAGTTAAGTCAGTCGAACTACGTGGTCTTTGCATGTATAACATAGGCAAGGCTCATCTTTGATAAGCCCCCGAGGCCCCTAGGATAGTTTTTTTGGTTAGGTTTTTGGTCAAAATTCAAAAAACCCCAAAACATTTGAAAATTGAAAACCCAAAACAGCAAAAAACTTAGAAAACCCTAAACAACCTCAAATAATCAAAAACCAAAACATTCACATAAACTTTCAAAATAACCAAAAATAGCCTCAAAACATTTTCAAAATACCAAAAACATTGAAATATCCTATAAAATCCAAAACCGCCCATCCCATTTCGCTTGCACTCGCAACAAACCTTCATCCATAATAAATTAATCATCACACTCACCCTTTGGTAACACAAACGAAAAACAAGTACACCAATCAACAAAAGTAGAATCTTTAAACACAAAAAGCAAACTCTTGATCATTATCAAACATGTCAGTCAAACCTTATATCAATAGCCTTTCAAACAACTTATCAACCTGCTAGCACATGATAACACGTCCTAGGATGAATCCTTCCTGCAATGGGCATTATCATTGGCAATCACTTTTGATATCTATCCTAAACAAAACACACCTTTGGCAAGAGATATAGATAAAATGGACTATTTGTTTTTATCTTGTCTTATGATTTATCTTATTGAAGCATTTTGAGGACCTCTCGGTGATGTCTCAATGATTTAGAGAGAAAGAAATGGGGCATTAATCATTATCTTTTGTTTGTTGTGCTTGTGGTGTATTCTTGTAGAATAATCTTGGCACATGCTTGCTTAGTTGTGTGTAGGGAGGTTGCCTGGAGTAGATTGTTGACTATTGTTTATGCTTTGGTCCGATGTATTATAGAATTCCAAGATACATTCGAAAGAGGTTTCTATATGTTAAGATGTGAACAAGGACCATCCTATCTGTTTGCAGAGTCAAAGTCCATCGCACTAGATACAATTCCATCCTGGTTTTCAATACCATGATGCATCGTGTCTATGTGTTATATCAAACATAAGGAATGGTGGAGTCCCAATCTCGAATATGAGAAAAATCATCAAACTCATCACCATATCTAATAAAGTCTCAAAGAATCATAGGCTTGTTGGAATTTTGAATCAATCTTGAAATCAATGGTCAATCCATCCATCTTATTATTCTTATTCTTCTATCTTTACAAACAATTCTATCCAAGTATCGAATTTGTGTGATATATCAAAATATACATGAGGCTACCCATGGTTGATGATTTTCTATACATCATCAGATCTGTTTACATCAGACATCTGAGCTTTCTAGTCCTCTTTGAGTTGAATTGATATTACATCTTTGTCGAAAGATCAAACCAAAATTCTATATTTCCACCTGATCTCTCAAGGGGGCAAGGAACTAGCTTAATTACTTCCACTGGAGCAATAGTGGGGCATCCAAAAATTAATTTTATATTATTTTTTGATTTGAGCAATAGTTTTAATCCGAAAAGTGTCAGTCTTTGAACCAACGTAACATGTATCTTGCTTCAAAGAGGGGCAAAATGTATACACTTAAAAATGTCTTAAGTGGTATTATACACTCAAATTCGATATATTAACATCATTTCATCTTGAAATCCATCTTCTTTTTGCCTATTTGATTAAATTAACCTAGTTATTTAATTAAATGACTCATTTTTCACCTATTAATCTAATTGGCCTAATTGGGTTAATTCACTCCTTCTCACACTAACATTTCATCTTTTTTTAGTTAAATAATGCAAATTATTTAATTTAAACCCTAGGTCCTCTTATTTAATTAAATAACCCTAAACTATTAAATTAAATATCATTTTTCATTCCCCTTTTCATTATATAAATCAATAATTTAATGAATATCCAATTATTCTCCATCTTGCACATTTAAATTTAGTTTTAATGAACTAATTTTCTAATTATCCTCACCTTCCCACTTGCAAGGGAATATTCTTGGAATATTCCTCCTTTGCACATTCCTCCAAAAGAGAATATTATTATGGAATATCCTCTTTTGTGTAGTCATTCCTCCAAAATATCTCTTAACCTCTTCATAATTCTGAGGAAGTGTGTTTGATTAAAGCTAATTTGGACCATTGATTAAATTAATCAATCCTTGTCAACTTTCAACCTTGACCATTGATTGAAATCCTCAATCCATGTTTCATCCTCCTTTCATTGTTGACCATTGATTGATCTTTTCAATCTAATCCCTTGATTTCTCATTTCCTCTCCTATAAATAGATCACTATTTGGAGACAAATGGATCCATATTTTGATAGCAGACTTATGTTGTTAAAACTCACACTGATTTGCATCCATGTTTCATGTTTAATATCATTTTAGATCAATTTTTATGCATAGTTAGCTTAAACATCCATTAATGGCTTCCATGGTAATTTGGTTTGCATCCATTTAGCACGTTTTGGAATCTAGGGCTTGCATCTTTGAATCTTGTACACATTTAGCATAGGTTTGCATAAACTTACATCAAGCATCGTAGAATTCATCATGTTAAACTAGCTTTTTTATCATGTTTTGTTCATCTCTCATCGGTTTCATCAGTTTTCTTCAATAAAACTGATTGAAACATGCTTATACTATCCAAGGGATTGGGAAATGGTGGCCTTTCCACATCAATGCGACACCACTCCCCCAATAGGATAAGATTCAAGGTCATAGAATAGATGTTTTTCAAGCTTTTGTGTCTTTAGCATGTTAGTTTGATGGCTTCTTCGTCTTGTTGATTTTGAATATCTTATTGGGATCATAACTTAGGGGATTAAATAGGCTTTAAATTTATTTGAATCTAGCATGTTTAGTTCGTACTATGATTATGGTCACATTTTTGGTGTTGATTCGAGTGTGGAATCCATCCCTTTCCTAATCCCATTTTTGTTGAAATAAGCGTGGATGATATGAGCTTTGTTCCTATTAGTTTTATTGAAGAAAATTGACGAAACCGATGAGATGAGTGTGAATCATGATGCAAAACTAGATTTAAAATGCTAAATTCTAAGATGATTGATAAAGAGGATGTGATCTATGCTAAATGTAAACAAAATTCGAAGATGTAAGCCATAGATTCCAAAATATGATAAATGGATGCAAGCTAAGTTACCATGGAAGCCATTAATGGATGAAATTAATCTAATAAACTAAATAAAAGTGCTCAACATGGATGCAAGCTAAGTGTGAGTTTCAACAACATGACTTTTATATCAAAAGATGGATCCATTTGTCTCCAAATAGTGATCTATTTATAGGAGAGCAAATGAGAAATCAAGGGCTTAGATTGAAAAGATCAATCAATGGTCAACAATGAAAGGAGGATGAAACATGGATTGAGGATTCCAATCCATGGTCACGATTGAAAGTTGTCAAGGATCTATTAATTTAATCAATGGTCCAAATTAGCTTTCAACAAACACAATTCCTAAGAATTAGGAAGAGGTTAAGATATATTTTGGAGGAATGAGTGCACAACAGGGGATATTTCAGAGGAATATTCTCTTTTGGAGGAATTTGCAAAGGAGGAATATTCCAAGAATATTCCCTTGCAAGTGGGAGGATGAGGATAATTAGCAATTTAGTTAATTGAAACTAAATTTGAATGTGCAAGATGGAGAATAATAAGATATTCATTAAATTATTGATTTATTTGATGAAAAGGGGAATGCAAAATGATATTTAATTAAATAGCTTAGGATTATTTCATTAAATAAGATGACATAGGGGTTAAATTAAATAATTTGATTTCTTCAATTTAACAGGGTGAAATATTAGTGTGAGATGGGGTGAATTAACCCAATTAGGTCAATTAGATTAATAGATGATAATGACGCATTTAATTAAATAATTAGGCTTATTTAATTAAACAAGTGAAAATAGGATGGGTTTTTGGATGAAATGATGTTAATATATCAGATTCAAGTGTGTATATCATTTAGGATAGTTTTAAGTGTCTACAACTGCATTGTGTCTTGTGTTGGCTTTCTTGGATATTTAAGGATATGTAGCCGACATGACTTGTTCCTTTCCTTGCATCGTGTGCTTGGGGGTCTGTGTCAGTAATGGAAGATGTGTTATGATAGTTTTGGTTCTTGACCTATCTTGTTTTGGATTTCATAAAGATAATTTAATTTAAAGAATGTTTTTGGGCCGATTAGTTATGTGCTTGACATTTTATCCACACGTTTCCTTGATGTCAGCTAAGGCTGTTGTTCGCCTGCATGTAAATTGTTTTGGATCATATTGGGAGAAGTTCTAAGATTGTCTTTTATTCCTCTCTATCTTTTGGATATGACCACATTAAGTTTTGGTGGATGACTAGTTGAATTCATTGTTTATCTCCTTCCTGGCCAACCTAATTAAAGTTTTGAAGTGTTGCAGTGGATATAAATGCAAGATCATTTCAGATGCAACAATATGGCGAGGTAAAAAGTACAAAGAAGAGGGTGTGTGAATTTTATTAAATATCTAGTAGCAATAGTGCTAAAGTGTGTGAAAGGAAAGATCAATTGTGCTTTAATGCCTCAATCAACAAAGTGAATTATTGCCATCTATTGTAATCTCTTATAAACTTTCTCTATCGTGCTATGAGATAGTGAATCTCACCAAGCCCTTTAAATATTGCTCATAAAGTTGTATTGGCTTTAGTTCTACAAGTCCTTATGTATCTTTCTCTAGGGTAGTGTGTCATCTTGTAAGTATTTTTGGTAGTGAGCCTTTATATTTTGAGTTAACTCTCACTGTGGTTTTTCCCTCATTGGGTTTTCCATGTAAATCTAGTGTTCTCCTTGTGCATTTGTGTGTTCTCTATTTATTTCTTGCTATTGTTGATCTGGTTAGAAGTAGAATTGCTTTATATTTCATTGCTTAGGATTGTTGAAGTTGTTTAGGATTCAATATACTCTATCTTTATTTGTTATTGTTATATTTAAAGGTTTTGATCTGATAAAGAAGGTTGCATTGTGTTGCAAGAGTTAGGTTCCAAAAGGGATTAAGTTTTGATAAGAATAATTCACCCCCCTCTCAGTCTCTGAAAGTGTTCAACACAATCTTCCCCTTTTTCATTGATGGCAACATTCACTAGATCTTCTATTATCTCTCCCCCTTTGATATCAATCCCACAAAAGGGGAGATGGACTTCAAAAAACAAATGGACTCCCCCTATCTATAGAAGCTTTTACACTTCGCTCCCCCTTAATCTAAAAAGATTTTTCTATTTACATAAAGTCCTGAACACTTATCTACTCTACATATTTACATATCAAAAATATCAAAAAAACCATGTCAACAATACATACTCATCTCTGACCGGAAGGAAGAATATTCTTGTATATAGACTTCACCTGAGTCAAGGAGCTATCCAATTGTAATTTTATAGAAGTAGTGATCTGGATTTGACTTACCAATTGGGCATGAATTTCTTCTACTTCTTCTAAGGAGGATGGAATATGATTCATCTACACAACTCCTTTTGCTCCTACTAGGAGACCTGTTAAAGATGCTAACTTTAAGTTCACAACCTCCTGCAATTATTTCACTTGACTTTTTATCTACTTCCTTTGATCTTGCATTTGTTGTAGCTGGGAGTGTAACCTCTCAACTTTTTCTCTGATATGGCACAATCACTGTCCCACATCAAATCATCAGTAGCATCCACATTTGTGATCTACACTTCCATGGCATTGATTTGATCCTTAAGGATTTTGGTGGTGGAAGGCCATTGCAAACAAAACTACTATAATACCTTTAACTCCTCCATACATTTCTAAATATCTTTTATACATGTTTTCAAATTCTCATACACCTTTGCACATTTCTTGGAGGCCTCAGACAATATATTATTATAAATATTCACCTCAACTTCCTTCTCTAGATAAGCCGAATGTTCCTTGAAGGAATTCATTAGTTGTTTGATTTACTGAGTGAGGGGAAGAGAGGAATCCATTTTTGCATTCAACATTTTAGCTTCTAAGATTTTGACCAGCTCCTACAATATCTCTGAACTATCAACCTATTGTTGCAAGATCTCTTCCCTTGCATAGGAGTGAAAGATATCACCAATTTGCAACTTTTACAATGGTGAGATGTTTGACATGTTTACTTGCCTATCAAACATAGGAAATTGTAGCAATTGTGGAGCAATTACAGACTAAATCTGCTTCTATTGTGCAAGAAAATCTTTAATTGACTCAATGAGGGGTGAAAAAATAGATACCTTTGGAGAATCTTGTGCATGTGCTTCAGAAGTAAATGTGTCTTCCTTCATTTGTTGGTCCTATTGACTAGTGTTCTTTGGATGAGGGATATCATGCACAACATGCTTAGGAGAAGCATGCTCTTCATCATGTGTTACTTTCTCTTCTCTCTCCTCTTTTGCTTCATGCTAAGTAGTATCATGCTAAGGGGACATATGTGGTTGTTCCATATCTTCAAAAAAAATTATTTCCTTAATGATTTTATTGGCTACCTCCTTAGTTTCCTTCTATATCTTGTCTTTATCCTTTTTTCCCATACTCATGAGGATGTCTACTCTTTGCTTCGACATTAATTCTTGAGCTTGTTTCTAAAGTAGTTTATCTTTTTTTTTTCCCTAAGACTTGGAGGATCCAACTTTTTCAATTGTTTCCTTCTTCATCTCATCATCTATTTCAATTTCTTTCTCTCTTTTCTCCCTCAAGGATTGACCTAGAATCTCTAGAGCATTTTCTAGGATCTTGTTGAAACCCACATTGTATTTGATCATGTACATTATTATTTCCCTTTCAATTGTACTTTGGTTCTTAGGAGGGACATCTAGATGAAATGAAACTATTTCTTCTAACAGGCCATGACTTATGGTCCGATTAAGGATATCATCCAATTGGAGAGGCTTATGTGGATGAGCCACCAGAGGAGTTTTCTTGCTTTTCTTCTCCTTACCTTTCCATTTAGGTTTGGAAGTGCCTTCCTCACCCTTTTCTTCTTCTTCCTCTATCTATTTTGTATTTACCTTATTTCTCTTGGCTTTCTTCTTGGACCTATGATGCTTCTTTTGAGTAGCTTTGGTTTCAAATGCAACTCTTTTCTCAATAGTAGCTTGTGTGGATTTAGTAGGTTGTGGAGGAGCAGTAATATCAAAGGTTGATCTTCTTGATCTTGTAGGAATTTTCTTTGCAATATTTTCCCCAGGGTTTGAGGGAATATTTTGTGGATCTTTGGTAGATTTTTGAGGTGTCATCTTGGAGTACTAGAATTCCCATTTTCTGAAACAACTTATCAAGTCATTTCTCATTGGTCTCTTCTATCTTCTTTTGAATTATTTTATCCATAATCTCTTTATAGGTACCAAACATTTTTGGTGTAGGATCCTTAGGATTTTTCAATAGGTTTTTAACATATGCTTTTAGTTCAGTAGGGATACCTCATAAGGTAATTTAGGAATCCAGGATGTCCTAGGTTCCACAACTTTAATGTAACAATGATCTTTATCAACCAAAAATTTTATCGCATCCTTGTACTTTCTCACTAGATCAAAGGGAATTCTTTCCCTATCCTACATTACTGCTTGTAAGATTTTGAAGAAACCCCAATAGGTAGCAGTGCAAGCCTGAGTGTCATTGAACCCTATCATGTTTGATCTATGCAGAAACTAAAAGAATTTGTTGCTAGATCTTTCCTTTGAAACCAGACAATTCATTCAAAAAATAAAATACAAGACAAATAATTAGAGACCCAAACTTGAATTTGTATTTGGTCTCCTTGGTTCTCTTCAGATTATCAAATAATTTCTCTCTCATCAACTCACATAGATCAAAGTCCTTTACTTCCTTAACCATCTAGTATGCGGTATGAATAGCAATACTAGTTGTGGACCCCTCTCTATCAGTGAAATCCACTTTATACATATTATTCCCATGGAAGCATACTTAGCACTTGGATCATTGATATCACTTATGCTCAGGGTTCTTTTGTCGAAAATTTCTCTGGTTAACTCTATAACCTTCTTGTTCTTCACAAATTTCATTAATTTGTATAGGTCCAGTTACACATAACCCCATTACATCCTCAATTACTTCTTTGGTGATTCTATAGGGTTTATCTAAATACATGAATTCATCATGAAATCTGCTCAAAATGATCCTTACCCATTCAATTTTGTCACAAAAATTGAGAAAATCCTTCCATATATCTAATCCCTTAGTCGAAACATTTGCATACTTTGGTTTATACCCAACATAGTCATCATCCAAAAGGGTGTGCCTCAACTCCTCAAACTTTGTACGATCAATTTCATTTATATGAGCATGAATATAAATCCCTACATCTTTTGTATACATAGTATCAATAGTAACCTTTGAAAACATGCCATCCTTATCTACCTCCATAGCCTTGAAAGGATATTTCTTGTACTTTGGGCTATGTTTCTCAAAAAATCTACCAATTTTGGAGTAGCCATTGTAATTTATTTTCAAAATTTAAAAATAAGGGTTTATGAGCAACTTGAAATACCTCTATGAACTGTTGCTAGGCTTTCACTATAATTTGAATTCACAAGATGCCTTTGATGCCTTCTTCTTCTTCTCAACTTTAGAAAAATGATTTTGATTTGAATAAGCCAATATCATGCATATTACAGTATAATTAATTTCACATTTTCCCTAATAATTCGTAATTAATGCACCTTGTAATTATAAGTTAAGCAACTGCTAGAGTGCTCTATGAATTTACAATGATGCACATCCATTCTATAGACCTCCACAAGCAAGGATTTTGCTTCAGAAAATTGTTCTATAGACTCCATCTTGCTCATCAATAAAATTCTTCAGACCACCTTATTTCATATCACCTTTCATGCTACAATGAACAACATCTTACTCTCTTCAAGGGGTAGAGAGACTTTACGAATGAAAGCTCCTTTAGAGATAATGCTCTATCTCAATCAACTATGAAATATTGTGCACAATGCACAAGTGTTGTGTCATTCTTTGCTTCATCTTGCTCTTGTTTCTTTCTCCACACCTTTGCAAATTCCTTATTTTGTTATATCTTCTTATGTTGAGCTTGTGGCTTCATAGAATCAATTTTGTAGAATCTTGTTTTATGCCCAAAGTTATTGCACTTATAAAAAATAATGTTATATTCAAGGGCTAAACCATTTCTCCTTGTTTTAGTTTTACAGTCAGCAACCCTATGACCAAACTTATTGCATGCATAGCGGTAATGAATGAGAGACTATATCATTATGTCTTGGATGCACAAAATAGATCTTTCTTATATAATCATTAGCCTTATGACCAAACTTGTTGCAAGAATAACAAAAACCATGAAAGGATTGAGAGAACCTGAAAGTATTAGGCTATTTAGGAGATGATCTTTTGAAGATTTTCTTTTGATTGTTGACCTTTATGAAGCCATCATCCAAATTATTTCTTTCTTCTTTGACCTCTTTAGAATCTTTAGCAGATTCCTTTTCCTTTTTCTTTTCAATAATATTAGCCTTTGAGTTATGACCTTTTCCAAATCCAAGACCATCCTTATCTTTTACACCAACATACCGACCTACCAGGTTGTCGAAACATAGAAAATAAACGGTCATCTACAGAACCACCAATGGTGAACCAAATCCTATAAAACTTGGATTGAGTAGACATTTTACCTTAAAAATATAACTCAAAACCACAAGGTAAAGCAATGTGATGCGGTGAAATTCAAAGACATACAATTCTTCCTTATCATTCATTCTCTCAAACTTAATGATTTCATACTCTGACAACACAAGAACACTTTATGGTAGAACATATGCATGGAAACTTATAATATATGCATACCTTACAACTATGTAGAGATACTCTTCAAACCACAAGATTAAAAATTTATCTGTTGAGAGGAATACAGAGCAACAAACAAAGATATTGTGTAACTAATCTTCTGCCTTCGACATATTTGAACCTTATTAGATCAAGACATTTTGACATTCGACTATGAACTTCAATTGATGGTGTACAATAGTGTATCAGTGATAGTATTTTTCCAATCATGAACTATCATTCAACATAAGTGTATAAGGTATCAAAAAAGGCTGACATCAATGACAACACCAACAGAGGTTGACATCAATGACAACACACTATCCACACATTTTCCAACACCAAGTGGGATTAAAGACTATTACCAAGTTGGATACCCATTTGGTACAATCAATGGGTCTAATAAATCCCACATCCAAGAGTTTCTTTAGTTCTACCTTAACCAATAATTCTATTTGCAAATGAATTTTTTGGAGCTTTTTTTTTACTGGCTTCACATTTGAAAACATTGTTATATGGTGCAAAAATAATGATATGTCTATCCTTGGCATGTCAACATCTGACCAATTGAAATTGACCATGCATGCTTCTAAGAATGATGCAAAATTCTATTTTTCTTCATGATCCAAGGATGTTGCATAATACATGATCTTTGGCGAGTTAGGAGTTCCTACATTTACTTGTTATAAGTATTCTACCAATGCTATAGATTTTTCTTGATGATCAGTTATACTTGGGAGATTGAATCCTTTATCCTTAGTTGCCTCGGAGAGGTTTTTACCCTTGGATACATCCTTTATTTTTTATTTTCTTGACACGATAATACCACATTGTGGGTTTCACTAATTTTTTTAGCTCAATGTTAAATCCGACTTTATGGTTGAAAGGTGATATGCCATCTCTCAATCCCATAAACTCAATTGATTCATCATTTTAAAATATAAATAAAATCGGTGCTCTTTGTTGGTCCCAATCAATCAACTCAGGGTAGATGAGTTGGATTTCATTAGTTTAGGGAGGTTGGTCAAATGACGAGGTAGTGATGGTATTAATGGAGGAATTTTTAAATAGGTTAGTGATGTACATAGGAGTGTCCTCGATGGTATCATCATCATCCAAGATCTTAACCATAGTAGAAGGTTGAAATTCCTTATTAAAGATGTATTTCCAATGTTTGAGGCAATATTATCTAATGATCTATACCCAAGCCTTTGATATTTCAATCACTTTTCCAAGATGATGAGTTCCCTTATTCCTTATTGATCAAAACTAAGGCCACCTTGCCCCATGAATCCCATGCTCTTGATAAGTTGGAAACCTTTGTTAGTGTGATAAAAGGGTATTTTTTTGCTCTTCTTCCTCTTTATCCTTATTGTAGACACTTCAAATCACCCTGATTGATATTATGCATCTAAATTTGATTTTTAACACCATTTTGTCCTGAATCATCTCTTTTCTAACTATTTAATTAAATAATCAAAATTGTTATTAAATCTATCATTTTATCCTATTAATCAAATAATCAATTTTATTGGATTAATTTATCCCCCTTCATACTAATTTTCATCCCATTTAATTAGATAATGTAAATTATTTAATTAAACTTCCTATGTCTTCCCATTTGATTAAATAACTCTAACTATTTAATTCAAGCTAACATTTTTCCACATTCCTATAAAATCTCCTAAACCACACCTAAGTTAATTAATCCTTGGTTAATTAACCCTATCCACTTTCTAATCCTCATTAACCCATTCTCCAAAATTTAACTCCATTCAAGTTAAATAAACCCATGGTTTCTTAACTCCAAGTTGCACAACTAATTAATTTTCTCAAATCAATTAAATGGTTATTTCCCCTCACACTTGGATGAGAATGCTCCCATATAATACTCCTTCTTCATTTACTCCCTTCATTGATTTTCTCTCACCCAAGCATTGGTGACTCTCACACAAGCCATCTTGTCTCCCACCCAAGATAAATGGCTCTTACAAAAGCCATCTTGTCTCTTACACAAGCCTTTACTCCTCTTACATGATCCTTAATATCCGTCACCCACAAGCCTTTACTTCTTCACCCACAAGGCTTTACTCCTTACATGTTCTCTTCCAAAAATGTTCTCACACATGTGTGAGCACATATCCCCATCACATCTGTTCTCCTTGTGACATTTGTCACAAGGCTAATCATCCTTGAATACTCTCATCAATTAGCAACCATTGATTGGGAAAATGAATCTCAACCCTTAATTCAACCATTTTACCTATAAATAGAACTCACTTCTATGAGAAAGGGATCCACTTCTTGAAGAAAAGTTATGCTACTCAATTCTATACTTGCTCTCACCCATTTTCACCATTTTAGCTCACATCTTGCATCAATCTTCATCCATAAGCCACAGTATTGAAGCTTGTTTCATGAAAGGGATTGGAAAAGGGCTATTATTTCACATCAATATGACACCAATCCCCCTATGGGATGAGGTTTGGGGTATTTAGATAGATTTCATTCATGCATTGCTTGTTTATTTCATGTTTTGTGTTGATGGTTTCCATGTTTATGCTTTCAAGAATCTCATAAGGAGTTTGACTTAGCCAATGTGACTAATTTCCTTATTTTTAAATCATGTTTGGCTCAGGTTATGTTCACACTCACATTTTGGCGCTAGGAGGGCTTAACCATTTGATTTTGACATTTTTTGCTTGAGTTTCACGTATTTTGCAGGTTCCAGAAAATGGCATCGCTATTGAAATCACTAGAGAGCGTCACTACTGAAAATAACATCACTATTGCTAAGAAATACAATGCTGCTTTTGTAAACAATGCCTCTATTGAAATAGGGAGCCACTTTTGATGTGCTTAACCGCTTTTGTTTTTTCTATTATTGTGCCACTTTTGATAACCCACTGCTATTGACTTCTCTATTTTTTTGTGAACTTGCAAGTTTCACCATAGTGTTGCTTTTGATATTACACCACTTTTGCCAATACAGAGCTACCATTGAGGTCACTGTTTATTATAGAGTGTTGTGATTTCCTTTCACTAGAGCATCGCTATTACTAGAACAACGACGCTATTGACAAAACAACACTCACTGCTATTGAAAACACATAGTCGCTATTGCAGGTTTGAAGAGGAGCATAGAGTATTGAATTGAAAAAGGCATTTGATATTCATTATAATATTGTTTTCAAACACTCATG
This sequence comes from Sequoia sempervirens, assembly GCA_007258455.2. Classification (NCBI taxonomy): domain Eukaryota; kingdom Viridiplantae; phylum Streptophyta; class Pinopsida; order Cupressales; family Cupressaceae; genus Sequoia; species Sequoia sempervirens. The sequence goes on from VDFB02058242.1 coordinate 90,648,248, forward strand.
GGGAAATAACCCACCATATGTTGTTTTTCCTTCATGCTTTAGGACTACTATATTTGATTTGGGATTTAAAATTTACCATTTCTATGATCTTTTCAAAGTTGGTTAAGAATTGAACCCCTCATTTCCTCATTATTGCGATATTGGTTAAAATTGAACAACACAAATGAAAAATTCCATTGGTGCTATTTAAATGAAGTCATCATTATAGTATGGGTTAAAATGAATGAGTGTTTTTTGTGATTGCTATGTGTGTCAACTTCTAGTGCGTATCCTCTCCCCTTGTGCTTCATGCGATCTTGGGTGAAGAGAAACACTTCAAGTTAAAAAAACTTTTTTTGTCACCCTAAGAACTTGCTATCCTCTCCCCTTATGCTTCGTGTGACCATGGGTGAAGAGAAGTAGCATTTTTCTTATCTTTTTTAGATAAGGGCCTGCTAATGAGACACATCCTGCAATGGAGAACTCATACAAACAACTCTTAAACAAGCACATTTACCAGCGGGCTATATAAAAGGTTGCAAAATGAAAGTAGCTTCAATCTACAGTGGGAATAACATACCATGCCTCATCCTCATCTAAACTTAATGATTTAGGTAGGAATGACTAAAGCCTTAAGTGGATTATGTTTTATCTATACATCTCGGTGTTTACGATTGTCATTAAACACTTTGTCTTAGTAACCAACCAAGTTTTTTGAAATGTTCTTTGAAAGTGGTGCATCAGAATTTACTTCTGAGAAGTTACTTACCAAGTCTGATTTATGGTTGAGGCATACAGCTTAAGAGTTCATTCTCTTGTACAAAATATTGAGGTGGTGAGATACCTCTATTTATCCCCTCCATAAGTTGCATATAAAATCATCCCTTCAGGGCATGAGGTAGGCCCACCTCAAAGAACGTACCTACTCTAGGTTGTAATGATTGTCTTCTGTGAAATTTCCAAGTGAATCTTATGGAAGAAGATTTGAAAAATATCTCCATTAACTTGGACATAAAATACATTGCTTGGATTCAAAACAATTTAAAAAAACATTGAAAATTGACATTAAGATTTCAAACCCTTTGGACCTAAGTGTGGATACCTTTATTAAGCCCTATATTATTGCATGCCCTTAAAGATATCTTGTTTTTTTCAAAACAATATCTTTGAGGCTTCATAATGTTTGGGTCATGTCTCAATCCACATTTATTCCAAAGTAAACCTAGGGAACTATAACTTAAACTTCTAGATTTTCACATATTGAGCTTTGTGGAATGAAAGTTGTTGAAATTTATAGACATTTAGATTGAAAACTTAATTAAGACATTGGATGTGGTAAAAGAAACTTCACTAATCAATATTAAATCAATTGAACCCCACACAAGTACATGTTTATCTTTTTCTTATTATCAAATCATATGGCCCTTCAAGCAAACATTGATCTTTTTGGTTTAAAATACTCCTAGGGAAAAGCATGTTCTTAACCACCTTCGTCTTGCAAAAAAGTCCCCCTTAGGTTCATATTAGGATCAATTAATATTTACATCCACACCAAAACATTTTTCATTTCATCTCACAAAAAAATTTAGAACTTTGGATACACCAACCTCTTAGGCTTGGGTAATCATCAAATCAAACCAAATCACCTTATTTAGCCAAGTGTATGGGAATGCATCCTTTTTCATACACCTAGTTAAATTAGCAAACAATCCATTTTGAACAGATTTATACTAAGGTCACAAGTCTATCTTAGGGTTTATAAGTTCATTATCAATCCTTAAACATCAAAACATCAAACCCAAAGTCTAGTGTTGTCCAAAGTTTGAAATTTCATCATCCATATCACTCACCCTTTCATCTTTCATATCATCATTGATCCTAAGACACCTTAGAGGCTCTATTTTACCTAGATTTGAATCAACCCAAGAGTTTAAGCAATACCAATCCCATCACAATACTCCCAAGGTTGATCCACAAATTTATGGTAATAACAAGATCACAATACAAGGACATGGAACAAAACAAAGATTCATCTACCATGAGTACTTTAATCCAACCTGAATTTGATCCAAGGTCTTCCACGAATCCTCTACCAAATTTAGCTCAACAATCCTATGATTTTCAAGAAAGGAGTCCATTTGAAATAGAGGATGTTACTAACAATCCCCATGAAATGACCACAGACGAATTGCTTGAACTATCACAAGACACCAAAATTCATCACCTTGTCAATACCATGATGAAGTTGAACCCTACCCAATACATGTTGTCCTTGGGAAAATAAGGTGCTAAACTCCTTTCTACCTTTGATTTGGACACCATTAGAGAACAACCTTTGGGGAACATGACACCTATTCCTCAAACATTCATCACGTAACCATTAGTTTAAAATGTGGTTCAATCTATTACCCAAACCTCTTCATCACATGTGCTAATTCAACCCTTGTCTACTAAAGTGGGTTCATTACTTCTTGCAATTCTAGGGCACCTACTTGTTAATAGCCAAAACTTAGGAACACCAACTTGGGTACCACAAACACCACCATTCCTCAAATCCCTCAACATCCATACATACCACTCATGTTCCATAGCATCACCATGGAACCAAATTTTCATGCTACACCATCATCTCAACTCATTACCATTACCAAAGGTACTCAAGGCTATATTCCTACCATTCCACAAGATCAAACAAGTCAACCACCTCAAGTAGATTTATTTGGACAAGTGAACACTATAACACATGGTTCATCTTCATTAATGCAAGGAAAAACATCACAAACAAGTCCCAAAGTTCTTCTCATCACTCCATCATACATGTTGGCCCAAAATCCAACAAATCAAACCAATCCATCAAGCACGTTGGTTCAAAATCAAACAAATCCAGTCAATCCATCAATCGCATCAAATTCAATCAATCCTTCAACAAACATGGTCCCAAATCCAAGTATGCCACTAACATCACAACACAAAGAGGCATCCTATCAAATGTCTCAAACATTGGTCCCCCTAACAACACAAAATCAAATGGGACCCTAAACATACACCCTTCCATCCCAAACCCAAATCTTGCAAGGGATGATATCACAAAACCAAGGACAAGATACGCCAAATCCAAATCAACTATCCACCACCCAGCATATAATCACACAACAACCATCCCAACACACACTCAACCCACTATCACAAACCACTTACCAAAATCCACCATCCTAGTCTCAAAATCAAAACATTGCAAATTAATATAGTATAACGTTGCAAGCACAAAATTCCTACCAACAAGTGTTTCAACAACAATAAGCACAAAAAGCACAAGCTCAAGCCTTGCAACAACAATAAGCACAACAACAAGCACAAAAATCACGAGCTCAAGCCTTGCAACAACAACAAGCACAACAAGCCTATAAATAAGCCTTACACCAACAACAAGAACAACAAGAACAAGAATTGATAGCACAAGCTCAACAAGAAGCTCAACAACAAGCAATATTAGCGCAACAACAACAACGAGCCCAACAACAAGCATTGTTAGCACAACGACAACAACATGCCTATCAACAATAATTTCTTGCACAACAACAAGGCTTCCAACAACCTTACACAAGTACACAACAAAACATCTTGAATCCAAATATGCAAGGAGCATACGTCACCCCACCACCGTCACCATTCACACAACAATATCAAGCCAACCCACCACATACACCATACAACACATTTAACTCATCCACCATTCCACCATGTAATACGTATGCCCCACCCCCTAATCCTCAAGATGATATTTCCATGCAAGTCAGAATGCTCTCTCAACAAATACATGATATTCAAGTGGGAAAGACAAAGAGATCATATGCTCAACGTGACTTGTGTCCCTATCCTTTTGATAGGAACATTGTAATGATACCATTCCCACCCAGATTTGAAATACCTAAATTTGACAAATACAAAGGGTGTGGAAATCTCAAAGAGCACATCAAGGAATTCTATATAGCATGCATGGAAGTGGCCTATAATGATTCATATTTAATGCAACTTTTCCCACAAAGCTTGGCAGGCTCAACAATCAAATGGTTCTCCCGTTTACCTCCTAGAATCCAAAAGTTCCAAGAAATCATAGATCAGTTTGTAAATCACTTCTCTTTCAACCTAGACATGGATGTCAATTTGGAGGAATTGCACACCCTAAATAAAACAAGGGTGAAACATTTGAAAATTAATTACAATGATGGAGGTACAAAGCTAGAAAAATCAAATGGCCCATTCCTAAGGAACAACAAATAGGAATCATTATTGCTAACCTTGATGGGGATTTATCCTTTTAATTAAAAATGCAATGTGTCACATTGTATGATCAACTCATCCCTAAGGCTCTTAACATCAAGAGATCCCTTATAGAACAAGGAAACATGCAAGCATACAAGGATAACCAACCATCATTTAGATTTAATGACAAGCCCTGCATTTGGGCTAAGAACAAGAATGTTACCAATGATGGGGTCATCGATGCCAAAGTGGTCATAAGTGCTCCAAAGAAAATGACCACCCAACCAACACTCACATAACAAAATATACTGTAACCAAACATACAACAATAGGCCTATGAACATAACATACTGCAACCAAACATGCAACAACAACAAAATAATTAGCAAAAGGTCAATAACGCTAATGCTCAAAGAGGACCGCCCCCTAGAAATAACTTCCCTCCGAAATATGCTAACCAATTTTTTCGATAGATTTTCACACACAATCAACACTTCACCAATTGAATTAGCAGCATAAAAAGCGAAATCCAAGCTTGAAAGAACTCAACGCTAAGAATGCACACTCAATCCCAAGGAAGGATAGGTGTTGTCATATGGCGAGAAACTAAAGAATAGTACTTGAAAAGGAACAAACTCAACGTCAAGAATGTGCACTCAAGATCCCACTGAGGGCAAGGTGCTAACATATGACGGAGTTATTAATTAAAACTGAAACAACAGGGGATAACCAACCATGGAAAATACAACTATCTAATTCATCCGCTTGCGGCAGGCATCCACTTGAGAGTGGGGATTCACCACTTTGAGAGTGGGTACAAAGAGAGATACAAAATCAATTATCACACTGGCGGTAGACCATCCAGGGGTACTTAATGTGAGAAGAAAGAAGAATTAATTGCAGCGATTAGGACTGGAACAGTACTACTGTTTACAGTCTTACAAATAAGAAAGAAAGCTGCAAATTACATATGAATTACAATAGCTTCAAAGCACATGAGTAATAGATGATCCCATACAAATAATTATCTCTCTAACTGCTGATAATGAATCAAAAATCTGAACTTCTAAAGTCTGATAACAAAAATCAGTAAACTGAAAATGTCAACCAACAACTGTGAAAACCAATAAAGTATTCATAACTCACTCAATTCACCTCCAAATCAAATGATGTCTTTTGCAGAAGTCTTCTAGGAGGTAGGCGCCCAAAATCATAACACCAAACAGCAACAAACTTCAACATATAACTCTTGCACAAATTCCAATGCACTTTAGAAAAGTACGGCCCTCCTTGAAGGGGCATTTTCTTTTAAAAATTAGGTTAGGTTCTCCAAATTAAAATCTCAAAATGAGCATGAAGGGTCGCCCAAGGTCAGCAATTACATTGGTTAAATACCCATAATCAAATTCAATATGAATTTAAAGCTATGAATCAAAATCACCTTCAGCTGTAGATGAACCAACAAAACCAAAATTGACAAAAAACTCCAGAATTCTTCAACAAGTGAGCTCAATCTAATATTGAGAAGTAGCAATGTAGCCAACTAGGTGTTATCTTGCAAACACGAAATTGGATGAAAGGCTAGGAGGTAGACATCCTCGAAGAAAAATATCAATTGTCATTCCGACAGCATAACTTTAGCATAATTTTCATAGATACCAAGGCTGAAGCAAATCATTCATTTTATAGAAGAGTAGAAGACTCTTCAATTCCTCCAGAAAGAACGCCAAGAGTCACATGAAACTCTTCAAATTTCCAATTTCAATTAATCCTTCAAGTGGCGTCCCTTTTTCAAGAATATAATTTCACTTTATTTATTAAAACCATCTCCTCAAAGTGTGGCATCCCTTTTTCCAAGGCATTTAAACTTTGAATAATATTTAAACTATATGAAGGAATCCCCCTTCATGACCACCTTTTAACACAACTTGAAGTTATTCTCCTAGGCCAAGGGGTCAACTGCAATTTAAAACATTAATGCCTTTATTTATGAAATTCACCAAATACAACTTCTAGAAGCCAGAACTTGAATTCAGATAATTGCTCCAACTGGAAAAGAAGTCTGGAAAGTTGACAATCTTCATAAAAGCGAATTTGATTTACTAAAATGGTAAGCTCAATGCCATAGAACCTTGATCATGGAAACCCTAATTTTACCTCAAAGCGAGGCCCTCTGGGAGGGCTTAGGGAATAAGTGATGGTGTTAAGAGCCAGGATCAGCGATGAGGAAGGGGACATTATAGTCAGCCCTCCTGAAGTTAGCCTTGTCCTCAAGCAAGCCCCGAAAGATGGATCACAAAAAATCTACATTTCTCCTTCCCACGTGGCATCTTCGATAGGCAAATTCCTCCATCTAACCAAGTATTCTTGGGCAGCGTCCTTTATATACTCCTCGAAAGAGCGTTCTCCTAGTATCAAAGAGTCTCTGCAGTCGCCTGTTGGCCTTCCTCATCAATGGAGGTAATTCTGAAGTAGCCACAACATTGTGTCCTAGTGCCTTCTTGAGGCGTGACACATGAAAGACGTTATGCACCTTGCTTTCAGCTGGAAGCTCCAACTCATATGCAACTTCACCAATCCTTTTGGTGACTTTAAAAGAACCATAAAATCGTGGCTTTAACTTTTATGCACCACTCTTCTTAAGGGTAGATTGTCTATAGGGCTGAAGCCTCAAGTAGACCATGTCTCCAACTTTAAAAGATCTCTCAACACATTGCTGATCAGCGTATAACTTCTATTGATTCTGAGCTTGTTGCAGATTTTCCTTGAGAGATTTCAAGATGTCTTGGTTCTACTGAAGCATATCCTTATCCTGTGGAGCTCTACTATCACCAAACACCAAATCTACAAATTTAGGAGCATCATAACCATAAAGGGCCATAAAAGGAGATATCTTAATCGACATATGATATGAAGAGTTGTAGCAGTACTCTCCCAAATGAAGCCACTTAACCCAAGCTCTTTGTTGCCCTGAAACATAATTTCTAAGGTAGCCCTCTAGCCACTTGTTGACAATCTCAGATTGCCCATCTGTTTGAGGATGATAACTAGTGCTTGGAGTAAGCACTGTACCACTCATCCTGAAGATCTCTTGCCAAAAAACACTTATGAACTTGCTGTCCCTATCATTGACAATGGTTTTAGGCAAACCATGCAACTGGAAAACTTCTCTAAAGAATAACTCAGCCACTTGAGCTGCTATAAAAGAAGTTGTGATAGCATAAAAATGTGAAAACTTAGTCAATCTATCTACCACCACAAAAATACAATCATGTCCTTGTACCTTAGGCAACCCAATGATGAAATCCATTGCAATGCTTTCCCATTTCTGATTTGGAATTGGCAAGGGCTGCAA